>JAEOAD010001365.1:5377500-5675000 GCA_036365145.1 Orientallactaga sibirica
ATTCCTTTTGTTTTTCCTCTTAATAGGAAAACAGAAGCAGTTTGACACCCCCAGAAAGTGGCTCTATGCTTTCTTTTTACGAAGCCACCTGGAAGGGGCATGGTTTCCAGAGTAGCACTGTCCTCACTGTGGCTCGCTGGGAACCTCCACCTGGAGCAGGGCAGAGACAGTGTGGGCCTATTTACAGTGGCTGTCAGAAGGCAACATCTACCTGAGGGACAGATGTCCGTGCCAGACATACTCTTCAGAGCGCTCATCCTCTCCGGATGTATAAAGGGTGGTTTCAAAGATCTTTTGTCCTGCTTCTGTGAATTTGCAAGTTAGATGACTTAGATTTAGATGAAAAACTTGAAATGTCATTCTGTGTACAAAACGTGGATCTGCTCTTTGGATCTTAGCACCCAGGAGCCACATCGTCAGGGCAGGTGGCCCAGACCAAAGGCTAAGCACTTCCTCTTTGCTCTTGCTAACCCCTGACCCTGAGTGTGACCCCCATTCTGCTCCCTACACTGACTGCCACAAAGGTACCTAAGCTGTGAGAGGAAAGACTGCATAGGAAACATCTTCTTAATTCACCTTTTTTCTCCCAAAGATCTAGCTCCCAGAGGCAGGCTAGAAAGTGCCAGAAGGAAGTCATGTAGACTTAAGTCATTTCAAAATCATTTCAAAGTCATTATTTTTTTTAACCCCATTTTCCTACTTGCACTCCTTAACTCCAACACTGTCCCAAACTGTTTGGAAGTGTTTATGATGTATCTTTACAACGAATAACATTTCTGTCCTCACTTGAAGGAGAGGCCAGCTAAGCAAATACAAGAAAATTTGCTTTGCAAAGTTTTTTGGCTTCATGAGCTTTTCCAGTTTTTCAGGAAATAAAAGAAACCCGACCCACGGGACTAGACAAATGTAAACCAGCTTAGGATGTGGGAAAACAGGTTTTGCATTATTTATTCCTTCCTTTTAAGTGACCAAAAATATTTACAAGGTATCATTCAATAAATGCACATTTTTTAAAAAAAGGAAAAACAGCAACAAAATAAAACAAAAAAATCAACCATGGGCACGCTATGCACTCCTGATAGAATCCTGCCTGGAGTGTCTTCTGAAAGTTGGCTAGTGGCAATCTCCAGTCAGACTCCAGCATTCAAGAAAATCAAACAAACAACAAAAACAACAACAACAACAACAACAAAACCCCACACTTTTCCTATCCCCTGTGAAAACACTTTGTTTTACCCTTTTCTGATGCCAAGGCCCATTTGAAAAACAAAAACAAACCGGCATTTTGTTCATTTCGAAGGCTCATTTCTGGTTTGGGTCAATCCTGAAGATTTTCATATGGTCGCCATCATTTGGTTGGGATGTTGCTTCAAGCCTTGGCTAAGGGTGGCAAGCACTGTGTGCCAATCTGAGCCCGCTCCATGGGTGGATTGTGCCCTGGAGTCTGGGGTTCAAAGTTTCCTCTGTGTGTGGACTTACACATCCCCACTCTGTGAAATCTTATTATTCTAATGAGAATGCAAATGAAGGGAGCGCAGGGTGGAAATGGCTCTGGTGAGCTGCTTGTCAAAAATATTTTCCTGGGAAGGGGTTGCTGAGCAGGGGAGGGGAGCCAGGCTCCCTCTTCTGCAGCAGGGTTTGCTTGGGGACTCGTGTTGGGTGGCACGTGGCCAAGTCTGAAGGAGACACATCTTCATTGATGTGCCTTTTGTCACTGGTTCTTATTCACGGTATTTAAACAACTCATGCAGGCTTTGACAGCTTTCCCCTTTTCTTACTTATGTGAATCTTTTTATTTTGGTAAGATGTCTAAAGACCTGTGGTCCTGGGAGGCAAAGGAGAGAGGCAGGGTGAAAATAGGTTGGCGTATGACATGTACTGAACTCCAACTTCCTGAACCAGGCCAGGGCTGAAGGAAGAGCTGAGGTTCCTGGTTAGTCAGCTGGGCTCCTAAGCCACTCTTTAGAGAAGGGAACGGAGCAAGCGGGGAGCCGGAATAGAAAAGAGATTCGCCTGGGGAACTGTGCACAGATGACTCTCATTATGTCTAAAAATGATTCCTAGCCCTCTGTGGCCTTGGGCTTTTATTTTCATTGTAATGGGTTAGAAGTCCTGTGCTCTGTCCCCATCACCGAGAGCTGGTTGTTATAGCCACCTGAGGTCTGGTTATTAATATCCTTACAGGGGGTTACCTGGA
Source organism: Orientallactaga sibirica (assembly GCA_036365145.1). Lineage (NCBI taxonomy): Eukaryota > Metazoa > Chordata > Mammalia > Rodentia > Dipodidae > Orientallactaga > Orientallactaga sibirica. The sequence continues at coordinate 5,379,698 of JAEOAD010001365.1, forward strand.
TCCTCCTGTACTTCAGACAGAAGACAGCAGGGCTGAGAGATCACGGGGCAGCCCTACACAGCCCTACCTGAGATGGCATCTTTGCAGAGCAAATGACAAAAGTGGTTCAGGTCCCTCTTGGAGTACAGAACCTGTTAGACATATAACAAGGTAGGCTCAAAAATAAAGTTAAGCATGACCCGAAATAAAATTGCAGCTTTCTGTTGCTTGTGAGACCCGTGGGGGCTGCACGGAGCACCTGGGGAGTGGGGAGTGGGGAGTGGGGAGGGTGTCAGTGTGGAGCTTGTCGTCTTGTGAGTGGATCTGGTCCCAGGGGAAAGCGGAGATTCAAGTCTCAGCCAGACCTTTGTAACAGAGGGAGGATTCATGCATTTTCTTAATAAGATGTTAATTTTCGGTAGCATGCCATTAGATTGCAACACATTTTTTAAGGAAAGATGTTATCTTTGTGAAGTTGACTTATTTGCAAACTTAACATAAGCTTTCAAACCCACAGAAAATATGGCAGTGTGTTTATATTTAAAATAGATTTTTTAAAAAAAAATCCAGTGAGTTACTGTGAATTCACTTACCGCCCAATAATACAGGGATAAAAATAATTTATGCTCCTATTTTAATTAAAAGCAAATCGTTTTTGTAAAGCAATAGGAGCTCAGTGTAGTGGTTAGTTCAGGAAGAGGGGAGGGACTCAGTTTCTTGGCCTGGGCGGGGACAGCTGCATGTTTAGGACAGGCCTTTAACCTTCCTGGAGAGTCTGCGTGTGATTCCAGTCACACAGTGTGCTCCTACCCAGACCACATCACATAGAGTCGTTAAGGAAGGGTATCTATGTGGCTAACTACCATCCCTGGACCTCCAGAATGGAGAGATTGCCTAGGGCTGGAAGGGTTAGTGATGGTCCTTAAAGGAGTCTAAGATTTTCTTTCTTTCTTTAAAAAAATATTTTATTTTTATTTACTTGAGAGCGAGAGAATGGGCACACCTCCAGCCACTGCAAACAAAGTCCAGATGCATGCGTCACCTTGTGCATCTGGCTTTCTGTGGATCCTGGGCAATCGAACTGAGGTCCTTTGACTTTGTAGGCAGGCACCTTACCCACTAAGCCATCTCTCCAGCCCAAGATTTTCTTTTTAGCCACAAAAATAAATAAATAAATAAATAAATAAATAAATAAATAAATAAATAAATAAATAAAGGTGGGCATGTCAGGAGCAGCAATATCTGGGGAGGGTTTGTTGTTGATTTCTATAGACATTGGAAGACACTCAAAACACACTGACCCAGACATGCCTAGACCACCTTATTCCCAGGGCTGGTCCATGTCCCAGGGTCAAGACAAGTCATGACAAGATGACATGGGTGGGTGGGCATACAGAAATCTGTCCCAAGAGATACTCCGCGCACAGTCTCACTGACGCCATACTGTACTACGGAGTGTGTGGTCACTGCATGCCTGGTTTGGGAGCTGAGCCAGCTCCACATGGACCGGAACAGCCAGAGAAGGTTTTTATGGCGAGGGGGACAGTGTCACTGTCTCTGAACATTGCTGTCTCCAGAGCTAGAGATCCTCTGGGGCGAAAGATGAAGCACAAGGAGTTGTCACTCCCTTCCAGGGATGTCAGCTACATCGAAGACCCCCAAGATGGCAGCCTAGATGGTAAATGACAGCTCAGGCGGGGCAGCAGGTGGCTACGGTTTGATGTTCTGGAGACCAGGCAGGGAGATCAAAGAAGATCCCGCATGTACCTATCACTTATGTATGGAAGTGGTCCATGTAGATTGGGGTACTGGACCTTGGATTTGGAAAGTGCTTTTGAGTTGAGGTTATCTGTGCCTTAGCCTGTGATAATGAATAAGGCACACCACCGGCCATCTGTACAGTGAGAGAATGTATTCATGTTGACATAAGATAGATGAGGAGACACTTGTAATGTCCTTGCTCACTGCCTGGTCACTTACACCAGCTTTATTTAATCCTCCAACATAGGGACTTTTTAAAATAAATATAATTAATTAATTTATTTATTTGAGAGAGAGAAAGAGGCAGAGAGAGAAAGAGAATGGGTGCACCAGGGCCTCCAGCCACTGCAAACGAACTCGATGCATGCACTCCTTTGTGCATCTGGCTTACGTGGGTCCTGGAGAATCAAACTGGGATCCTATGGTTTTGCAGGCAAATGCTTTAATTGCTAAGCATCTCTCCAGCACCACCCCCCTTTTTGTGACAAGATCTCTCTCTGTAGCCCAGTCTGGCTTCATATTCGTGATCACCCTGCCTCTGCCTAGTAGGTGATGGGATTACAGGCACGTACCACCATACCTGATCAAGGGGGAGACTGTGTGCCTTCAGAGCTAAGGATACTGGCAGTTGGATAGGATAGACTTAAATCTGTGCAAGTGGACGTGAGGCCCATAGTAACAACTGCTCCTGCAAATACCATTGAAGGCGCAGAAAGCTGTTTGGTTAGAAAACAAACAGACGCACTTGTCTCTTTGCTTTAGTCATAGGAGTATGTCTCTGTGTCACCAAGCACTGATGAGCAGGAGGGGAGGGTGTGAGAGGCTAATTCCTGGTTTCCTTGTTGTGCAATCTCTTCTCTGGAGTTCTTTCATACACAGTGGCTCAGGATGCGATCCCATTTCTTCCTTCCTTCCACCAAAGACCACCAAATCTACTGTATGGCAAAAAGATTCCATTGAAAAAGGTTCCATGGAGGCCATAGACCAGTTCAGAGGATATGGCAATTTTATACCAGTAGAGAAATTGAATCTTACTTCCAGGAAGTAATTAGAAATTCCAAGTATGGGAATGAGAAGATGGCTCACTGGACACAAGCAGCTGGATGCAAACGGTACATGTGTCTGTGATCCCAAAGGGCCTGTGCAGTGGGAGGCAGAGTCAGTGGAACCCCAAAGCTGGTGGGGCCACCTAGTCTGGCATTCACAGTGGCAAACAAGACAGACTCTGTCTCAAACAAGGTGGAAGGCTGAGGACTGACACTTTGAGGTTGTCCTCTGATCTCTGCATGCATGCTATGGTATACACACACATACAAGCACACACACACACACACACACACAGAAAAAAAATAAATTGCTAATAAGTTTACTTTGGTCCTGACAGTAATTATGATAGGATTTTGTATTTAAGTCAACCTGCATTTATTTACTCTGTAACTTAGATAAGAAGTTTAAATTCTCCGACCCCTCAGTTTCCTTCTCAGTAAAATGGGTATGCTACTGTCTCCCTAAAACCATTTTGACAAACATTCAAAGAAAGATGTATATAAATGTCAATGCTTGTGCCCTAAAATAATTCACACATGTAGGAACTTAAGAGTCCCTGGCCTGTGAATTTTCTAATCCTAATTCTAGCCCAGCACAGCCTGAGTCTGCCAACGGGAAAACAACATCAGCATCTTGATTCGGATGAGGTATAGACAGCATCTGGTACAGCTGGTTTATAAAGTGTCCTTCAAATGACTCATGTGCTACAGGCTTTATCCCCGGCTAGGAGACCCCATCGTGGAGAAGCAGTCACATCATGAACACACTAATTCCATCAGTGGGCTAATCCATGCTTAGTGGACTGTTGAGGTGGGGCCTGGCTAAGGAAGTGGGTTACTTGGGGTGGGGGGGACTGTTTTTTTTAAGTATATTTTCCATTGGCTTTATATATGGCATTTTCAAATGCAATTTGTTTTTGCTGATTACCCTCCTTCCTCCTACTTCCCTCCCTGTATTTCCCCTTCTTCTCTTTATATGTCACAAAAATCCTTTTGTCCATCTATCCCCCCTCTTCTAGTTCACCTCTATATTTTGATTATGGTTCTATGTTTATCAGTTTAGTCTCCATTTACTCCCCAATATACAAGCTGCTTTTGGAGGTGTCTCCTCTGTGTGGTGGTAAAAAGCTGCTCCCTTCGTGGCCAGGAAGCCAAAAGGAAATGGAAGAGGCTCAGGTCCCATTCATCCCTACCTCTCAAAGGTTCCACCCCCTCCCAAAAATGTGACATTGGTGACCAGTGCTTTACTACATGGACTGGGCACCATTTAAAATTGCAACCGTAGTAGAGGTTTCTGTCATATTCTTTCAGAATACTGCACATAGAACAATGAATCCCTATTCATTTAGTTACCAAATGCTTTCGCCTGCCTTTAAACAGAAGTGATTTGTCATCACCTCTGGCCTTTCTGTGGGGTGAAGGAGAAGATGTGGGGTGAGAGTCTTCTCATATAGATTCTAATGACCAAATGGGCCAGTGGTTGCCAATGGCTTCTGACACAGTGAAGCATCACTATTCTAGAAAACATTTCTGAAGCATGCCCTTGGTGCCAGGCATCCTTCTGGAGTGCCACATGTCCCAGCTTAACTAGTTCTCAAAACAACCATGTGACCTAGGCATGCCGCAGAGTGATAAACTGAGGTACAGAGACACTAATTCTCTTGTCCCAGGCCCTACTGGAAAGACAGCAGAACTGGTTTCAGGTGCAAGAGGCAGACTCCGGGTCCGCGCTCTGACCCATTACGGCATACTGCCTCGTCGTAGGGTTAAGCATGGTTCACGTGTTCCTCTCAGTTCCTCCACAAAGCATAAGAACTAAAGCTGTAAGGAGGAGCAACAGTTTTGATGACAGCAGCAAGAAATGACTCTTAGAAACAGCATTTACAGGGCGTGGGGTGCTTGCAAGGGAGGGTGCTCTAGGGAGTGGGTTGTATGATCAGTGTTAGGAATATGACACGGAATATGTCATGGATGTCTGCTTTTCCTCTACCTCTGACACATGTAGAATTGTACTTCCTTGAAGTTGGTGTGGTCACTGGATTCACTCTAGCCAGTAAAATGATCCAACTTTTAAAAGCATGTGCTTGCTTGAGCATGCTCATTCCTCTGAGTAGGGAAGCTCAAAATGCAACAGAGATAACACTAGACCAGAGGCCACGTGACTGCAGCTCTACCCCAGGGAGGACACCTACCTAGTCAGTTTCCGGGATTCCTGATTGCGTCACAGGAGCAAGGGATGCAGTCCTCTTTGAAGTTGCTGAGATTCTGATCTTTCATGTTAGTGAAACAAAATTCAACCAATCTTGACTGAAAGAGGTGGACTGGAAAGTGTGAATTAAGATTAGAGTTTGAGCAAGACTGGGGGGAGGGAGCATGGAAAATAGGATGAAAAGTCCAATCACTTTCTTTTCTGGACATCAGACATATAATTTACTTTGAATCTTTTCCTTGTTTTAGTTCTCAGACAGGTGCTGTTCCTCCGAGTCTGAGAATTGTCCTCCATCCTCTACCTTGAGGCTCCATGGGATGCAGTGTACACAGAGGCAGTATACTAGGGACTCAAGCTAGTATGGGCATCTCTGAACCCCAGCATGCTGCCTCTTGGGAAGGGCTGAAACTAGGTGTAGACACGCATTTTAGTTCTCTGCCTTGGAGGCAGAAGTTTCCAGGTAGTTCATCAAAGTTGCAGCTGCTAGTTAAGGTATCCATCCCATTTTTTTTCAGAGCATTTCAAAATGACAGTATGATGGAATCCTCCTCTACTCTCTCCCATCCTTTATTCAGAGTCACAGATGCTTCACCAGGCACCAGGTCTACTGGCTCCCAAAGTTTGGTGATTGGCATCCTTTCAAGCAATTTAACGTAAGTTACACGTCAAAAAGAAGGTAAGTTTTAAAGTGTACCTAACATGCTGTTGCAGTTACACCTTGTTGTTTAGACAAAGCTGCCAACCCAAAGCAGCTGATGGTTTTTTTCTTGTGGCTTCCAGTCTTGAGGGAATACTTCGCGATGGCAGGAGAAAGCATGGCACGAGCAGAGGCTGGACATCACCTCTGCCACAGCAGGTGGAAAACAGCAGCGGGAGAGTGAGCTGGTCTCTGGTAAGGGGGAGCTGGCTACAACACCCCTAAGCCCACCTCCAACAACACACCTCGTGCAGCAAGACCCCACCTCCCAAATTGCCATCAGCTGGGGACCAAGCATTCAAAACACACAAGTTTATGGGGACAACTGATTCACACTCCACACATGCCTTTACTTCCGGCTGCACTGCTAGTTTGGATCTGAAGAGCCACCATCCAAAGCTCATACATTGAGAGCTTGATTGCTAACATAGAGGTGAGATTTCTGGGAGGAGACTGGACCTTGAGGCCTCTGGTCACCTCAGTCATTCAATCTGTTGATGGATTCACAGCTCATGGGTGCATTGGGAGGCAATGGAAACTGTAGGATGTGAAGCTTTATCGGAGGAAGTAGGCCTCTTAGGTGTGTGCCCTTGAAAGGGCTAATTTGTCCCTTCCTCCCTCCCCGCCCCCCGCTCCTTCCTGACTGCCATGAAATGAAAGCTTTGCTCCATCACGTCCTTGTTTCCCGAGCTTCTACCTCAGCGTGCTCCAGAAACAACAGAGCCAGACCATGACAGAACAAAACCTCTCAGACAACGAACAAGGCAGAACAAGTCTTTCCTTCTCGAAGCTGATCATCTCAGGTGATTTGTCACAGTGATGGAAAGCTGATTGGCACAGCTAGGATCAGCTTCAGGGTTCAATCTGTTGTGCTAGGCCAGGCATTTTCATGTGGGAGAGTAAATCCACTTCTCATGATGATTCTGATCATCCTCCAATTGCACTCACCAGGGCGCTTCTTTTCCATTGCTGAATAATTTCCAGAGTTTGTCTTGTATTTAGTTCACAAGTCATATTCTAGAAGCCAGTCTTTCCTAATCCCTCTAAGAAAGAGGTTTTTAGAAGGAAGAGCTGAACCGATGCGTGCAATGGTTTCTCAGGTTACAGTCCTAGAGTCGTTTCCTTACTCACAAAGCATTTGTTCTTTTAAGGGAACCAATATGTTTGTGTAACTGACGTGAAACAAGCTTGACTCCGAAAAGATTTAGCTTAATATCTGCCTATGCATTCCGGGGGCTGGCCGTCTGTGGGATGTGCATTAAAGGCCCTGGCGGTGGTACAGCTCGTCACGTATGATATTGGGCACGCAAATGTGACGTGATGCCCGTGGACTCTTGAGGGTAATTCGATGTGCCAGCCAGCTCGATGGGCAGAGAAGCTATAAACATAGTTGTCACAAGTGAGAAAGAGCGCTGGGTCGAAGGCAGACTGGAGAAGCGAGCGGCTGTGGAACCTGTCTCGAAGCCCTAATGAAAGTGTTAATTAGTGTATTACAGAATTTACAGTGAGAACAGCCGCTCTGCCAGGCCCCTCCATGGCACCCTCCTCGTTAACCGCTTCTTTCTCTTGCCTGCCTTCCCCTAGCTTTGTTCTCTGTGTCCCCGAAGGTGGGAGGAGGAGGCCAAGAGCACAGTGTTGTAGCAAGGGAGGCTTGTTGGGGGGGGAGGCGAGGCTTTGCTAAGAAGAGAAGGCCAACAGGGCACATGGCTGTCTCAAGTTTATAGGAATAAGTACACATTTAATCTACATAACCATTAATCTTTCTTTATGTAACAATGATTAGTAAATAGGGTTTTAAAGCAACTGCTTAGTTCACACATTGGCATCGTAGATTAACTTATTTCTAAAACACTTGATTTTTATCACTCTGCCTGATTTGTCACATGATTTATGGGTGATATGATAAATCATGGGCTATTTATTGTTTATCCTATGAAGAAGGCACTGACTCATTTCACAAGGATGCAACCCGCTGTTTCATGGGAAGTCTACTTTGCTGGCTGGTTCAATCACACGCTGGGGTGGAAGTTCCAGGAGTGGGGTTGTCCCTCACTCCCGGCAGTTAGACTGCTCTTAAACAGTTTTAGGAAATAATTACATGGCCAGAATCTTAAACTTCAGTCATGTTTATTTTAAATGGACACATAACAGAGCAGAATGGGTGTTGAATCCTTTGGATAATGAGGCATTTTGGTTACAAAGACATGAAATGTAACGATGTGATACCACTGGCCATTATGTTGCCCTTTCCTTTGCTTTATGTTTTATTTCAGGTCAAGGCACCCACTAAAAGTCTCTCCACGATATCTCTAGGTGCTCTCTGAGCACTGAAGAGACCCAGGTGCATGAGGTTTGGGAGATGAGAGCAGGAGCCCTGCCTTGCTTTGATGCATGCTTACAAGAAGTTCAAAGTCAACATCTAGAGAGCTGGCTGCTCCTCTCACCTGGCTGCTCCAGGCCTGGCCTCTTGTCCTCCCAGCTCTCCTCTGAGCTTGCTGCTGTCCCTTCCTTTCTGTTTAGGTGTCTGCACCTGGATAGCTTCCCAGCTGCCTTGTTTTGGAAAGAGAATTGGCTTCTCTGTGGAGCCTGTTGTTCATTGTCAGTACCAGTGACTTCAGCTGCTTGCTGGGGATACTCCAATCCATGTAACTCACGAGACGTTCTGAGTCAGAGTGGGACATCCACTGACCAGTTTGATCATGTGTGGAGCAGCAGAACTGAGTCAGATCAGCTACGGCTGTGGTGGTGATGGGCAGGGAGAAGTGCATGCCTATAGAAGTAACCCTGCTGTGTGGAATCCCAACGAATCAGGAGGCAGCTCTTGTCTCAAATGGAACAAAAGGAAGGACAAAAATAAGCAAATAAACAACAACAAAAAACTGTAGAGGTAGGCCTGTGTTCCTGTGGCCATGCTCTCCCCACAAGGGCCTATAAAAATTGATCCCAAAATTATGCACACACACAAACACACAATAGAGACACACAATACTGTGCTAATTTTAGTGCATTACATGTGAATTACTACAGAATATATATTACACCCCTGGATCCACCCCTACCTGAAGGAATATACCTCCTAAGAATTTCTTATCTTTTTTACTTTTATGTACTTGGCCATTGCCTGTATCCGTATTTTTCCACCAGGGAGACTTCCTATAAGGCAGAGGGATGGTTCTCTTTCTTCCTTTCTTTCTTCATCACTAGGGAAGCATGCACTCTGTGGGTTTTCTGAGCTTGGTTTTCAGTAGAGGCTCCCTGAGACTGTCATGTAGTCAGAACTGTCCCTCTGTGCCATGTACTGGAACTATAGTCAAATTGCAGTTTGTGTCAGTTTGAATAGATGGCCCCCAATATATTCAGTGTTTTATTAGTTTGTAGTTTGCATCTGCAGCCACCTGGCTGGAGGCAGTGTCACTGGGTGGATCTTAGGGTCCAGCCCTAAGGTGTGGGGGTGGATTTGAGATTTCAATCTAAAGATATGCAAAGTGAGCCTAGCTGGAGTTCCTGAGGTGTGCAGTGCTGTCTGGTTTTTGGCTTGTGGCTTTGCTCTCTGTGTTTGGTCCTGTGAAAGCAGGGCCAGTTTCTTCTGCCATTATGGAACTTCCCCTGGATCTGTAAGCTTCAATAAAAATCCCTTCCTCCATAACAGTGCCTGGTCTGCAAGTTTATCTCAGCAAACCTGAAGCTGTCTATTACACAGTTTTAAAATCAATGCAATGTAAGTATAGAAGTTGTCAATAAAAAAAATGTACAGAAAAAAAATCAATGCAAGCCGGGTGTGGTGGTGCACGCCTTTAATCCTAGCTCTCGGGAGGCAAAGGTAGGAGGATCTCCGTGAGTTCAAGGCCACCCTGAGACCACCAAGTGAATTCCAGGTCAGCCTGGGCTAGAGTGAAACCCTACCTTAAAAAACAAAAACAAAAACAAAAATCAATGCAAATCCAGGCCTGGCAGCATGCATTTGTAATCCCAACTACTCTGGAAGCCGAGGCGGGAGGATCGCAAGGTCAAGATCTGTCTGAGCAGAAGAGTGAGTTCAGGGCCAGCTTAAGTGACTTAGTAAGATCCTGTCTCCAAAAGAAAAAGCAGTGGGGGGTGGGGGGGATGTAGTGCTGTGACAGGCCTTGCTTACCAAGCATGAGGTCCTGAGTTCACTACCCAGTACCATATGGATATAGAACAAAACTTAGTTCAGCTATTGTGTAGCTGGTTTGCAAACACCCCACATTGTGTATGGGGTATGATATCAAGCACAAGACATAGTTTTACATGGTAGACCCTCTGTAAACATGAGCTAACACCTAGAGTGTTTTCAGGAAAAGGTGACAGGTGTCTGTTATGTTGTCAAAAGGCTGAGGAGGCCTTTGGTAGAGGCTGTGTTTCTATGAGGATGTGTATTAAATTCATATATATGGGGCTGGAGAGATGGCTTAGAGGTTAAAGTGCTTGCCTGCAAAGCCAAAGGACCTAGGTTCAATTCGCCAGGACCCACATAAGGCAGATGCCCAAGGTGGCACATGTGTCTGGATTGCGTTTGCAAAAGCTAGAGGCCCTGACACACCATTCTTTCTTCCTCTCTCTCTTGCTTAAATAAATAAATAAATAAATAAATATATGTTTAAAAATTCATATGTATGAATTCCTTTATGTTGCTTCTGCCAAACTGTAGAATATGGAATGTTCTTAATAATTTACTTGACCAATAGATTATGGCCAAAGGATGTTATGGGTACCAAGAAGTGATAAAGGAAATTGTACAAACTAAAAAAGAAATATTCTAAACAGCAAAGAAAACAATCAGCAGAGCTGGGAAACATACAAAGTGTGAGAAAATAAGAGAAACAAAGAAAACATCCATTTTAAAAGAGGTTAATCTAAAAAAATCTATAGGAACTCAAACAACTCAATATTAACAGATAAACAACCCAATTCAAAAATGAGCCAAAGCCCAGGTGTGGCTCCTGTCTCTAATATCAGCACTCAGGCAACAGAGCTTAGAGGATCCAAACTTGAAGGAAGTCCTGGCTACAGACTGAGACTGTCTCAAAAATTCAAGGGCTTTGGAGCTGGGTGTGGTGGCACACACCTTTAATACCAGGCAGAGGTAGGAGGATCACTGTGGCTTTGAGGCCACCCAGAGACTACAGAGTGAGTTCCAGGTCAGCCTGGGTTACAGTGAGATCCTACCTTGAAAACAAACAAACAAACAAACAAACAAACAAACAAACAAACAAACACAAAAAAACAAGGGCTTTGAACATGGCTCAGTGGTAGAGCACTTGTCTAGAATCCACAGTGAGGGGCTGGAGGTGTGGCTCAGTGGTAGAGCACTTGTCTAGATTCCACAGTGAGGGGCTGGGGCGTGGCTCAGTGGTAGAGCACTTGTCTAGATTCCACAGTGAGGGGCTGGGGGCGTGGCTCAGCGGTAGAGCACTTGTCTAGATTCCACAGTGAGGAACTGGGAGAGTGGCTCAGTGACTGGCCAACTGCCAAGCATGCACAAGACCCTATATTCCATCTGAAGTGCTGAAAAAAGAAAAAAAGAAGAAGGAAAAGGACAGAAAAGGAAAACATAGGTAAAAGATCCAAATAGATATTTCTCAAGGGAAGATAGTACAAATAGCTGATAGATACATGAAAAGAACTCAACATCAACTATTATTGAAGAAATGGAAATTGAAACCACCTGCACACCTGTTAGAGAGGCTGTTATCAAAAAGATGAGTGATAACAAGTGCTGGAGAGAATGGGAATTAAAGAAAGCCCTTGCACACTGTTGGTAGGAAGTAAGTTACCTCAACATTATACAAAACAGCATGGATGTTATAAAAAAGAAAACCGAACAAACAAAACTCCATTCTACATCCAGCTCTTGCAATAGAGATGCATGACCATTGTTAAAATCAGTGGCCACAGTCCATCTCCACTCCCACTGTAGACTGACTGTCAAGTTCAATGCTATCGTTAGCATTGTTCTTTAGCTTGGACAGTCCATGATCTTGGTTGGAGAAATAAAGAGCTCAGGGCCATCCAGGAACACAGATAATATGTCACTTCCAAGAAACTCAAGGACGAGAGTGGCAATCCATTTGGAAACATCTTTGCTTTTGGGATAATCCAAGAAGACCTCAGGCATTCTCCTAAATTGCTCTGCTGGCCAAATTTCAGTGTTTGGAGGCGAGTCTATTCACTTCTGTGTCCCATCCACCCCCCGAGTCTGCCCCCGAGGAGCCTAGAAGTTTTAGAATGTGTTTATGTCACATCCCAGTTAATACCTCATAAAAGACTATTTGCCAATAATGTCACCCTGTAATTACATTTGCTGAGTTGCTCTGCCTGTGTGTATGTTCCTTTTTCATCATGTAGCTCCAACCTTTATAATGTTACCAATTGACACTATAATTAGTACAGTTTACTGCAGCACTGATTATGAGGGGTCTCCTTGTCAATCAGTCTCTGTTTGTTTCTGTTTGTGGAACCATTATTCCCTTACCTCTAAACCTTGGCTAATTTACAGGGCACGTGTGTGCAGGGCTATGTGTGTGTGCGTGTGAGCAAGGGGTGCTCCTGTACTTGACTGACCAGCTCTCAAGTGGTCACTTTGCCTCCTACCTTGTCACAGAATGCCCTTGCCTACAGCTCTTCAAGCAAAGAGGGACAGTCTCTTATGTTTTTAGTGTAGGCTCTGCATGAGTGTCACCCTGGCAAGTTCCCAAAGTTTCTGTGGCTGGGTTTTCCCGCCCAGCTCTTCTCCCTGCCCTACCTGCCTCTGAGGGGCTTCAAAGAGCTAACAGATGTGGAAGAGCTTTGAAATAAGCATGTCATATAAATTCAAGGTGTTTGGGAATGGCTTTCTCATAAACCTGCCAACGCTATCGTTTTGGAAAAGACAGAAGTCACAAATCCACTCTTGTCTTAATTTGCCCTGGTATTTCCTCAGCAGATGGCTAACCACTGCCTGTCATGTGTCCTCTGTGCCAGCCCCTAGCGGCTAGCACTTCCTCTGTAACCAAGGACTGTGGCATCTGGCACTGCCTTCCTGTGATGCCCACAGGGCCATGGTGCACAAGGACATGCGAGGGCCCTCCATCCTTCCATCCCTCCAAGGTTTCCAACACTCCATGTGGGGATGGCAGCTCTTGCCTTCTTTCTTCTGTCTTGCCAACCCCTTGCAGGGGGCATGGATGGAGTGACTTCCTTAGAACCTGGGAAACCTCTATTCGTGCAGCCTTGAGGGGAGCACTCCAAAAGCAGATCGGGACCTTCTGTTGGCTTCCTGGCCCTGTGCTCAATAGGGTAGAAGAAAACTCATGTCTGCCTTTAGTTATAGGTGCATATACAGGGCAATCAGAACACCAACCTGTGGGTTTTAAGTCCGGGGTTTGAAGGTGGGGATGGATCTAGCTGGCTCAATTTTGGTGGGAGGGACAACCTTGTCTCCAATGCAGCCTGTGCAGCCATAAGTACTGATCACACCCCTTAGCCTCCCCACGTCTAAATCGTACTTGGTTTCGACCTCATGGTAGGCTGGACCCACTGCAAATCACAAAATGTCTACAGCTGGAAATACCATAGATCCTTACTATTCCCTATTTTGCAGGGTGAATTTGGGGGGATCTCTTCCTATCTTTGCCCAACCATCTGTAACGATGGAAGCTCCATCGTCTATCAGGCAGGGACTGGCGCTGCCTGGTTCATTTACACCTTCTCTCAGGCGCATCTGGCACTGCCTGGTTCATACTGTGTTTCTGACCTTCCAGGACAGGTCTCCCCATGCTGTCATACAGTTGTGGGTCCCAGATTTTCTCTTGGAACCTGCGGCTCCCAGGTTTGCCCTGGAAGCCGTGTAGAGTGAAGATATTCCTCCATGTTAGATTACTTTTCTTGCCTTCTTTCTTCTTTTACTTTAGCTCCTCTGTCCCCTTCTCATAGTCCTGAGGTTACAGCTTCCAAGGCTCTGTCCGCCATGTTTGTGTGTGATAGCACTGATGGATAATGGCTCACGTCAACTCTGTCTTGTACTTCTGATTTCTGACTCTTGCTTTTGCCCCTGGCATTCCCTTCTCAGCACTGGGTCTCTTGGGGGTCAGACACTTTCCCACTGTGCCAGCTCTGCTGTGCAATGGGAGGCAGCTTAGCAGACAGTTCCCTCCCCCTCCCAGGTCCCTGAAACTGAACTTCCAAGGAAGGCTAGTGGGATACTTCACGAGGCTTCCACTGGCTCAGAGAGCAGCGATTATGGGGAGGGGGTTGGGAGAACCCAAGTTCAAGTTTATGGTTCTCTCTGCCTGCTTTCTCAGTGTCTTCACCCTTCCCCGATCTCTTCTTTGCCTTCTTGGAACTAAGGTTCATTTCCCAGGAAAAATAAAAATAAAACAAAGCCCCCAGACTCCTTCCCTTAACACCCCAGGCCTAATCTTCTCCACTCTTCCATATTTTCTTCAGTGCTAACTTCAGGAGTCTGACAGCTTGGTGATCCACGTGTTAATGGGCAAGTCTCCCTTTCCTCAGCAATAGGAGCAGATCCACCCTCCCTGCGGACATGCGCGTAATGTATGCTGTCTTACTCTTGCTTAAGTTAGAGTCTGTGATTTAGCATTCCTGTTTAGTTGCGGAATTCCATGGAGGATAGCGCCTGATCCCAAATCTTTTGTCAGTGTAATTGAGCATAACATCTTTTCAGGTTTGCGTTTCAAAAGATGCATTATCTCCTCTCATTCATTTGTTCTGTTCCAGCTATTTGAAACTTTTAACTTGCCCCTCCCTCCGAAGGAATTTGAGTTTTAGGCTGATAATTTATGTTTATGCTGAGAATGCAATTTCCTTTCTGCACCCAGAATGATGAATAGACTTCTCTCTGGAAATTAGTGTGGGAGCGGAGGACAGAGGGAAATTGCTAACCAAACCAAGAATCTCCCTGTGTTCTCGTGACTTCCTCCAACTCTTTCTTACTTGTGGTTCCTGTATGCACAGTTTAACCCAGACCTTGAGCCCTTACACGGCATGAGGAACCCTCCTTCTTTCCCACCTCCCGAGAGCTCTGTGACAAGGCCCTCACATTCAGCTACCTGTATTGCTGAACTCTGTGAGCTAGGAATGGCTTTCAAATTTTTTAATGGATAAAACCTAAAAAAAAAGAAAAGAAAATTATTTTATGACATATGAAACTCAAGTTTTCGTGTCTCTAAATAAAGTTTTATTGGAACCCATACATGCTCACTCATTTATGTATTGTCTGGCTGGCTTTGTACTATGCTGGGAAATAGGAGCTGAAGAGACAGTGACATAATGGCCCATGAAGTCTAAACTACTTACTACCAGGCTGGAGATGTGGCTTAGCGGTTAAGATGTTTGCCTGCAAAGTCAAAGGACCCAGGCTCAATTCCCCAGGACCCACATAAGCCAGATGCACCAAGTGGCACACGCATCTAGAGTTCATTTGCAGTGGCTAAAGGCCCTGGTGTGCCCATTCTCTCTCTGTCCCTCTTCCTCTCTTGCTCAAATAAATAAATAAATAAATAAATAAATAAATAAATAAATAAATAAATAAATAAAAATTTGCTGTCTGGCCCACTTGCCAGTTCCTGCTTGAGAAAAGAATGAGAGTTTGCTTGTTGTTTCTGGTGGGTATAGGGGCTTGGCAGTACCTGATCTACTTTCACTCTTCTTTGAGCAATGGTGTGATTCTCTACCTGCCCGCTCTCAGTCCACATGATCTGAGTATATTTGATGTCTTGTCCAGTTTGGGCCAAGCACAGGCTGAGCTCAGGGTTCAGACTAGATGGAGTCACTTGCCCAATCCTCGCCCAGGTAGAATAGCGTGTTCCTTGTGATGTCAGATGACCCCACTGGATCAGGGAGGTCTGTGTGAGGACATATGTGAGAGAAGCAGAAGCCTGTCCTATTAGATTGTATCAGGGCGTAAAGAGGCATCTTGTGACCACAAGAAATCTGATTTTAAAAATTCAAAATTAGGAACCTGTTTTCATCATAGATCAAGCTAGACCTGATGCCCCTCGCCCTTGCACGTGTGTCTAGTTCGGTTCACATTTTGTCTTAGATATGGGATTCTCTAGCTAATAGGTTGTATTTATGTTACGTGTGTCACTTATAATAGAGGCCCTGGCTCACACTGCTGCTGAACCCTGCATACTGGCTGGCCATATCTGACCCTGGTTCCAGGATGGGCTTAAAGGAGTCCTATCCATGGATCAGACACCCAGTTCCGTTAAAGCTGATGGTCTAATTGATCTCTCAACCTCAGGCTGTTTATGTATGTCTTTCCAGAGTTCAGGAGCCCAGAGTTCCATGGCCACAGCCTGGTCAGCTGCAGCAGGAGAGACTTAATAAGGCAGACGTGCCATGCAGTCATCAGCCTGACCTTCACACCTGCTGTGTCCAAGGTGGGACTTGGGCTGGGTGGCTCATCAGAGGAAGAAGTGACGGGCTGGCACTGCATGGGCAGTAGTGTCTTAAGCACGTCACTAAGCTTTTATGAAACTTGGGGGTCTTCCTCAATAGGAACCCTAACACCAGGCTTCCCTTGGGTATTGTAAAGAACGGGGAGGGTAATGATATGGCAACCGTGTGCGATGTCCAAGGCAGTGAAGGCTTGTGGCTGCTGGTGGCATCACGAGCAATGATGCCTATGTTGACAGAAGGTCTTAGGGAGAAGGGAGAGCTGGGTATCATCTGGGCATCCATCCTCATGGGTGTGGCTGGCATCTTCATCTCAACACCTTGCTGAAGCATACGAGGCTGAGGTCTCGTGATGGTCATTGTCCTGAGATTAGGGGTGTGGTCTGTGATCTCCCTGCTGGGGCGACATCAAATCGTCAGCATTTACAGCAGCTTCAGCCAAGTTGGGAAGAAGTAAGAGCAGCATGTGGTGGCTTCATGGTTGCCATGTCCCAGGGATGCGTGTTGTCCAGCAACACAAACAGCATGTCCTGGCCCAGCGTCGCCTTCCTGCCCACCCACATGTCGACAGAGGTGGCTGGTTTGAGATGGATGCAGTCTGTAGCCATAATGGTGACAGGATTCTTTGGGGTGTCCTACATGTTATAAACAACTCTGGGGTTTCATGGACAATTAAGCGGATCCAGAAAACTCCATGTGGCAGCTTGGGTTTAAAGGAATCAGTGCATATGGAGCCAATTTCCTGAGTAGCACAAACAGCTTTGAGCATAAAGGAAGAAGTGCTTGTGATCAATGGGTCTACAGTGTGTGAAATCTCCAGCCCCCTAAACTGGTGCCTGTGGCATCCCATTTTTATGGGCTCCCCCAAAGTTGTAGCCTCATGCCATGAGCAGGCTCCTTGAGAGTCAGCTTCTTCTCATAACCTCAGTTGTAGGGGTCCTCACCTGCCCCTCCTCTGTATCCTTTCAAATGGGTCCATTTTGGATGGCTGTTGCTGACCAATGCTCTGCTGTAACGGAAGAGCAGAAGATATAAGTGGGTCTCTGAGATGCTCATGTATTTCAGCTGAAGCCAAGGGAGGGGTTCAGGGTTCAGAAGCACGGAGAAGTAGGCATGGTGAGGTGTGGTCCAGCTCAAGGTCAGAGTAGAGAACGGCCTTCCCAACTGTTCAAGGGTGTGCGTGGGGCATGGTAAGAAGACTGAGAAGGTGTGCTGGCAGAGGTGGCTGGTTCTTGATGAAACTCTGGCAATGGGCAGCAGCCCCTTTTCCAAATGCAACCAGCCATCTGCCCTTTCTGCCAGCTCTTTGTAGAAGGCACTGGAAGGAAAGCAGGTCTTCAGAAAGGTTGACCAGTTATCTGCCTGTATCCTCAGGACCAAACAAGGAAGAAGGGTGCATGGTGGAGCAAGAGGGCATGTCACCAGACACTGGAGAAGACCCCGCATCCTGCCCGCGGGGTCAGAATGAATGGGCAGCTTGGAGATTGGGGATGTGGAACTTGGATTCTCAGCCCATGGCCGTTTTGCCCTAGGCTGAGTATATATCCTGGAAGCATGGACAGCCATGCAGAATCAGGCTGTCCAGCTCCTGTGTGAGAAGCTCATGTGTGTTTTCTCCAGTAAGAGTGTCTGGGAGGGGTGAGAAACCAGTGAGAGCTTCATGGGGGCCAGGGGTGGGGGGAATAGAACAGCCACTGGTCTCTGCTGGTGAAGAAAGGAAGTGTCCTGCCCCCACGCAACAAAGACGTGTTTACTTGGGAACTCATTTTCCACAGCCCCAGGTAGAAAAGTTAACCCATCCATTTGCTCTGAATGAGCCCAAATCCTTTCCCCGGATGTGGTGCTTTCACTAAATTTCTGCTTTTTCTACTCCTTAAGAAAACCCAGTAAGGTGGTGTTTGTTTTTCTCGCTACAACATTTGGGAGGCAACTTGGGGTGAAAAATAAAAGAAATCTCCTACAGTTCCAGATGTCTGGAGCAATGGCGGAAACGCAGCCGGAGGTGTCAGAGCCTGGCTGCTAAACATGGAGGAGCGCAGAAGTGGGGGTGCAGTTACCAGTTTTCGTGGCCAGTGATTTTATTTCCCATAGTCACCCCAAGAAGCTTTTCCTCAGAAGCCATTCTGTAAGGATGACTCTTTCTCCCTCCTCACATGACCTTCACCTTCTGGGATGGGAAGAAAAGGATGCCCAGAAATTGTCCTTTATGGAAGTGACTTCTTAGCTGGAGGGCCAGAGACAGCAGAGATGAGGAGAAGAACGCCCCGCAGTTTCTGACCAGTCCAGGCAGAGCCGTGGGGCTGAGGCTGAAGGGGGTAAGTCCTGGGTGGAAGTTGGCCTCACAGAACCTCACAACGGTGGGAGAAGGAGAGGGTGGAGAAGCAGGCATGTGGAGGCTGGAGGGCCTTCAAGCCTTCTTCTACTGCAGCTGAGGCAGCAAGAAAGGAAGGCTTCAGAAAGTCATACAAACAAGGAGCCGCACTGAACGTTTCCGTCTGCAGCTCTGATGGAATTATAGGGAACCGAGGGGTCTGGAGAAGCCCTTGGCCAATCACAACCATGTTGTGGCAAATGAGGCCCTTTGGCCTTTTTAAAAACCCATGCTTTATTAAAATAAATTAAAAGTGATCGAGTCCTTCTGGTCCCTTCTCTCCTCTGCCCACCCTCCCCAAGGCGGCGCCACACGGCTCTCCATTGTTTTACCTTCAGAGAGCTTGCACTGTAGAGAGGCTAACCTGCAATTAGCCTGCCTGCCAGAAGCGATGGCTGTCACTGAAGGGAAAACCTGCCTTCTCGCCTTCCGTGGGGGCCCCGGGATCATGCCAGAGCATCTGTCTGTAATCGCTTTGTTTGAGCCAGCTCAGTGGCAGGGAAATGACAGGCTTGCTGGCGGCCACATGAAGCAGTGGGAGGGGCAAGAGGTAGGTCCCAGGATGCTGGGCCTGCCATCTTCAAGCCCCTGCCCCTGGAAGAGCAGAAGCTCTGGTGCAGGGGATGGTTTCCATGACCACCAGGGAGAGCTCAAGGACTAGGTCCAGCTGCCTGACCTTCTCGGAAGCCTTGGACTGAGGTTCCTCATGAAACCTTGAAATGAATGCCCAAGAAATCACATGGTAACTTTGTACAGGACCACTGGAATCAGACCCAAGCCTCGAGTGAGAATGTTTGCAGCGTCAGGTAAGAGAAAGCCAGGTCCACTTGGACACAGGAAAGGGGCTGGGTCACTTAACTAATGTCGTGGCTACTCTTAGCAGTTAAAGTCCATAGATTGGGTAGAACTCAATACTGGCTTGACCTCAAGGCTCAACCATACCTGTGAGGGCTTCCCTCTGCCTTTGATCAATTTGGCTTCATCTCATGATTCCAAGCTGATATAACAGGCACTTAGAAATAGCTTCTGTGGGGCTGGAGAGATGGCTCAGCTTGCCTGCAAAGCCTGATGACCCAGGTTCAATCCCCCAGTGCCTACATAAAGCCAGATGCACAAAGTGGTGCATGCATCTGGAAGTTCATTTGCAGCAGCAGGAAACCCTGCCATACCCATCCTCTCTCTCTCTCCTCAAGAGCTCTCTGCTTGCAAATAAATAAGTTAAAAACAAAAGAAATAGCTTTTGCTGAAACATGTTGATTCTTCACTTGGGCCCATAAGACTCTCAGCCAGTCTAGTCATTGCCCTAACCCTCTACTCATCCTGGATTCTGGAAATGACAAGATTATTAGATAAACATGTTTATGAAAAAGGATCCAAATTACCCAAAAGAACAAAAACTAGCGCAGGACAGATCTCCCCTCGGAGGAGGGCCTTCTTCTGTAATGGAGAGGCAACACCCTGGGCAGGAGCATTCTGTCATCTCACGGGAGTAGGGCCGCTGCCCTTAGGACATGACAGAACTGAGCCACTGGTCAATTAGATGCATATCAACCAGGATAGTTTAATCATGCCCCTGCCCCAGTTCTTCATCTACTTGGCTCTAAAGCTCATATCAGTGCTCCAAAGATGGACTTGGGGTCTACTGGACCCCTTTACTTGAACTTCCCAATGTGGTCATGTTAGTTAAATCTCCTTTTTCTGCCTTTCACCATTAATTGCTTCTTTAATTGACATATGAAGACATGTGGCTGAGCTTAGTGTGTTGGGACGTCAGGTGTCCTAACCCTCTGGGAACACGTCTTCCATAGTGACAGCTCCCAAGCCGCTTCCCTCTCCCTTTCACCCACCACTAGGGTGAGGCAAGTTCAATTCCACCCATCACAACACTTGCTTTTTCTGAAGACAATGGAGGCGCTGAGTCCCATGTGGCATGTCCAAAGCTAATGATGGCTGTGACTTCATCAGAACCAGAAAACTGTGGAAATTTTGGGATACTGGAAGAGCACACGGGGAAATGGATGGTAGAAGGGTGTGATGGATCCCTACCACATACTCCAAGCATTCCATGGACCACCTCTGCTTTGGTGAGTGCAGGAGAAGAGCACATTTTCTTGCTCTCTGGTAAGGGACACTCTGGGTTGTAGTTACCTTCTCATTGCTACAATAAAGCACCTGACCAAAAGCAGCTGATGGACGGAAAGGTTTGTATTTTGGTTTACAGTCTCAAGAGGAAGCTCCATGATGGCAGGGAAAGGGCTTGCCATGAGCAGAGGCTGGGCATCACCTCCTTGCCAACAGCAGGTGGAAAACAGCCACAAGAGAGTGAGCTGAGTTCTGGCTGGTGTCCATGTCAAACCTAAGCCTGTCCCCGACAGCACACCTCCTGCAGTGAGGCTCCACCTCCAAAACTGCCACCAGCTGAGGACCAAGCATTCAAAGCACATGAGTGTATGGGGGACACCTGACTCAAGCCACCACACCCTGTTCCCAGTCGTTCTAGAATAACTGACAGAAGGAACCTGAGGATGGATTACCTCTCTCAAAGCCAATCCAAGGCTCTCCCGGACAGAATCACCTTCATGTTGTCACTAGACAGGGAGGGAGTCCCCTTACAAGACATCTTTATGCAGAGTTTCTCCTCACAAGTAAAAGATCTCTCTCTCCCTCTCTCTCTCTCACTCTCTGTCTCCTTCCCTCTCTATCTCTCTCTGTAACTCTCAACCATAGACTCAGATTCATCTTGGCCCCTTTGTCTGAATTTTGCGCATTCTTTTACCCTGCTTGGGTCCTCATGTTATTTCCAATAAATTCATTTCCGTATACTTCATGAAGATAAACAGTCTTCTGAGAAAGGCATCATGTTTGACTTAAAAGTGTGATATTGTGAAATATAAATGCAGTCTTCACTCCACCTCCTGTCATACAACTGAAAGTCCTTGGAATCTCCAAAGCTATGGATGTCTTTTTGGATGCTGATGAGATGCTGAAGAAAGGCTGTCCGCCTATGGACAGTTTCAGAATGGGGTTCACCCCTAGACATATTAAGGTAGGGTTAGAAAGGCCTGGGACTTTCACCCCCAGTCCCCCATGTCTAGGAGAAGAAGAAGGGCTGAACATTAAGCTGATCTGCAGTGTCCAGTGGCATTCTTCATCAAGCCTGTTTAATGGAGCCTCCCTCACTCAATGAGGCAGGATTCAGACAGCTTTCTGGGAGCAGAACACGTGGATGGTCCTGGTGAGTGGTATCCCCGAGGAGGACACAGGAGCTCCACATTCCTGTCCCGTCACCTGCCTTGTCACCTCTTCACCTTCTCCTGTGTGTCCTGTGTGACAAGCCAGTACGTGTGAGGAAGTGTTCCCTCCGTGAGCTGCTTCAACAAATCCGTCAAGTCCCAGGAAGGGGTGATGAGAACACAGACACACAGCCAGTCAGTGGGAAAAACAGGTCAAAGAACTCCAGGACTGTGATTTGACATCACAAATAGGGATTGGATAGTCTCGGGGCTAAGCAGGATCCGATGCTGTCTCTGCGTAGTCAGAGTCAGAATGGAATTGAACCAGGTATACTGGGCTAGCTGTCCACTGCTTGCTGACGGGGAGAAATCTCATCCCCTCTGAAGTTACACGAGTGTTCTGTGTTGATTGTTATTGGCGTGGGAACAGAGAAAAGATAGTTGTGTTAAGCTGGACATGGTGGCACACTCCTTTGACTCCAGCATTCTAGAGGCTGAAGTAGGAGGATCGCTATGAGTTGGAGGCCAGACTGGGGCTACAGAGTAAGTTCCAGGTCAACCTGGGCTAGAACGAGACCCTGCTTCAAAAACAAGTAGTTTTGTTATTCATAGTCTTCCTAAACATGAGATACTCTCGCTCACTCTTCCCCTGCAGCATTTGCCAAGCTTCATAAAACACACACATAGTCACTCACACACACACACACACACACACAACACACACACACACACACACACACACACACACACACACACACACACACACACACATGAGGGCTACGATGTTGGAGATTATAGTAGTCCATATTTTGACACAGTGACAAAATATTGAGAAAATCAACGAGAGGGTAAATAAGTCAGAAATTCTTCCTGCTATGCAGACCATTGTCTACTTGGCCTTTGCAAGTTCTAGGAGAAGAGGATATAACTGCAAGAGACAATTTTGTGATGCAATTTCTGTCTTTGATTCTTTGGTCTTTGAGAAGATTCAATAATGGCCAATCTTTTGAAAGAACAATTTCCTTGGATTTCAAAGTGAGCATATTGTTTGTCTTTCTGTCTGTATCCCTGTCAGACAAATCAAAGTTTGACCAAGAAGTAATTACGACAGGCACAGGAACAAATACCAAACCCAACGTACTGACACAGCAATGGACAGACTCAGTCTAGGCATGAAGAAGGACTTTCAAGAACTACTTTTGTTTATTTATTAGAGAGAGAGATAGAGAGAGGGAGAGAGAGAAAGTGAGAATGGGCCCACCAGGGCCTCTAGCCACTGCAAACGAATTCCAGGTGCATGTGCCACCTTGTGCATCTGGCTAATGTGGGACCTGGAGAATTGAACCGGGTTCCTTAAGCAACGCAGGCATGCGCCTTAACCCCTAAGCCATCTCTCCAGCTCCATGAGGAAGAACTTTAAACAGATATTTGCACAATTAAGAAGAACTCAAAAATAAAACAAAAATTCATTTTCCTGTTTTTCCCCCCTAAATGCTGGGGATTAACCTGGAGCCTCACGCATGCTAGGCAAGAGCTCTACCACTGAGCCCCTCAGCCCCTCACTGTGGATTCTAGACAAGAGCTCTACCACTGAACCACACCCCCAGCCCCTCACTGTGGATTCTAGACAAGTGCTCTACCTCTGAGCCACACCCCCAGCCACTCACTGTGGATTCTAGACAAGTGCTCTACCGCTGAGCCACGCCCCCAGCCACTCACTGTGGATTCTAGACAAGTGCTCTACCACTGAGCCACGCCCCTCAGCCCCTCACTGTGGATTCTAACAAGTGCTCTACCACTGAGCCCCTCAGCCCCTCACTGTGGATTCTAGACAAGTGCTCTACCACTGAACCACACCCCCAGCCCCTCACTGTGGATTCTAGACAAGTGTTCTACCTCTGAGCCAAGCCCCCAGGCCCTCAATTGTGTATTCTAGGCAGGTGCTTTTCTGCTGTAATACATCCTCAGCCCTCCTTGTGCTTTTTATTTTGGACAGAAGCTCATTAAGTTCCCCAGGCTGGCCTTGAACATGTGATCCTCTTACCTCTGCCTATTGTATAGCTGGGATTATAGGTTTCCAACACCAGTTCCAGCTCTGTTGCTATGCAAGAGAGTGAGAGAGAGAGAGAGAGAGAAAGGGAGAGAGAGAGAGAAAGAGAGAAAGAGAATTGGCCCTCAAGTGTCTCCAGCCACTTGAATCAAACTCCAGATGTGTGCGTTCCCTTGGGCACATGTGTGACCTTGTGTGCTTGTGTTACTTTGTCCATCTGGCTTATGTGGGACCTGGAGAGTGGAACACGAGTCCTTAGGCTTCTCAGGAAAGTTCCTTAACTGCTAAACTGTCTCTCAAGCCCCAAGTTTTGTTATTTTACAAAAGCTATTTATATGTGTTAGCACCAATGTGTTACTGTGAGAGGCAGAAGGTCAAATAACCTTTGGGGAGAACTCTAGGTGTTGAGTGTCATCTAAAGCACACTGAAGACTTGTGCACCCTTGATGAGAGTCACTGGGACATGGCAAACAAATCAACCTCTTTCACTTATCTGAACGTCATATTTCCTAAGCACCTTATTTGCATGCACAGATGCATGGAAGGCAAGGAGACAAGAGGTGGCAAGATCCCTTCCCTCCAGGAATCACTGCCAGAGGCATATTGAGAGAAACGGAATCTCAGCAAGTAGCAGGAAAGGTCTTTTCCAAGGAAGAGAGGGCTGATTAAGAACAGAAGTGTGAGCAGTCTAGTGAGATAGCAAATCAATATTGGGCAGTTTAGAAGCTAAGGTGGAGGCCAGGAAACTAGACACCCCTCTGGCTTCTTCTAGTTCAATAAAAAAGATGAAAGGATCATCAGAGTTTTAAGGTCCATGTTGCCAAATTAGGAGAAATTCTGGCGGAAATGTCCCTGTATTGCTGAACGATGCCTCTTGCGAAGAAAATGAATGCACTAATCTACAAATAAGATCGTCTATATCCTAACACATTTCTATTATACCTTGTAGTTCCTAAAAGTCATAGCTGACCACCTGTTGTACTTACCTTCTCATTGCTGGGACAAAACACACAAATCAAAAGCAGCTGATGGGAGGAAAGGTTTTTATTTTGGTTTACAGTCTAGAGGGGAAGCTTCATGATGGCAGGGGAAAGCATGGCATGAGCAGAGGCTGGACATCACTTCTTGCCACAGCAGATGGAAAACAGAAGCAAGAGAGTGAGTTGGGCTCTGGCAAGGGGAAGGAGCTGTGTATAACCCACCAAAGCCCACACCCAACAACATACCTCCTCCAGCAAGGATCTACCTCTCAAACTGCCACCAGCTGAGGACTAAGCCTTGAAAACACATGAGTTTACGGCGGACATTTGATTGAAACCATCACACAAAGGAGTGCAACAGCCCATAATTAGTTAAAAAAATAATAATAAATTTACCGCTAATTCAGACCTGTGAGATTCGACTAGAGTGAGCTTTAGGAAAACATTCCTAGATCTAACTACACTCACTTAAAAAAAAATGACACTAAACAGAATCCAGTAGAAGACTTTTCTTTATTTCTTTTTCAAGCCAACCATAGGCAGGTTATTTCAAAACTTTAACAAGCACAATAGTCCCATGTTAAGTGCTTCATAATTTATGTATGAATGCTACAGAAATATTGATGTTGAAACCAGTCTCTGTACCACAAAAGTGAAACTGAAAACTACAAGCTCTTTCACTTAGGAATACAGATTTAAATTCCTAGATGGTAAAATGCCAGCACCCAATTTGGTACTATATTATAATAAAAATGGTACCTTAGCACGGCAAAAAATGTGTTTGATAACAAAAGTGATTCAGCATTAGGAAATTGATTAATATATTTAATGACATCAATTGAAGAGAACAATAGGAAAAAACATTTTCTTAATTGTTAAAAAGAATCTGATAAAATTCATGATAAAAATGAATCATGATAAAAATCATGTTTGTTAAAATATATTAGGAATCTACTTCTAAAATTTGTAAAAATATATTTTGACCTGTTCATCAGTGTTATATATAGTAATAAAACACTGAAATTACATCTGTTATGTTGATAAATAATAAAGAATGGCAGCTATCCACATTGTCATTTAATATTACTTGCTTAGAAAGAAATCTGAAACTTTGAAAGGAGAGAGGGAGCTATAGAAGTAAAGGAGAGTGGCACCTTCTGTACCAGGCCTGTCTCCCAATTCTGCTCCAGGAGGATGGTACAGGATAAACCCACATTAGCCTCAGAATTCTTTACTTTGAAAAGATTAAAGTGTGCAGTTTTGTGTGTTTGGACATAATGCAGGCTGTTGCACAAACCTTGTCAATGTCAGTTTTCTTATTGATAATAAATAGTGATCAGAGCTTATTGCATCTCGTATGGTTTAAAAAATGGCAAAATGTTCACCCATGCTACAAGCATAGACATTATTCCTCAGGTGACTGGAGTTATTTTGCAATACCTACTTGATCAGGGGAGATGTCTCCTTGTTCTCCCAGTTTAACTATTCAAGAATCAGCAAGAGTGAAAAAGAAGTCAACTTTGCCATACTAAAGAACAATACACACACACACACACACACACACACACACACACACACGACATACATGAGAGACTGTGGAGTTTCAAGATTAGGAAAATACATGGGCTGGAAGTCCATAGGGAGGTTTCCTGCTCTGACTGGAAGGGAGTGGGTATTACAATGTGGTCAATAAGTCGTCTTGTTAGACTAGTATTTCAATGAGTATTTCAAATGAGTATCTATTAAACAGAAACAATGATAAAATCACTTTTCAAAACATGGAGTATCTCTAAGAAAATGAAACCTCACAAGATATTATTCAGCAAAATGTATGAAGATTTTTTTAAAATAAACGGTAATGTGTAATTGGAAAATTCTATTCCTTAAGACATTCTACAAATGTAATGCAATTCCAATCAGTCTTCAAAATGAAATTTTAGCAAATTGAAAAAAATTTGATACATTTCATCTAGAAGAATAAATAAATGAACAGAAGTGGGTTGGAAAGAGAAAAGGTACTCAGGGAAATCTTGCACTACCAGATGTTGAAACAAATTAAAATCCTTCTTCATTTTTCTCAGTAATATCATAAAACTGATTGACACAAAATTGGTCAATGGGCAAGAATAATAAAAGTCACAAAAGGCTTAAATCTGTGAAACTGTTTGTAATCCAGTGTTATTTGTGAGCGTTAAATGGTTCTTGGGAAATAGTCAAGTATTCAGGGAAACAGGTTAGTTCTTTTTCTTTTGAGGGTCATAAATTCCTTTCAAAACATGACCAAAGTCAGAAAACAACACAAATTTACATAATAATGGAACAGTCTCTGTGTTGCTACTACTAAATACAAGACAATCATGCTCACCTCTAGTTGGGGGACCCGGTAATTCTTTTCCTTTGGGCTGCTTAGTTCCAAATTCCCTGCATCAAGAAAAATCTTTGAAGAGAAAACAAGGCAAAAAAGAAGAGATGAGAATAAAATGTGGGGGTGTCATATGGAGACTATGACGAAATGTGTCATGGGGTATCTATCAGCTGTTGCTTTTCGAATAAGGTTTGCTCTCACACCACTCAAGACCATTTACATGCCCACAGATGAAGAAGCTAATCAGATTTTTCTGTTGCATGAAGACAAAGTAGAGATCTGGTTGTTGACATTGGGAACCCAGGTGGAAGCTGAATTGCAAGGAAACCCAGACAATGGACGGTCAGGCGAGCAGCCAGGCCTGGGACCAGCTAGAAAAGCCATCTTCAGGTCTTCCTCCCAACCACGTAAATCCCCATTGGTCATGCGTACCCTAATTCACTCACTTCAGCTTGCTAAGATTTTGCTAAGAGTTTTTAAGGTTGCATTTACAAAGAATGTTGGTGTTCTGTGGCAATTACTTGGTTTGGTTTTGGTGTATGGATAATATTGGCCTCACAAAATGAGATCGTGCAACCTGCTCTAATAGCTTCTGAAAACATTGTTGTCTGGGATTGATGGCTTCTTTTCAAATGTTTTGTACGTGTACTGGACAAAGGGAGCTAGGGAGACGGCTCAGTGGCGCCATCTCTTCCTGCACAAGCTTGAGGACCTGAGTTTGGATTCCTCAGAACCCATGTGAAGCTGGGGGTGGAGTGAGTGACCGTCATCCCAACAGGACTACAGTGAGATGAGACACAGAGACAGAAGAATCTTCTGGAAGTTTGCTGGCCAGCAAGCCTAAAGAACAGAGGTAAAAAAATGAGAGATCCTGCCTCAAATGAGGAGGGAGAGGACAGTCTTCCAAGCTTTGCTTCTAACCTCTACATGTGTCCTGTGAAATGTGCACATGTGCGCACAAACACGCACACACACACACACACACCCTGGAAAAGCCTCTTAGGGTTAGAGTTTCTCTTGTAGTGAGGTTTTTAATTGGTGAATTCAGGATACTTAGAGCTACCCGATCTAGATCTGCCATTTCTACTAGTTGCACTCGTAGTTTGTCTTTCATCCACTGGTTGGTGATAGACTTATTATCTGCGCAATGCCTGTGCATCGCGCCGTGACGAACTTCCATTCATGTTACTAATATTGACTTCTCCTTGTTTCCTTGATCAGTAAGTCCAGGTTTCATCAACTCCACAGACATTTTTTTAAAAAAGCTTTTGGTTATTTTTTTTTCTCTGTCTGCTACTAAGGATTTTCAGTGTTTTTTTTTTTTTTTTAAACTGCAAATTCATTTAGTTTTGATTACCCTGTATCACTAACACACATCAATTGGGCTCAGTATGATGTTTCTACAAAAGGGTAACAGTATGCAATGCCAAATCCAACTTCCTTTAGTGGATCCTGTTTTCTAC
This sequence comes from Orientallactaga sibirica, assembly GCA_036365145.1. Taxonomy (NCBI): domain Eukaryota; kingdom Metazoa; phylum Chordata; class Mammalia; order Rodentia; family Dipodidae; genus Orientallactaga; species Orientallactaga sibirica. Next base: position 5,408,271 of record JAEOAD010001365.1, read on the forward strand.
TATGGAGTTTTTATTTTTATTTTATTTATTTATTTATTATTATTATTATTTTTTTTTTTTGGAGAGAAACAGAGGAAGACAGAGATGGGCACGCCAGGAGCCTCTCAGTTGATGCGAACAAAATCCAGATACGTGCACTCCCTTGTGGTCAAGTGTGGCATTGCACCCTTGCGTCACTTTGCATCTGGCAAAACGTGGGACCCGGAGATTGGAACAGCTGGAGATTGGAACCAGCATTCTTAGGCTTAGGAGGCAGGCGCCTTAACCCCTAAGCCATCTCTCCAGCCTACTATGGAGTTTTCACTGATTTTTCTTTTACTAATTCCCTTTGCTACCTGCTTTGTAGTAAATTTGTCTTTATCTGTTTATAGTGGGAAAAATACACCTACCCTTTTAACATATTTTGCAACATATAGTAGTCAATGGTTACAGCATAGTGCTGTGCAGCAGATGTCTAGAGATGTATACTCTTTTTTTCTAACATTTTAAAGTAAAGATATTAAATCATTGAGTTGAACTTTGTTCTTTTCTAATATTAGCATTTAAATGCTGATTTCTAAGCATGATTCTGTTCCTATCCCATACATTTTGTTACATTGTAATTTACCTCAAATTTTTTCATTTTTTCTTATGACTTTTGCTTTGACATATAGGTTATTTAGAGGAGTATTATTTAATTTTCCAAATATTTCATGATTTTAAGATTTTTTTTGTTGTTGTTTTTTGAGGTAGGGTCTCACTCTAGTCCAGGCTGACCTGGAATTCACTATGAGTGCTGGCATTAAAGGCATGCACTACTATGCCAATATATACCACTATTAAAAACTTTTTTAAAATATCGGATTGTATTTAAATTAAATTGGAGAAGTTACTTTGCTTGATTTCAATCCTTTCAAGTTGTTAACAATTTTAATGCCTCCTCACTCTGGCCCATCTTACTGGTCATTGTTGAGTATTTGGAAAATATATATGAACTCTGCTGTCCTGGTTGGGGAATTCATACATGTCAGAAGGTGGTAGGTGGTATCTGTGTTCTGATTAATGTCCTGTCTGCTGGTTCTCCCAAGTACTAGGAAGGAGTGTTAAAATTTCCAGCTATAATTTTTTATCCACCTGCTTCTCTCTAGTTCCTAGTTTTATTTTCTACATTTTGAAGGCCTGCTATTATAGACACACATATTCAGAATGGTCTTATCCTTCTATATCTAATAATCTTTCTTGTTTTTTAAAAAATTAGTAATTTATTTTCAAGATATACTGAGAGAAAGACAGAGGGGGAAAGAGAGAATGGGCATGCCAGGGCCTCTTGTCACTGCAAACAAACTCCGGACACACCACTTTGGACATGTGGCTTTATGTACATGCTGAGGAATTGAGCCTGGGCCATGAGGATTTCAGGCAAGTGCTCTCTCTCCAGCTTGTTTTGAAGCTCTCTTTCTTGTTTTGAAGTCTGTTTTGTATGGTAATCAATTATGAATGTGGAGCACCTCGGCTATATTTTGAGTCTTTAGTTATATTTTCTCTTTATCCCCAGTGTTGATCAGTTAAATCTTCTCTCTCCTGTTGGTCACTATGACTAGAACTTTATAAATTGTATCGCTTTCTTTTAATTTTTTAACATTCTTTTCTGTTTTCTACCCTGCTTTATATAATGTTTTCCATCTCTTTGTTTTAAGGTTAACTTACTCCTCTTTCTTCCGTTTTTTTTTTTTTTTTTTTTTTTCATGTAGAAGTTCAGATTACTGATTTGATTTCTTTGTTCTTTTTAATCCAGGTATTCGATACAGTAGTTCTTAAATGGAGGTAGTTTTGCTCTTACCCAAGAGACTTTTGGCAAAGTCTGGATATATCTTAATTACTCTAGTCAGTGGTACTAGTATAATGATAAAACAGACAGATAAATTGAAATTCCCTCATGCAGTTTTCATTAAATTGGAGACAGAAGCAATGGGCAAGTGGAGAATAAATAAAGTCAGATGACAAAACTCAATGTGGGCAAAAGAAATCGAAAGTGATGCCTATGGCCCGCTGAGGTGGCATGGCTAAGGATGGCTGCCCAAATGGAGCCATGTTTCAGTAGAGACCTGAGTGAAGGAGAGACCCCCTGGTCTTGTTTTGAGTGTCTTTTCTGATTCCGGTGCTCTGGTGACTCTGAGGTCTCTGCTCCCTGTGGGAGTGGAGATACAGGAACACGTGGCTATGCCTAGCTGTTTGTTAGGGATCCAAAGGTTGGAGCTCTGCTGGTCTCAGGCCTCCTTAGCCCCTCTGCACAGAAGTGCACTGAACTACTGAGCCATCTCTCCTGCCCTCTATTTTGGATTTTATTTTAAATGTAATGAGAAGAGAATGAAGACTTTGAACAGGAGACAAAATGAGAATCACTGTAGTTTCTGTTTGGAAATTGAACGCAGGGCACGGTTGCATGAAGATGAGACTAGCTGGGTGCTGGGGACGTCGCCCTGGTGAGAAGGCTGCAATTTGACTGAGAAGGATGAAAACAAAATTGGCTTCAGTTCCAGTGAAAGCTTGAAATATGGAGGAGTTGAGGTGTGTCAGGGCAAGGGTGGGCTCAAGGATGACGCCAGGGTTTTGTCTTAGCAAAATGGCGGTGCTGAGAGCGGAATCACCAAGGGAGGAAGGTTTGGGGGAGGAAATCAAGTTTATTTTTGGCTGTATGAACTTTGAGCAGTCTATTGCTCATCTAGGTGGGGTTATCAAGAGGCATTTGTGGGCTGGAGAGATGGCTTACCCGTTAAGCTGCTTTCCTGCAAAGGCTAATGACCTGAGTTCCATTCCCCAGTACCCATGTAAAGCCAGATGTACAAAGCCATGCATCTGGAGTTTGTTTGCAGCAGCTGTAGGCCCTTGCTCTCTCTCTCTCTCTCTCTCTCTCTCTCTCTCTGTCAGCCTGAAAATAAAGAAAGAAAAAGGAAAAATTCGGAAAAGGGACAAAAAGAGAAAATTCAGAGTTGGAGATGCAAATTTGGCATTTCAACATAATAAAAATCTACTAACATAATGTACTACCTTAAAGTACAGTAGAGAGAGAGATAAAACCAATTGTTTACTTTAATAGCTGTCTAAGACATATCTGCTATTAACCATATCTTAATAAAAATGATAAAATCAGGATAGATGGAAATGCCAGAGATATAGAACATGTTACTTAAACATACACATTCTTGTTTAAAAGGAAACATAAAAATGTTTACTATTATTGAATATTTGACGGATGTATTATCCAATTGGTAAAGGAATAAAGGCAAGAAATAAAGTTGAGAAGATCCAAAATGCAGTGATGATCTAATTAACAAATTTAAATAATCCAACAGGACCTATTAACAATTGTGATAATTAACTACATTAATATTGAAGTAAGATTTCATCAGAGTGGTCAGATACAAGATTAACAAAGAAAAGTCGAAAGCTTTCTTTATACCAGAAATAACCAAGTGGCCTGCACCTTATTTAAAACAACAAGTTTGTAAAATATTGTTTCTTACAGGAAATAAATTTTATGGTGAATAGAATTAGGCTTTTATGGAAAATTTTAACATTTAATAAATTGGCTTGCATATAAAGGAGGATTATTTAATTAATGTTCATGACTGGAAAGATCTATTTTTAAAATGTTGCTCCTCTCTAAAATTATCTAAAAATTTAAAGGAACCCCAATAAAAATTACAATAGGATTATTACGAAAATTGACACCTAGATTCTAAAATTCAGGTGGAAGGTAGCTATGCATGGACAGGCATGAAATATTGAAATAAGTGATCAAAGGAATATAGTGTCACTATCTAATATCAAATTTATGAAGTACTTACCATTAAAGAAATGAGGTATTGCCTAAGAATATACAAATAGATGAAATAGCTTAGAAATTCCAAAAATAGATATGTGCATATATTGATGTTATCATCGCATACATGGATGTGATGTTTGAAATTAGTGGAGATTGAAAGCAACACTCAGGATGAATGAATTTAAGCTATATAAAATGTCCACACACAGAAAGAAAATTTCAAGAATTTCAGAGGGAATTATGGAATTTGTTAACTATTTAAAAATGAAAAAGATAAATCCATTTGACATTACTGAAACTTAAAAAAATGTGTAGTCAGGAATGATATCAAGTTACAGACGACTGGAAAAAATATGTGCATCAAATTTGTGAAGATAACTCTCAAAAATGCATCAGAATGTTTATAAATCATTATAAAAGCTCAAACAAAATAAAAGAAAATAATGATAAAGGATTTCTAAATAAGAGAGTTGACCAATTTGGAAAGTGAAGTAGACAGTATCTCCCATTTATTAGACTGGTTGAATTTATCCCAGAGAAGCAATGTCAGTCATCAAGACAAGATGTGACCAAATATGTTTACTGAAATATTATTGGCAAGAACAAAGCCTACAGAGAGGAATAATAAGCATAGAAAAATCATTAATTTGGGCTGAGGAGATGGATCAGCAGTTAATGGTGCTTGTTTGTAAAGCCTGATAACCCTGGTTCGACTCCCCAGCACCCATGTAAAGCCAGACACACGAAGTGGCACATAAGTCTGGAGTCTGTTTGCAGTAGCAGGAGGCCCAGGCAGGCCCATACTTACTCTTACTCTCTCCCTCTACATAAATAAATAAAATTTTTAAAGAAAGAAAAATCATTAAATAAATTCCAGTATGGAACATTATGCCAATTTTAGGTGTTGATAAAATTTTAGATTACTTTAACTGAAATATTAAACATGACAAATTTATGGCATAATAAAAACTTGACTTTTTTGTTAACTATCTTTACCTTTATTCGATGAAAATCACGTTTCAGGGTCTCAGAGGGAAGTGACAGCAAGCTCCAGCTGCGTCTCTGTGTACCCTTGGGTGAAAATAGGGGCAAAGGCATGAGCGTGGTGGCATTGTTGTGGCTTAAATCTGAAATGACCCCATGGGTCTGTGTTTTGAGCTCTTGTTCCCAAGCAGGGGACCCTTTCTGGGAAGCTGCGGACCCTTTAGAAGGTGGGGTCTAGCTGGAGGAAGTAGGTCACTAGGGATGGATCTTTCAAGGGTCAACTTGGACCTTGTTTCGGCTGCTCTCTGCTTCCTGGTTTGCCTGATGCGCATAGTCTGTGCCTCCCTCTCCCATCCCCATGAACTCCACCATGCCTTCCTTCCCCACTGTTATGGATGGATGTAGCAAGCGTGTCCGTGCGATTGCATTTGCCATAGTGTATTAATCAATTCAGAGTGTGTCTTTCTCTGAACTATAAGCCTTCGGAGGGCAGAGGCTGTGTCTCATTCAGTTATGAGCTCCTTGCAACACTGCCTACGTGGTGCCTGCACAGTCACAGTAGACGCACAATAGGGAGGAATCTAAGGATTGCCTTTTGCGTCTCTGCTCTGGCTCATGGCGTTACTTAGGAAATCAAATTTCCCGAGTGCAAGTGTGACACGAGATTGAACTTTTTAAACACCCCATCATCAGGAAACGGAGCACTTCATATTAGCATACACATTTAATAAATGACAAATACCATCAAAGACAACATATTACATGTGCGATGTAGCATGTGCGAAGCTGAAATGATTTTCCTGAGCACTGGGCTCTAATCAAGTCCTCTAATGTTGCATTAACATGGCTCCCTCAGCTTAATAGAGCCTTGATACTGTTCAGACATTGAAGAAATTAAATAGACTCAGCCATATCCTATCCCAGAAAGCATATAGCTAACTTCTCCCAGAAACTCAAGGACATCTTCCAAAAATGATATGAATTCCTGGGGGAAAAAAAAAATAAAGAAGAGTTCCTTGAACGGGAAATAGGCCTTGTTTCCTCATGCAATATCAATGTCCCGATTTCTAAGTAAATCCGTGTTCCTAATTCATCTCTAAAAAACATGGCTATCAAGTCTTTGGCGTTTTGTTTGGGTATTTCTTTCTTTGCTAATGTTGGCGGAAAGAAAAAATAACACTCACAGGGGGTGTGGGGGGAGTCTTGTGTGGACGATGTGTTTAGTTCGAAGTGCATAGAAAAATGACACATTTACTGAGTCCCTCTGACCAGCCCCAGGCACTGTGAGATTAGTTTTAGATTCATGGACTGTGGTCAGACATTGACCACGAGCTTGGCCCTCTACACACTCAGGAAAATGTCCTTTCCCCCAGGCAGCTTTTTTTGTCCTCTCTTCGTTATTCCACCAGCATTAGATGAAGAAAACAACTTTAGACCAATACAACCCACTGTTGATTTTCCTGCTTGTACAGGACAGGAAGCTGCCACCATGGGTCTCTGCAGTCAGGGAAACTCTTACTCTTCAAAAGATTGGGTGGGGGGGATAGGTGTGCAGGTGATAGAAATAGGCCCATGGGATTTCAAACTGTGCTCTACTTTTAAAATATTTACTCCAGTCGTGTCATCTCCCATTGTGGACACCCATCGAGGGTGGTTGGACTGGGTTGGTTCTCACTCAGGACTGGCATCTGTGATCATGGGAGACTTCTCAGCCTCAGTTCAGATTCTCTTTGACTTTCCACTAGCAACCAGCAATGCCTGCATCTTGGAATGAGAGCATCCACCTCTTTCATGATTTCACGAGCCAGTAAGACTCGGTGTCTGTGTGCCATTTGTAATGTAAAAATAAGAAACTCGTGGGTAGGAGAGATGGCTTAATGGCTAAGGTGGTTGCCTGTAAAACCAAAGGACCCAGGTTCGATTCCCCAGGACCAATGTAAAGCCAGCTGCACAAGGTGGCACATGCTTCTGGAGTTCCTTTGCAGTGGCTAGAGGCCCTGGTGCACCCATTCTCTTTTTTGTCTCTTTCTCTCCTCTCCCTCTCTCTCTTTCAAATAAAATATAAAAAATTAAAATATATTTAAATAAAATAAGACATTCAAGGCTGGTGAGATAGCTCAGCAGTTAAAGGCACTTACTTGCAAAGCCTAATGACCTGGGTTCAATTCCTCAGTACCCATGTAAAAATCAAATGCACAAAGTGGCACATTCATCTGGTGTTCATTTGCAGCAGTTAGAGGCCCTGGTGCGCCATTTCTCTCTCTCTCTCTGTCTCTCTCTCTCTCTGTCTCTATTTCTCTCTCTCGCCATATAAATAAATAAAAAATAAGAAATTCATAAAGCACATGGTTAATTTCATTCATATGTAGCTTCCTGATTGATGCAGTAATAATTAAATACTCAGTTTGTCTTGCACACTGCCACGTTTTTCTAATGTTTCCCTGACTTTGACATCATTTTAAAAAAATGCTACTACCACAAAAAGACCCTGCCTCAAGCAAGATGGAAGGTGAAGATTGACATTCAAAATTGTCCTTAACCTCTACACACATGATATGGCACACACACACACACTCAAAATTAAATAAGTAAAGAAGGTTGCTACCACTGATGTAATTCCACACACATTAAAAATCTTAAAATACAAAAAAAAAAAATGCTACTAGCTTGCTTTATGCTTGAAACTGAAAGGAGATAGAAGAACAGAGCAGGTGATAGATAAGCCATATTCTCAGAGTGGACAGACAAGGCAGGAGAGAGAAGGCTAGCTGTCTAGTCATTTTCAAAGTTACGTATTTGGGCTGGAGAGATGGCTTAGCAGTTAAGGTGCTTGCCTGCAAAGCCTAAGGATCCAGGTTCAATTCTCCAGGTCCTACGTAAGCCAGATGCCCAAGGTAGCGCACGAGTCTTGAGTTCATTTGCAGTGGCTGGAGGTCTTGCTCTCTCTGTTTCTATCTCTAATAAATAAAAATAAATAATTAAAACAGTATATTTTTCTTTGAGTCAGTATCTTGTTTGGTTGCCCAGGCTGTCCTTGAACTTGGAGTCCTTCTCCATCGGCCTCTCAAGTATTGAAATAATACCTGGGACATCATTTTAATAAAATAAATTCTGTCCTTTTGAAACAGTGTCTTACTAAGTGTCCAGGGCTGGCCTTGACCTCAGTTTATAACCCAAGCCTTCCTCAAACTTGTGTTCCTCCTACCTTAGCCTTCCAGCTATGTGGGATGACAGGTGTTCATCTCCGGGCCTGTCTTTCTGGTCCCATTTCTTTACCTCCCATTCACACTGCCTTCTACCTACACCACTTTAGCAACAAGGATATTTGCTCTTCAGATCAATGGCTCTTACATTTCTACTAGCCCTTTTGTGGCACTATAATAGAACGCTCTACTTATGAAGAGAGAGATTTACCTAGTTCACAGTTCTAGAGGCTGAAGGTCCAAATGGCATGCCATGGCATGGGCTCAGACATGGTCCCTGTGCCATACAGCAGAGTGTGGCTTTTGGAGGGTAACGTTTTGAAGCAGGAAGCCTGACAGAGCAGAGTCATGATCAGGTTTTGATGACCACACCCCTGGGGATAAGCAACCTGGGTTCCTGCAAATTCCTTAACCCTTTCTGAGGACTTGACTACAGTGCCTCTCATAAGGGCCTCCAAGCCAGCTCCATCTTGTAAGGGTCCTGCTGCCTTGGTAACCAAGTTTCCAGGAAATGGACTTGGAAGAGATGCATCATACCCACAATTCTTTACTTCCTGGCTTCTTCGTGGCTCTGATAATACCCATCTCACCATTGGAATCTATTCTTCTCTTAGATTCTAGAAGTCACTCCCTCCTCCCTCTCTTTCTACCACTCCAGCATCTCCTTTTCAGACTCCAGTCTTCCATTCAATGAGAGTGAACCAAAGCATGACCATTTCCCTTCTCAGTTTTCATGAGCAGTTTTAATATTTTTACCATTTTTTAAAATTTAAATTTATTATTATTATTTTAATAGATACATATGAATTATAACTATGGTATACAAATTATAACTATAGTGTACAACTTAGGGCTTTGAAGTATTCTCATATTATGGAAATGCTAACTTAGGCTAATTAGCATTCATTTCTTCACACGGTTCCATTTTGGTGATGAGAACACTTACAATCTGCTCTGGTGGTGGTTTGCAAGTGTACAATACATTATTATCAGCTACAGCCACCATGGACCATGTGGAAAAAATTTTCCTATCATTTCTGTTTCTACAACTTTCATGTTTTAATATTTTATTTATTTATTTGCAAGCTGAGAGAGAGAGTGTGTGTATGTGAGAGAGAGAGAGAGAGAGAAAATGAGATAGAGGGAATTGCATGACAGGACATCTTGCCACTGAAAAAGAACTCCAGATGCATGTGCCACTTTAAGCATCTGGATTATGTGGGTACTGGGGAATTGAACCCAGGCCATAGGGCTTTGTAAGCAAGTGCTTTTAAGCACTGAGTCATCTCTGTAGCCACAATTTTCATATTTTAATCTGCAACAGATTTTTCCATGGAGCACTGGACCCACAGCTCTGGATAGCTCCTATCTTTATGTAAATAGCTCAATAGCATCAGAAACACAGTGAAATAAAAACTAATCCACAACCTTTCTTTTTAAAAAAATAAACTTCTTTTCTTTTGTTTAAAAACAATTATATTTATTTATTTGCAAGCAGAGAGAGAAAGAGAGCAAGAGAGAGAGAGAGCGAGAGAGCGAGAGAGAGAGAGAGAGAGAGAGAGAGAGAGAAAGAGAATATGAGGGCCTCCTGCCACTGTAAACAGAACTCCGTATTGTGCATCTGGGGATTGAAACCAGGCTGCCAGCTTTTGTACGTATGTGCCTTTAACCATTGAGCCATCTCCCCACTCCCCGTGATCTTTCTTGTTAGATCTAATCCTGATTTCTAGTTTCATGTTTTCAATAACAGTATCCTGTGTTAGTCAGGGTTCCCATAAAGGAGATCCTGCTTTTAAAAAAACAAAACAAGAAGAGAGTAATAGATATTGTACTCAACGCAGGCTTTCTCCTGCTTCTGCTTTTTGTCTCATCCAGATACCCTGCCTAGGAGAGTGCCTCCCGCCTTTGGACAGGTCTTCCCCTCTTAGTTTGATGACCTTCGTGCTAATTGCTCCGCATGTGCCCTCAGAAGCACATGTAGAGGTTCACTTTATGAATCGCCTAGGTGCTTCACAATCTAATAAAGCTGACCATCCAGAGTGACCATTGCACAAGAAAGAAAGAGCCGTGAGGGTCTCCTTGACCCCAAGATCTCCACATCCAAACTATCGCCAAGCCTCAAGGACGTTTCCGTCTACATTGGATCTGCGCTGCTCTTTTCTTGTCTCAAACAATCCCCCCCCCCCCCGCCCCAGTCCAACTTACCATCTATTTCACCAGAACTCTGCAGTCACTATCAGCTGGCCTGGTCTTACACCACGTGATGCCTCCACCATTTTTATGAATAGAAAATCGGATTGGGATAGAATAACATTACTTCCTGCTACCCGTTGGCCTTTGCTGATTTAGCCAATCAGACATTTTATAGTCAATGTCTTAGGAAAAGAATGACACAGCCAAGTGTAGAGAGAGGGGAAAATGCTACTTGTTGAGAATGCAAAGATAGGTGAGGTGGGGGAGAGAGTAAGAATGAGGAGAGAAAGCCGGGCGTGGTGGCGCATGCCTTTAATCCCAGCACTCGGGAGGCAGAGGTAGGAGGATCACCATGAGTTCAAGGCCACCCTGAGACTACATAGCGAATTCCAGGTCAGCCTGGGCTAGAGCGAGACTCTACCTCGAAAAACCAAAAAAAAAAAAAAAAAAGAATGAGAGAGAGAGAGAGAGAGAGATTGAATTGTGTACATGGAGGAACATTAGAACAAAAGAATCATTGCTTACATCCAAAACTGGAATAAAATCTCAAGACAAAGAAACTGTGCAGAGACAAAAGGTATGTGACAAGAGACAGAAAAGTGGTTGGGGCAAAGCACAAAGATGTTACACCACAAGGGCCCAAGGATCCTGTGGACAGAGAGCAGAGGCAGCCAGCTGCCACAATGGACTGCTGGGAGAACCCAGCAGCTCATGTGATGGTGCCAGAGACAGAGCAAAGCAAACGTGGATGCCTGATTGACTTTTTTATCGGTTAAAAGGTATATATTTTATTTATTTATTTAACACTCACAGAGGGACAGAGGGAGAGAGATAGAGAAAGATAGAGGGAGAATGGGTATACCAGGGCCTCTAGTCACTGCAAATGAACTCCAGACACATGCCATTTTGTGCATCTGGCCTGACGTGGGTTCTGGGGAATCGAACCTGGGTCCTTAGGCTTTCAAGGCAAGCAGCTTAACTGTTAAGCCATTTCTCCACAAAGACAAGTGGTTTTCAGCCTCTCGAGATTGAGCAATAACAGGTCTGTGACTTTTCTCTTTTTTTCTTTTTCCTGGGCTCCCAGCCATGGCATAGTGCTGCCCATTTCATTTCCAGTGCGCACCTTCCCCTCAGCTAACCCTCTCTGGGAGCCTCACGGAAGACGTACCCAGAGGCGCATCTCACGAATCTCCTAGAACGGTGATTCTAAACCTGTCAGGTTGGCAATGAAAACTGACCAGCCCGCTCTCCAGCAGGACTTCTTGGAGACTCTGAGGACTTGGCTGTACTGTGCAGGTTGGGGGAAGAGTCAATGGGCTGGGAGAGTAGACATACTTTGCAGACTACAAGTCACGAACTGGGTGGGCCATGCCCAGAAGCTGAGGAGAGATCTAGACGTGACTAGATCTGGGGAAGTCACTGCCAGCCCCTCTCCTCGAACCACCTCTTCTGTTCTCCTTGTCAATGAAATCTGTTGTCCAGGGACCTCAGAAATTGCGTCTTCGAACTCACTCTCCAGGTTGTCTCTTGCAGGCCACTGTTGGTTAATGGCTTTGCGCTGGTATTTGGTTTCAGCGGTGCGCCCAGCAAGCTGCTGTTGAGTGCTCCATGCCATGTGACGTTTTTATTGGATCATATTGTTTATGACCTTGTCTATGACAGGAACTAGTGGCACTTACTACCCTGTGATTTTTCCAGCAGTGAAAATAATAGAGGAATTTCATACAGGTAAAATAATTAGTGGTTTAGACTAAAAAGGGGGAAAGAAAAATGAAAAAAAAAATTACAGTTTGTCACATAATGTATTAGTCTTCTTTTTTTTCTTTTCTTTTTGGTATAAGTGTCAGTGTCTGGGGTTACAAGACAGGTTACATGGGGTTTGATTCTTTTAACAGTGAATAGCTTTGTCCTAGGTGGCTCTGGGGCAAGGTATGGTGTCTGGAGACCCAGGGATGGCATGACTGCCTATGAGTGGAGTGTTTCTAACACATCTTGACACACTTGGTTTGTCTTTTTTCAACTGCCTCCCTTCGTGAGCTGCCTGAGCCCCAGTGTGCAGGACTGATCCACACACAACAGATCCTTCTTATCCACACACAGCATTGTGTGTCCCTGATCGGAAACGTTCCCTAACGTGCTCACGTTTCTGAACACTTAGAAGTGATGTCCTGTTCTGGGATTTGGAGGAGACTCAGGAGTTGGGGCGCGGCCAGCAGAGGTGAATCTCTGGGAGTGAACGGTGGAGTGTTACACGGAGGCTGTGCTTCTGTCTGCCCCTCTTCAGCTTCCTGGTCTGACAAGCTTCCGCCTCCATGGACTGCCTGACCACTCCTGCTGTTGGGGCTTTCCCTCCAGTCACGATGGACTGGTATCTAGCCCCTGAAACCATAAGGCTGAAAAAGTCCTTCTTTCAAGGTCTTCCAGCAGACATTTTGTCACAGCAATCCCCTTCTTCCATGATCACTTTAACTGTCCCCTGCCTTTCTTCTCAGGGTGACGTGAGATGGCAGAGCAAAAAAGTGCCTTAGAAATTTTGCATGACCTACATCTAGCAAGCCGGCAAAATTCAGAGCACTCCACCCTTAAAACACACACACACACACACACACACACACACACACACACACACACAAACAAAGCAAAGCCAAAATGCCAATTAAAATTGGATTTTAGCTAAATTCCAAATACATTTTTGGTATATCCATGTCTTGAAAAATATTGAAACTGGGTGTCCTTGCTTGTGTCATAGCAGCTCTAGCTATGTCCCTGAAGTTTTAAAAGGGACTGTGGACCCTGCCTGGAGCTTGCATGGCAACAAGCTTCCTCCCCACTCGTCTTTGCTCTGATCTCACGGGCTCCATCTTTGCTCTTCAGCTCTGCGCACAGGTACATCCTTTCACTGCCTCTGTGATGGAAGAAAGTAGAGACTAGAAAAGCGTGTTTCCTTGTGTCTGTGTGGCAAACTATGGGAGTCAGGAATGAGAACACGCTCCGTCATTTGAGCTGTAAGACTGACGTCTGCTTTGCCCACCTGCTCCCCACTGCAGAGACCGTCCCACTTAGTCCTCCTGTGCCCGCGGTGGCCCATCTATCCCTGTGCCCTTTATTTCTCCTTTCAGAAAATAACAACTCCAGCCTCAATGCTTTCACACTTAAACTAGCCAGGCTTTGCGTCCTCTGGGTCCTGAAGAGACTGGAGCCTGTGTGCTAGAGGAGCAGAGAGTGGCACGGGCACACTTGCTCCCAGAAGATCTAGAAAGCCCGGCAGCAGGAGCTTGTGGCAGCTGGTCACATCGAGTCCCCAGTGAGGAAGCAGAGAGCGATGGGTGCAGCTGTCCCCCTTTTATTCTGTCCAGAACCCAGTCCATGGAATGATGCCACCCATAGTTAAGGCGAATCTTCCCACCTCAATTAACCTACTCGAGATTATCTCTCAAAGGTGATTTTCGGCCCTGTCAGGCTGACAATTGTTGTAAATCATCACACAGGGACACATTCTGAGGAATTTTGTTGTCAGGCAATGTTTTTTTGTCACTGTACTGACATTATACAGTACACTAGCCATGCTCACACGCCATAGCTCGTTATTCATGCAGACCACGTTGTGTGCGCATGTGTATGTTGTACGTGATGGGTATGTGGTGTGTGTGTGTGTGTAACATAGCATATTGCTAGATCATGGCATGAGATTAAGTCAAACACAAGAGGAAAGTTGCAGTCCCAAGAAGAGACAAATATGCCAGCCTGCTGGTAGGAAAGCGTGGCTTCGCAGGCTGTGTTATAGTCAGTGTTCCGTATTAATGAGGAGGTGTGCTGTGAAAAAGAGCAGCAAATGGGACAGGGCAGTAAATGTAGAGACCAACAGCCCTATCTTTTATTGCCGTTATCCGACATTATGTGCCGCAAGTCCTTGTATGTGCTCCACTTTGGGGCGACTCGCAGCAGAGTAGGTTGGTGGATAGCCAGCATCCCCCCAGACGTGTGAGTAATGTGTGAAAGCCAATGTTAAGGTGGTGACAATGTCAGCTGCCATTAGGAAATGTTCAGTTAATTCCATTAAAATCTTGAGGATCCTTAGTCATATACGAGTCCTCCCTTGACCACAACATTATGTGTGCATGACTGCATGCATGTGAATATGCATGTGTGTGTCTAAGCTTATACACAAGAAGAACATTAGCTTTGGTTATAACCACCCGGATCTCTTTACAGTAAATAAAACCTTGAGTTCATAAAGGGAGTGCTCTCAGGATGGAGACAATGTGACTGAAAGCAAGTAAGCAAGGCAAGAAGCCAAAGTGTGGGAGGCCAGGTAGCACGCGCTGTGCACACCTGTGACCCTAGAGGCGTTATTGAGGCTAGAAAATTTATGAGGTGTAAGATTGGGGATTTAAGGTGCTCTTTCCTGTGAGGTATATGTATATGTTAAAGTCTTGCAGCCAGGTGTGTTCACTTCTCTGCAATAAGGCACCTTGTCCACTTCCCATGGTGCATCCTGGACAATCAGTAATGGGTGATGATCCGTTCTGCTGCCTACAAGCTGCTCGGTCAAGAAAGGTGGGTGCTGCCCTGACTGCCAGCCAGGACTGTGTTCATAGGCATGGAAACCAGGAAGCAAATTTGCAAGAGAGGAAGAAGATAAGAAAGGAGGAATAAGGTGGTTTCCTGGGACTGTTAAAAAGCTAGGGAGTCTCTAGTTGAGATAATAAATTAATGGAAGATAAGATTTATAAATATCATTTATTTGATGATAGATGTGGGTCCAAAACAGAAAAAGAACCATTATTACTCAACAATTAAAAAAAAAATAATGCCACAAGTGGTGGTGCACACCTTTAACCGCAGCACTCTGGAGGCAAAGGTAGGATTTTCATCATGAGCTTGAGGCCACCTTGAAACTACATAGTGAATTCCAGGTCAGCCCGGGCTAGAGTGAGACCCCCACCTCAAAAAACAAAAAACAGAAAAAAAAGAAAAAAGTGATGAATAATAGCAAAGCATATGAACAGGCAGAGAAATCTCCTCCAGTGAGAGGCAGATGCAAGGAGCGGGTGCGGGCACGCTTACCCCATCTCCTCGCTCACCGCTAGGGCTCAAAGCTGCCATGAGACACAACCCTCCTACCCAGCCAATGTGCGCTCATCCTTGCCCCCAGCCCACCGCGACTTAGGGGAACTAAGAGCTTGTGTTTAGTGTACTTAAGGAAATGAAGCTATATGGTCTTCTGTGAGGGCTTGGACTTGGCTTTGCATGTCCTTTAAGGGGACCCAGGTCAGCTGTGTCCCACCTGGGGATTGTCACCTGGCATGGATCTTCTGTGTTCATCCCAGCCCTCTCCATCAGTTCGCTGTGCTCTGGGCTGGAGAATTGTTTTGTTGTTTCTCTGCTTTACCCTCTAGCCTGGACCCTCCTGGAGGTCTGGTTTCAGAGTTGTGCAGCTCCCAGAGGGCCAGGCAGAAGCAAGTGGGAAGTAGTGACTGGCTTGATTCCAGGTGGGACAGTTTCTGGATGCCAGGATGAGAAGCCAGGACGGATAGCAAGTGTGTGGCAGGGTTGTGCAGAGGGACCTGTAACAGAAGTCCAGCCAGAGGGATGGCATCTGATGGGCAAAAGGTATACTGACCTCAAGCCTTTGGGATTGTCTGTGCTGGGAGTGAGAGAAGGAGGGAGGGATGGGGACGGTTTAAGGACGAGCTGCATTTATTTGGAATAATCTCCATGTAGGTAGGAGATCCCTTTTCTTCATCCTTTCCTCCTTCAGCTCCTCCTTCTCTTCTTTCCTTTTCTTTGGCCATGCTGGTAGTTGAATTTAGAGCTTTGCACATTGGAAACACATTGCCATCCACTTTTCATCTTGTATTTGGGACAGGGTTTCACTAAGTGACCCAAGCAGGCCTTGAACTTGCGGCTCTCCTGCCTTAACCTGTGAAGCAGCTGGGGATTCAGGTGTGTCAGTTATTCTGTCTGCTTTGAGGGCTGGAAGATGGACAGAATCCTGATGTCTTGTGGAAGTCTACGTTGCAGCTCCCCTCTCCCCAGGCCTGCTCATTCCTCAGAGTCCTTAGACAACTGCTTCCTTGTGCTCTGAAACTTTGCTCCCCTGCCTGCAACTTCCTCCACCGGTATTCCTTGGTATCCCTCACTCCTGAAAATGCGTACATCTGCAGCCCACTCTCTCTCTCTTACCACACCTGGGCCCTGGTCACAATTAATCCTTAGATTGGGAACCCCTGAGGTCCATCTCATCCCTTGTTCCAACCCCACATGGTACGGAGACTCCAGAAGATGTCTAGGCAGATAACTGGCCACACCTGCAGTTATCGGATTCCACCTCAACCTTGCCAGGCAGACAGGGCACGAGGACTGGTACGGATCACACGGAGGAGAAAACTGAGGCACAGAGCTATTTGCCAGGGATCCTGATGTTCTGGGCACCCAACTTTTTTGTTGTCGGCTTGATGTTTTGGACGGCAAAAGTACTCTGGTTAGAAAGTGGTGTTCACAGTGTGCTCCTGTAGGATTTGGGAGAAGCTGTGATGACCAGCCCTGGTGAGAGGCGGGAGGTCCTGGAGCACATCAGGACATGGATGCGTGAGGTGCTGCAGCTGCACACAGGCTCTGAGTGAGAGAGGAGCAATGCAGGTTCTAGAACGTTCTCCTTCCAGCTACAGGAAATGCTGAACATGCTGAACACACACACACACACACACACACCCTTCTCTGGAGCCGCTGAGTTCTGACTGTCACCTGGGATCGTTCTTCCCACCTGTCAAGCCTTTCAGCACCCTGTGGTGGCAGTTGGCCTCTTTGTAGCTTGTCATTCATACTCAGAGGGGATGCGTGCAGACCCCTGGGATGTGCAGGAGGGAGTCTTAGCCAGGTAGTAGTGAAGCCACATCAGGAACTCATTCATTCCTCTTTCGGTGGGTAAGAGCATCAGTCATCCTAGAAAGCACAGCCCAGGACAGTGATCTTTGAAAACTCTGATTTTTAGAATCCCTTGAAATCAGACATTGCTGTCTCTGGTTTCAACAACAAGATGGCACTTTAGAGTGACATTCACTGGGGGATTGATTTGGACAATAGAGTTCTTTCAGCATAGTTTTGTAGATATTTTGTGTCTTTTGTAAATAAAAGTATGTCGTGTGTGTGTGTATGTGTGTGTGTGTAATTTGTGAGAAAGAGACAGAGAATGTCAGGGCCTCTTGCCAATTCACACAAATTTCAGATGCATGCATCAGTACTGGGAAATGGAACCTGGGCCAACAGGCTTTGCAGGCAAGAGCTTTTAACTGCTGTGCCATCTCCCCAGCTGTGGTAGTCTGACTGTGAATGTACGCTCCCCCCACATAGACTCAGGTATTTAAGCCTCAGCCTTAAGTCTCCAGGGGCCTGCTGAAGGGGCCTATCATTGAGGGGGGGGAGATCTGATTCCATCCCAAGGGTATGAAGAAGACTTTGAGTTCTGGCAGGTCATTCTGTCTGCCGACATTGATATTTTGCCTGCTGCACTTGTTTCTCTCTGTCTGGATGCACGGAGGAAAGCTGCTTCTTCTGGCTCAATGGAATGTCCCCTGGATCTGTAAGCCTGAGATAAATCCCTTCCTCTCATCAACTGTTTGGTTGGAAGTTCAGCTTAGCAACCCAGAGCTGGCTACAACCCTAGCCCTGCCTCAGATTTTCTTAAAAAACAATGTAGCCGTAAAAATTAACAGAAAAATAAATCAAATCAGCTGAGTGTGGTGATATTTACCTGGAATCTCAGCATTCTAGAGGCTCAGGCTGGAGGTTCCCAAGTGTGAGGCCAGGCGAGCAAGCTGAGCTATATAAAGAGACACTGTCTCAAAACAAAACAAAACAAAACAAAACAAAAACAACAAAACAAAACTTTTTTTTTTTTTTTTTTTTTTTTTTTTTAAGAAACAAAGTCACTTAGTCACCTATTCTTCTAATATCCCTCTTCAGGAACAACACTGGATACTTTGTGTCATAATGCTTCAGACCTAACAATGTAAAATATAGATGCAGATCTCAAATGGGAATTACATTTGTATGCATCACATCATGAAGTGTATTCATTTGCTGCCTATTAAAATAGAATGATTTGGGGCTGGGGAGATGGCTCAGTGAGTAAAGCTCTTGCCATGCAATGATGACAATCTGAGATCAGATCCTCCAAACCCACATAAAAGCAGACTCTGAAGCACTTGTGTGATGGGGAGCAGAGACAGGAGAACCCCAGAAGCTCACAGGCCAGCTGGCCTGACCTATGCAGCATCATACATAGGCACACACACATCACAGGCACACAGGAAACTAAAAATAAACAGGACTGTGAGATGGCTCAGTGGTTAAAGGCACTTGCATGTAAAGCCTGCTGGCTCAGGTTCAATTCCCCAGCACTCATGTAAAGCCATATCCAAAGTGGTACACTTGTTTGGTTAGAGCAGCGGGAGACACTGGCTATAAGCACACACACATGCACATATAAATACAATTTAAAAATAAATAAGTAAGTAAGTAAATTAGTAAATAGCCAGGTTTGCACCTAGGTCGTCAAGGTTCAGGGCATATAATTT
The DNA here is from genome assembly GCA_036365145.1 of Orientallactaga sibirica. Lineage (NCBI taxonomy): Eukaryota > Metazoa > Chordata > Mammalia > Rodentia > Dipodidae > Orientallactaga > Orientallactaga sibirica. The sequence continues at coordinate 5,427,035 of JAEOAD010001365.1, forward strand.
CAGAGACACTGTCCCTCTGCAATTGTCCCTGGAAAAACGGTCTCATGGATCTAGAACCGTAAGGTCCATCCATGTTCCAATCTTTGAATGTTGGTCTGAAGTCCAACATCATAACACCATTCACTGCACCCATCATCTGCCTGCTGTGACAGAAAGTGGGTGACGGGAATCCTACGTGGATATGATTAGGAAAACGAGGTTATTAACATCTCTTGTAGAATTTGTAAATGATTGATGCCTGAACCAAGGAAAACCCCTTCTTATCACTTTTTCTGAAGAGTTCTAAAGATCTGATACTTTATGGAATGTCCAAAAAGAAAAAAGTCCAATTTAAGCTCTGTTGACTTCCATTGAAGTCTTTGGTCTAAATACCTTGCTAATGAGAGCCACGAGAAGCCTATAGCTGCCTTCCAAAGACCCTGACTTGGCAGAGCTGTAGTCCCATGCTGTCTGAATCTTTCTTTCACTGGAGAGAAATTTTCAGGCTCATATTCGAACTCACAGAGAGAGATATTTCCCAGCGTCCATCCAAACAAAATGAAGTCAGCTTTGACTGGGCAAAACATCGATGAATTCTTCAGAGTAAATCAGGCTTGTCAGGGTGATGCAGGGCCGTCAGCTCTTTGTGACATAATATAATATGAAATGATATTGAACAACATGCGTTTGGCACTAAATTGTTAGCGGGTTTTAGGTTTGACAGCAGTAAGTTTATTGCTTTAATCCCAAGGTCTTTTAACCCTCTTTGACATAAATTGAGGTTGGCTTTTGTGGAAAAAAAAAAAAAAACCCTCTACTTTCCTTTCTCTTCCTTTTCTAAAACTGCTTTTAACAATTTATGCTAGTACATCAGACACTCGTTTTGAGTGACAAAAAGGGAAAGAAGAGAAGATGTATTAGAATAGAAGGGGAGGAAAAGGCCAATTTAGGCTAAGCCCGCCTGTGTTTCTTTTGGTACACACGCTACAGCTTGCTCCGGGTGGGTGCATAGACATGCTAGTTCTAATAGTGTGTGGCTCCCACAAATAAGTCAAGGCTGGGCGGCGGCCGGTCTCTCTCTCTCTCCCCAGCAAGGTGGAGGACAGCAGGGCCAGGGGAGGGAGGATCTAATGGGAAACAGAAGCCTTGCTGCATTTTGCTCCAATTGAGTGCATTTCCATATATGGATCTGTGCTTTTCTCCTCCACCACCTACCCACTACACTTTTAGAGATCAAAGATGACTTGCTTGGATATAAATACTTCTGAAACCCTGACTTAGTAAGCATGGCACATAAACAGACTCCCAGATTGTACAGCGTCATGAGAGCCTCAGACGGGTGAGCGGGTTAAGGTCTCCTGGGACAGGTTCAACCGCAGAAGGCGAGGGGGCTCCTCCCAGCTCCTTCCTGCAGCTGGCATTTCTTCCATGGAAGCCTACTTACTTGCCTGGGTACCTGTGAGCAGCCCAGTCTCCTGACAGGGAGGGCGCCCCTTTGCCAGTGAACGCAGCTTTAATGTTTCTTAGATTGATTTGGATTTCCTTTGTTCCAGCAAATACACCTTTAGGAATTTATCCTAAAAGAAGTTGAAAAAAACAAAACCGTAGTCGATTGTAGTCATTACGGATCACTCCAATGGTGACAGGCTGGGTTACCTTCCAGCTCTGTTCCTGTTCCTTTTTTCTACAAGGTACCAGCTGGTTGGTCATTTAAATTCTCTTCTTTCATTGGACTCATCTATAAAATGGAGAAATGTAACTGGGTCTTTTCTCTGGGATGAGGAAGAATCAAAGATGGAGTAAAGATTGTGTCTGTAGTAAGGCCTGCAGTTAACACTATCAACAATCTGCACTGTCATTTGTAAACATTAGGATCAGGACCCAGCTACACACCAGACACCCCTGCAGTGCAAGGCAGCCCTGGGAAATCGTTTTACACATGACATGATAGACAGTCACATTCAAAACGTGAGTTGTTATCCATAATAAAAAATATGCATTATGGGCCTGGAGGGATGGCTTGGAGGTTAAGCGCTTGCCTGTGAAGCCTAAGGACCCTGGTTCAAGGCCCGATTTCCCAGGACCCAAGTAAGCCAGATGCACAAGGTGGCACATGCATCTGGAGTTCGTTTGCAGTGGCTGGAGGCCCTGATGTGACCATCCTCCCTCTCTCTATCTCTTTCTCTGTCTGCCTGTTGCTATCAAATAAAATTTTTAAAAAATGCATTGTTAACTGAAGAGGTAGAATATATGAGACCATAGGTATCCATTTCATTAAAAAATGTAAGATGTTAATACAGTAAGTGAGAATTTATGGCTATTGAGTTTGTGTTGTATTATTTCTAATAGTTTTTTCTTTTTTTGGTGTGTTGTGTGTACATATATGTGTGAGTGTGTGTGTATGTGAGTGCATGCCGAGGCACAGGTGTGGAGGTCAGAGGGCAACTTTGAGGTGTCAGTCCTTGCCTTCTGCCTCCTTTGAGTCAGGGCTGCAGCCTCGTGTTGTTCAAGCCTGCTCTGAACTTCCAGCAAATTCTCCACTAGGCGTGCTAGGATTGCAGTTGCCTGCCAGTGTGTCCAGCTTTTTCTGTGCGGGGGGGCTGAGGTTCTTGAGCCAGGTCCTCACATTCATGTGGAAATGCTGTATCCACAGAGCCACTCCCAAACCCTGAGATGCATCTTCAAATTCTCAGCTTTATTTCAGTCTGACTAACAAACACACATTGCACGTAGTTAAGGTATGCAGCCTGGAGTTTGAAATAGGTACTCGGGACTTGGTCTCCACAGTCAAGCTAGCTAACACGTCTTGCATATGCCATCACCCGTGGGTGGGTGTATGGTAAGAACAATTAAGAAGTCCTCCCATAAGCAAATTCCAAGGGTTTAAGACAAGACAATGAACTATAGGCAGGTTGCCATATGCTAGCTCTCTTAAACCTGAATAGTTTGTGTACTTGAAATTGTTTACCTTTTGATTAATGCCACTGACTCCACAACCCCTGCATTTGATTCTATGCTTCTGTGCATCTCTTTTCATTTCTATACCTAAGAAAGATCATGTAGTATTTTCCCTTCTGTACCCAGCATAGTGACCTTAACCACCATGTCTTCTGGGCCCATCCTTGCTCTTGAAAATGGCAGGATTTTCATCTGTTTTCAAAGCTAAGATTCCAGCACGTGTGTATGTGTGTGTGCGCATGTGTGTGCATGTGTGAGCACGCATGTGCACGCATTTCATTACATTCATTCCTTCATCTGCCAATAGACTGTTGCGTTGTTGCCTTGGCTTGTGTGACTAACGCTGTAGTGACATGGGACTGCCGCCACCTCCTTCAGGAACTGATTCAATTTCCTCTGAGTACACACAAAGAAGTGGTATTCCTGGATCATGCAGTCATTCTGATTTTAATTTTTTTTTTGAGGAATCTCTACACTGTTTTCCATAATGACTATGCCAGTTGACATTCCTGCCAGGAGTGTACCAGGGTTCTCTTTTCTCCACATCCTTGCCAACACTTGCTACCCTTTGTCTTTCTGATAATAGCTGCTCTAACAGGTGCGAGGAGATACTTCATTGCGGCTTGGATTCGCATTCCCCTGATGACTAGCGGTGTTGAACACCTTTTCAAATCCCCATGGACCCTCTGGGTCTTTCTTTTCTGAAATGTCTATTCAACTCTTTCATCCATTTTAATTGGGTTATTTATTTGTTTGTTCGCCATCTAGTTGTCTGAGTTCTTTGTGTGCTGTGGATATTAACTCTTTAGCAGCAATCGGGACTGAAAACATGCTCCCCACCACATAGACCGCCTTCCCCTCTGGCTGTATTCTGTGTGTCGCACGGGCTTTGGGGTTAGAACTGATCTCATGCGCTGACTTTCTGAGATTGCACTTGTCTACTTTCACTTCTGTTGCCTGTGCATTTCGTGTCATATCCAAAACCATCACTGCTGAGATCAACGTCAGCATGCATTTTCCATAGAGACTGTGATTTCTGACTCCTCCCCTTCTGCTTATCAGTTTTTCCCTCCACATTTTGATATTATCATGTAAGTATCAAAATACTTGCATAAATACAATTTTCAAATGAGGGAAAACATATGCTTCTCAACCGATATCCTTTGAACACATTTCTGATTAATTCTCCAACCGGAATATTAATTGCTCAATGCTTTCATTGATTGTTGCTTGTCTCACACACGTCCAGATGTACACAGGCTTCCCCAGATGTTGCTTCACCAGAGCACAGAATCAGGTGTGGCCACCAGTCTTTCCTGGACCACTGGAGCCAGTCTCATCTGTGCACAGCTGCCCTCACCAGACCTTTGCTTGGGAGGTCGTGACTAGAACAACTTGAGCTATGAGTGGCAAGTCCATCCCCGCTCCTGCTGTCATCCCCATACACCCTGGGATCGTGTGGTTGAGAAGCAGGCTTATTCCTCCACCCCTCTGACTTGCTTCCTGGGTGGTAGAGCCCATTTGGGGTGGAATGAAATGCTATCGAGTCATTGCCAAAGACAGAGGCTGGTTAGAAGTGCTTCACAAATGCATGCGCTCTGACGCACACTGTCAGCTACTCAGAGCCCCCTCTACTTTGAGAGGCTGAGGTCTTGCTATTACATTCCTCCCTGGTTGAAATCTGTTATGCAAAGCTAGGCTCCGGCTTCAATTATTTTACAAGTGGTTCAATAGTTTGATAAATTATTCAGGGTTACAGTTCACATTGCTTTAACCAAATAAACTGATCTGGAAATATGGGATGACGCTAGTCAGACCACCGGTGGGCACACAACTCTCCCTTTGTAGTTGTCTTAATTTTTTTTTTTTTTTTGGAAGAGAAACAACGCCAGCAATTCATACATTAATTATAGCCAGGCAGATGTAAGGAGAACTCACCTCTCCTCTGTGGCTGGAGAAGAACAAGCATTTCACTGACCCTCTGGCAACAGGAAGGACTTAGGAAGAGCTCAGTTCCCGGCCTGGCGGAGCTTGGGTTGGTGAGAAGGGCTTTGCTTGCAGGTATGTCCCTTAGCGCCTACGCGACCCCTTCTATTCTAGAGACGGAGGCCCTGCTGCTAGTAATTTAGACATGCAAATCTAGGGTGCGTATTCCAGGCTAGATGTAGGTTTATGTGACTTCCCCAGGGCAAGGAGGGAAGTGTGTGGCGGTGGAAGCAGAAGGAGCTGTTTCCAATGGCCGACATAGGGAACTCAGTTCTCAGCTCTCCTGTTTGGCAAACACATTGGCTTTTTGATCCCTTGAGAATACTCTGAGAAGGGTCCCGAGGGCATTTCCATCTACCCACAGCTGCCTCTGAGGCCACCATGAATGGTCACATGGGGAAGTCTCTGTGAGGCCCTGGGAAGCAGCGAGTGTCCCACCCCAGGCTCTGATCTGTAGCTAGGAGGTGGACAGAGAGGAGATTACCTGGGTCTGATAACTGGTGCTTGACCTCCTGACCCCAGGACACAGGACAGGGTACAACCTTCTTGTCATCCACCTTGAAGAAGCATGTAACATATTGCTCTTGTCTCCCAAGAAAAACATGAAACGGAGCTCGATTTGCAGCAGAGCACAGGCATGTATGGGTGTAGAGCGACAGGGTCAGGGGACTGTCACGGCATCGACTTCACAGTAGGTTTCTTTTTCTACATGTGTATGTATGTGGGTGGTGTGTGCGCACACACAGGAATGTTCAGGTGCACGTGCATGTGGAAGTTGGTGTTGGCTGTTTTCCTCAGTCACTCTGCACCTTAGTTTTGTTTTTGTGACAGTCTCTCAGTGAACCTGAGCTCATTGGTTTGGTTAGGCCAGCTGGTCAGCAAGTTCTGGACATCCTCCTGCCACACCCAGCTTTTATGTGTGTGCTGAGGATCCAAACTGAGGCCCTTATACTTGCGTGGTAAGCCAGCTATCTCCAGACTCATCTTCCTAGGCTCTTTGCAGAAGAATTTTCAGAAGATGTTCCAGACGAGAGAGAAATGAGGGCTGTTCCTTCCTAGCAGGCAGATGTGGCTGTGGACAGTTGTGGTTTTAGAAGAGGAGTTATTTTTCTCTCCCTTAAACATAGATAGAAATTGCTATCAGCGGTGACAACTCAGGGTTGTGGCTGCAAACCAGCTGCCTTGGGCAGTGTCTGGCTCACAGATGTGAGTTCTTCGGCTCATAGTGAATATTTTAAAATAATAACAATAAACTGACATTTAAAATTCAGTGGTCTTCACCTCTGCATTATTTACATTTCCATAATCTCGTTAAAAGTTACTTTATCTGGCAGCACGGGAAGGTTTGGCTGGTGTTGCCTCCTGTCCATGGAATATTCCATTGCCCCATGGCTCCGTTATAGTAGCCCACCCCTTTGCCTGTCTGACTCTCTCAGGCATGATTTGTTTCTCTAGTCCCGAACCTTCCAGAAGAGCCAAGGAAGCTGTGCGCACTGCTTTGAGAATGTAGCTCCGTTCACTTTCTTGAGAATGACTTACGCGGCAAGAATGGTAGGAAGTAGCTGACCTTAAGCGGTTTTGAGGTTCAATCATTTCTTTCTACAAAGATGATCAGGTCTGTCCACAGATGATGTGAAATGCTGCCTAAAAGCGCTCACAAAAATGCTTTGAACTCTTCAGAGGTGACCGATAAAGTCAGAGTGATGGTTTTAAACTCCTGGTACTTCAAGCTCCATGAAACATCTGTCTCAGACACATTTGTCTTTTACACTTGAAACTGGATACTGTTCTAACGAAGGAATTTCACTTCCATGGGACTGACAAGTGGATGGAGTCGGCAGCTTTCTCTGAAGTGATGCCCAGACACATGTTACGTTTAATTCTTCAGGAGTGGGAGCCAAGCCTTGGGTGCAAGCTTGACATTTTGGGGGTGTCACCCTTTGTTTCAGGCCATTCCCCTTGGGTCTTGCTGATTCCTTCATCGTCCTTGGACAGTGCATTGAATATTCAGGAACTGTTAGTAGAATGCCACATGCAGAGACTCAGTCAATTGTGGAGCAGTCAAGGCTGTAGGACAGGCCCTTAAGGCATGACTGGGCCCTCTTGTCTCAGCTGTGGCAACTTTGGGAACACGTGCTGGGAAAAGCAGGACATTTTATTCCTTCCCTCCAGAGACAAGATGGCCTCCTGCAGCCCCTCCCCCCACTGTGGAACTGAGGTGACCAACTGATGGCAGTTTATTGATTGTCAAAATAAAGTCCCACTGAAGAACTGTGGGACTAACAAGATCATGTTAAACCCACTTCCAGACCCAGGAAACCCTTGCAAAAATCTGTTAGCAGCTGTGACTCAAGTGTGGCACTTCTAGGTCTATGACGATTAAAATAGATGTTCCTTCCAGCCAGTGCTTGTGAGCCAGCTTGAATTTGGGTTGCTTTCCAATTTTTTTTTCATGAACTTCCTAACTTCTTACGAAGGTATAGAAATTAAAAAGCCTGGGCTGGAGAGATGGCTTAGCTGATAAGGCGTTTGCCTACAGCCAAAGGATCCCAGTTCGATTCTCTAGGACCCACATAAGCCAGATGTACAAGGGGGCACAAGCATCTGGAGTTCGTTTGCAGTGGCTGGGAGCCCTGGTGTGCCCATTCCCTCCCCACCTCTCTCTCTGTGCCTCTTCCTCTCTCTCAAATAAATAAATGAATAAATAAATTAAATATATTTTAAAGAAATGAAAAAGCCAAGGGTTCCAGTCTCCATCCAAACTGGTAGTTTCTTATTAAGCGTGTGTTCTAGAATGTGCCATTCTTGTGGAAGAACCCTCATACTGCTGACAGAAGCATGTGGGCTTTACTTTACAGACCCACATCCTAGCTACCACCTTGACAGTTGTCACACAGTTGAGAGTGGCCAGAGCCAAGCTTTGGGACTTGAGTCCCATGGGAAGTGCCTGTTTACTTGGCGTTTGGCACCAAGGCCACTCCTTGCAGTTATACTTTGATCCCCAAGGACCCTTCCTGGGAATCCCCCAGCAAGCAGACCTTCCCTAAATTACAATGTGATCATGGACTTTACGGCCCATCATTGACCTTCTGTGGATCAAGGGGTTGAGAATGAGGTGCCATTGTCCCCCTTATCTGTATGTGAGAGACAGTCCAACAACCCCAGTGTTTGTCTGAAAACATGGCTAGTATAAAACTCTGTAGAAACTGTGACTTCCTAAACATACCTGTAACAAAACTTCATTTATCAACTATGGATGTCAAGACATTTACAACAGTAACAGCAAACATTTTGGTACATTTTGTGTTCATCTGGGATCTTGGAAATGTATAGTCATTAAATTTACATATATATATAATTTTTATTTGTTTATGAGAGAGAGAGAGAGAGAGAAGAATGGACATTGACATGCCAGGACCTCTAGCCACTGCAAACAAACTCCGGACATATGCGCCACCATGTGCATCTGGCTTACATAGGTTCTGGGGAATCCAACCTGGGTCCTTAGGTTTCACAGGCAAGGGCTTTAACTGCTAAGCTATCCCTTCAACCCCCTAAATATATATATATATATTTAACGTTTTATTTATTTATTTATTTATTTATTTATTTATTTATTTATTTGAGAGAGAGAAAGAAACAGGCAGAGAGAGAGAGGAGAGAGAGACGGGGGGGGAGAATGGGTCCACCAGGGCCTCCAGCCACTGCAAATGAAACTCCAGATGTATACACCCCCTTGTGCATCTGGCTTATGTGGGGCCTGGAGAGTCAAACTGGGATCCTTGGCTTTGCAGGTAAATGCCTTAACCACTAAGCCATCTCTCCAGCACCCCTAAGTATATTTTTTAAATGTGTGTTCTTGATTTATATGCATGGAACTTAATTTTAAGGGTATGGCATTGGGTTTTTCTCACTCAGCATTGTTTCTAAGACCCATCCGTTCTGGCATCTCCAGACTCTTTCTTCAAAGGGTGCACAAAGGCCACCCCTACATCCTCCATATTTCACCTCTCCTCTCCCTCACTGGCCTGTTTGCAATGGCTTCCAGTCCCTCAGCATGTCCATGCTGGCCTAATCCTTGTGGACATGTCTGCTCGCAGCCCAGCGTGGAGATTTGGGGAGTGTCTATCCTGTAGCAAATACCTATCTTAAATTGGACTAAGCTGCCCAACCGTGTCCAGAGTGGCCATGCCCACCACATTCCTTGAAGCAGTAGGTTATGATCTTATAGCCCATGTCCATGCCAGCATTTGACATTATCCAGCTAGCTCATTCCCGCCAGTCTAATGCATGTGAAGCAGTATCTCATTTTTATGGTAGTGTGCATTTCTCTATGATTTTAAGTATCTCTTCAGTGTGCTTGTTTTAAGAGTTAATTCTTCTATAAATTCCTAATACTACCCTTTGACCATTCTTTTCCATTGCTTGACATTTTCTTCTTGTGGTGATACAGAAAATTCTAGAAATAATACCGCTACTTTTAAGTATAGCAAATACTTTGCCCTTTTTTTTTTTTTAAATCATTTTGTAATTGTGTTTGTTTCATGACATAAACATTTCACTTCAAAGTGATAAAATGAATCAATTTGTTCTTTTTTTTTTTTTTTTCAAGGTGGCGTCTCACTCTAGCCAAGCTGACCTGGAATTCACTACATAGTCTTAGGGTGGCCTCCAACTCATGATCCTCCTACCTCAGCCTCTTGAGTGTTGAGATTAAAAGCGTGTGCCACCACATTCAGAAAATCTATTTTTGATGCCCAGTGAGATTTTATTTTAAAGGTTATGGCTAATGTTATAGCACAGAGTCCTTAAGGATTGAAAGGGATGACATAAAATGGAAATTATCTGTCAACGATATATGATCGACTTTTCAACACACACTATAAGAACAAGTAAGAGAGTTCACCATGATTGCTGGAGTCCAGGTCAACATTTCTGCATACAAACATCAATAGTGCTTCCCTACCCAAAAACAACTCATTCAAAAATAAAATGCAAAAACAAACAGTGGTTTTCCACCTCATTATTTCATAACCTTTTTCTATTTTATTGACTTAAAGAGATTGGTCTTCAGCCACATTAACAAACACACAGTATCTGTTAAGGTCTAGGTATGAAGAGTTCTTCCCCAAAAGGCTCATGTATTAAGTGCTTGGTTGCCAACTAATGGGGGGGAGTTCCTGAGAATTAGGAAGTGGGGCCTTGCTGGGGGAAGTAACGCACAGGGAAGAGATCCTTGGGGAGATCTTATTCCGGATTGCTTCTTGTGTCTCTCTCTGCTTCCTGACCACAATGAGGTAAAGACTCTTCTCTATGAAAAACTCCCGCCACCAGTGATGTTCTGGGCAAGCCCAACAAACTGCCCCTTTTTTATGAGAGGAAGCAAGAGCAAGAGTGACTGATAGAGAGAGAAAGAGAATTGGCATACCAGGGCCTTCAGTCACTGCAATCAAACTCCAGACACGTGCACCACCTTGTGCACATGTATGACCTTGCACACTTGCGTCACCTGGTGTGTCTGGCTTATGTTGGACCTGGAGAGTAGAATGAAAATGGGTCCTCAGGCTTCACAGGCAAGCACCTTGACCACTAAGCCATCTCTCCTGCCCTAGAAAGATTTTTTGTGGTGTTCTTGTGCCTCATGGGATCATGCTGGATGGATGTACCATGTGTAATTTAACCAGTTCCCTCTGGTGGACATATAGGTTGTTCACTGTCTTTTTTCTGACCAGCTAACCAGCAATTGTAATGAATAACTTGGCAGAGACATCGTCTCACATGTGTGTGAGTATAGTGAGAGAACAAATCCCCAAAGGCATCACTGACAGGTCAAAGGGTGGGTACATGTGCTGTTTTGATAGATGGGGCTGGCTTGCCCTCCATGGCTGTCATGCCAATTCATATCTCCAGAGCAGTCTCTGGTATGTCTGCTTTGGTGTGACCTCACAGGATTATCAAACTTTTGGATATTTGCCAATTAAATAGGTGAAAACGGCATCACAAGGTAGCTTTAATTTGGGAATTTCTCATTATAGTCAATTTGAAGTTTTTTAGTCTTATGTTTAACCATTTATATTTCCTGTGAATTTTTGTGTTCCCCATTTTCAACTTGGCTATTGTTTTTATTGTAGATTTTGAAGAAATTTTAATTTGCTAATCATTGTTTTGAGCTTTTTAAAAAGACCAAGAATTGTCACAATGCTTGTTCGTTAAACTGTCATTTGAGTTTTCATTATTTTCAGAAATGATAATAATATGATTTTTTCTTCTTCAACCTAGCTGATTTGTTAGATCTTGTATTAGTTTATCATGCTTAAATTTCTGAAATAAACCTCATTTTTATAGTTCATTATTTTTTAATGGCCTGGTGGCTCCAGTGGTTGTTATTTCACACATGATTTGTACATCCACATGCATAATAACATTAGGTTGCATTTTTGTTTTTTTCAGATATTTTTGTCTAGTGTCTTTCAAGTCTGGACATAGTGTGATGTTTACTTGAGTGAAAGATGTTGGAAATGTATCTCCTTTTCTTCTTCACTCAATACCCTAGGCTGGTTAAAGACGATACCAGTTCCCAGACTTGAACCGGCATGTCTTTTATCTGACTGCTCTTCTGCCTCCTTTAAAGAAATACCATGTGGGAGGGGGCTGGAGAGATGGCTTAGAAGTTAAGGCATTTGCTGACAAAGACAAAGGATCCAGGTTCGATTCCCCAGGACCCACATAAAGCTGAACGCACAAAGTGGTGCATGCATCTGGAGTTCATTTGCAGTGGCTGGAGGCCTTGAAGCACCCATTCTCTCTCTCTTTCTCTCTCTCTCTCTCTCTCTCTTTCTCTTTCTCTCTCAAATAAATTAAGAAAGAAATAAAATATTTTTTAAAAAAGAACTATTGTGTGGATTTCATCTTTCCTTCTTTGGGTTTCTAATTTTCTAATTTATGAAGTTCTTCTTCTCTCTTGAGTGAGTGCTGGCATTGAGTGAGGGCCTTGCCAGTGCTGGGCGGGCAGCTCACCCTGGAGCCCAATCCCAGCCCTGATTTATTAATGTCTCCTCATATCCAAGCTGACTCCTTCTTGCCTTTGTTGAATTTTTAACTTTTTGAGTCAGGTGCTGATTCATTAGTCTTTGTCAGTTTTTAAACTGGCATGCATTTTTGAGTTTACGACTTTTTCTGTGTTTCAGCTGTGCGCATAGCTTCTGATAGATAGGATTTCACTATTGCTTTAGTAGAAATTCTTAAACTTTGAGTTGTTTTCCACCTCGAAATAATAGCATGCCTAGGATTTTTTTTTCAGCTGGGACAGACATTTTGACTTTTTTATGATTTCGTTTACTTCTGTTTTTAATATATTTGTAGAATAATTTAGTTCAAACATTTTATTGGCGCACGCTTTTAATCCCAGCATTCGGGAGGCAGAAGTAGGAGGATCACCATGAGTTCGAGGCCACCCTGAGATTACATAGTGAATTCCAGGTCAGCCTGGGCTAGAGTGAGACCCTACCTTGAAAAACAGAAAAATGAAAAAATCAAAAAAAAATTTTATTGGGCACCTCTGTGACCTACAACGTGTTCAGGTTTTTATAGGTGTTTTATGGGCATTTGTAAAGAGAATGGACGATATAGGTGAGCAATCTTTGCACACTAGGCCCACCAGACTCTAGTGTTTGTGTTCTGTCCTCTTGGTCTGTCCTGGGCTGACAGCTGGGAGGTGGTCCCCTCTCCTAGTTCCTCCATCACATCTTCAGAACAGTCACTGTTGTCACCTGGTGCTCAAAACAGTTAGCTCAGGGACCATTGCAGAAGAGGGGGTGGAAAGAATGGAAGAGCCAAAGGAAGGGTATGACCTCTTACAATGCAACCACTCAGACAGAAATTGGCCTCGATATCCATGACCTTGCAGTGCCTAGCAATACCTTCGCAAGACCCTCAAACTAGAAGAAAAAGATGATGACATCAAATTAAAAGAAAGACTAATGGAGAGAGGGAGGGGATATGATGGAGATTGGTGTTCTAAAGGGGAATGGGGGAGGGGAGGGAAATATCATATGTTTTTTGTATGTAAGTATAGAAGGTGTCAATAAAAAATAAAAATAAATAAAAATACAAATAAAAATAAACAGATCATCCCTGGGAACGTCCTTGTTGAGCATTAGAAAGTGTCCTTTCAGCTGGATGTGGTAGCACATACCTGTCATCCCATCACTCAGGAAGTGGAAGCAAGAGAGGGTCAGGAGTTCAAGGTCATCCTCAACTAACAATAATGAGTTGAAGATCAGCCTGGGAGACTTGAGACCTTGTCAGATGGAAGAAAGAAGGAAGGAAGGAAAGGAGAAAGATGAAAGAAAGCAAAGAAAGGAAAGAAGAAAGGGAGGGAGGGAGGGCCGGGAGGAGGGAGGGTGGCAAGCAGAGCTCCTAAGCCTTTATTCCGGATGTCACTTCTTAGATGTCGTTTACGCTCAGCCTCCTTTCACCTTCCCTTGTCTGGTACCTGCACATACCCTTTGATATTCAGCTTTGCTGGGCGACATGGCCTTAGCCACCTGCTCGGCATCCAGCTTAGGGCTGCTGGCTGTGCTTTGCGAATTGTCTAACAGAGCCATGAGGCACATGTGCACTTACCAGGAACATAACTTGTTCTCATGCTAAAGTATCATGTGTGTTAGATTTCGCGTGTGTGTTTCCCAATTCCTCTGCTATGTGATCTATTTTATTTGCTTTCACTCTCCTAATATTGAAGAAAGTTTGCGTTTTCTGCTAGTTGTAATTCCTCTAATTATAACTTTATATGACATCTTTAGTTCTTATTCTTGAAACATTATCTTCTTTATTCCTTACCATGATTAATGACACAATTAACATACTTTCCTTCTCTGTCCTTCTTTTCCATCATTGGACTTCCGTTTTTAAGATGTGTTAGTATATACACCAGTGCTTATTTATTACACTTTAAAAACCGTAAATCTGGGGGTGGAGAGATGGCTTAGTGATTAAGGCACTTGCCTGCGATGCCTAAGGGCCCAGGTTTGATTCCCCAGTACCCATGGAAGCCAGATGCACAAGATGTTGCATATTTCTGGAGTTTGTTTGCAGTGGCTGGAGACCCTGGTGTGCCCATTCTCTCTATCCCACCCCCCACCACCGCTCTCACTTTCTCTCAAATAATATACTGCTTTCTTTCAAACAAATAATTTTTTTAAAATCATATAATCTGGGGGATGGGATAATTGGTCAGTAGTTAAAGGCACTTGCTTGCAAAATATGCTAGCCTAGGTTCAAATCCCAAGCCACTATGTGAGCCAATAAAGCCACACAAATATCTGTAGTTTGTTTGCCATGGCAAGAGACCCTGACGTGACCAATCACACAAATAAATAAATAAATATGTATACTCTAAAAATCATATAATCTGGTGATTTTGAGGTCTATTTTCCTTGACCAGAGGTTGGCCAGTGCTGTTGCCCACTCTAAAGACATCAGAGCATTCCGATTCATATGTCCCTGCAGGGCACAAGGCTGTTCATTTCTTCCCCATCTGTCCTTTGTGACACGTGTCCTGAAAGACCTACATCAGCCTGGGGAGGGCAGTGCTGAAGGTTGAGCCAAGTTCACTTGAGCTGACGTCTAGCCTGGACACCTAGACTTGGTTACTGAACTGATGACTGGTGAAGGGAAGACGGGGCTGTGAGCCCACTTTGTGGTTGGTGCAAGTTTACGAGGCATGCAGAGTGTTCCAAGGAAGCTTGGTGTGCAGAGATGAGGTAAGAAAAGAGAGGCTCAGACCATTGGCTTGATGGCTTCCTCCATCATTTTGTGAAAGCCTATTATGTTTCTATAAATATTACCTCAGGGAATTCTGAGAATGAAATATGCTCAGAGGAACGCAGGTGGTGGAGCGGATATTTGAAGCCATGTCTTTCCAATATCCAAGTCCACGGCCACAGCAACTCTGAACCTTGTTTGTTGTACAATGACTTCAATACATTGCTGCTTTGGTGCCTGTTCTGAATGCAGTGCCTCCTATGGCATTTCCTCTGTTTTGTGTAAACTGAGTCAGCAGGAGCAAGACATCTCTCAATGTATCATACAGTGTGTCCAAAAGACAATACCCACACACACCATTACAAACACCGGTAACTTAAGAGATGTGGGCTTCAGACAGTACTTTTCTCTCCTTCCCTGTTGATAAAAGAAATATTGACTGGCTTGAGATAGACCTAACAGGAAATGGTAAATGTTCAAAGGAGACCTGTCCAATTAAAGATGGCATTTGTCTTGGAAGTACACTGCCCCTCCTCTATCCCCAGTGGTTCCAGGTGGAGAAGTGGATATTATGGGAAAGACCATGATCCATTGATCCCCAGAAATTGTGCTCTTTCATTGTGTGTGCATGTGTGTTTGTGTGTTTGTGTGAAACATTGGTTGGAGAATAGGAGTGTGAAAATATTTTTAGACTACCATCACCTGCATGTGTGAGATATGTTACAGTAATTTGCTCTATCTCCTAATTATACCTTTTAATATTTTATCTCCACATGAGAAGGGCGATGCCATGTCTACTGTGTGTGGGCTTTGGGATAAGAATTATATTAGGTGATGTGATTAAGTGAGTTAGAAAGAGCACAGCTGGAGAACGGGGCCTGGGATGCAGTAAGTTCTATGGGGGTGTGCTGCGGCTTTCACTGTTACATAGCAAGAATGCTGTCAGTGAGAAGTTACTGTCCAGGGAGGTGCTGTCACTTGCTCAGGGTTACATGACTGGGAAGGTTGATCTTGATGGTGAACTGGGTTAGATTGAGAGAATGGCAAAGTACATTTCTGAGTGTGTCTGTGAGACACTTCCACAGATGATTGACATGAGAGAGAGAGAGAGAGAGAAGAAAGAGAGAGATTGAGAGAGAGAATGGTTGTACCACTGCAAATGAACTCCAGACTCATGGCCACTTTGTGCATCTGGCTGTACATGGTACTGGGGAATTGAAACTGGGCCAGCAGTTTTTACAAGCAATGCCTTAACTGCTGAACCATCTCCCCAGCCCCCCTCTCAGTGTGGACTGACACCAGCAGCTCTCCATGGAGCTTCCGGTCCTTCAGCCTCATAGTGGGGTTGCACCATTGGTTTCCCTTGTTTGGAAGTTTCTAGATTCTTAGAATGAGCAGCTACACAGTTTTTCTGGCTCTATGGGGTGCAGCCACTGCTGATGACAACCTCCAATCCTGTATGCTACTCTAATAAGGCCTCTTTTATAAACACACACACACACACACACACACACACACCCTCCTGATTCTGTTCTTCCACAGAACCCTGAACAACACTAGGTATTGTTGGGATTCATAGATTTCTTATGACACCAAAGCTAAACTAATTCTCCTCCCAAAAAATTTACTATGAAAATATGATGAGATTGAAAGACAGCTATGATAAAATTTATAGAAATAATTTTAAAGTTTTTTTTTCAGAAAAAAAGAGCTGATAACCCAAATAATCTCATTAAAAATATAATGCAGAAGGGGACACAGAAATTCTAATAAAAATATTTTTCCTGATCATTCTTGTCATGTACTGGTAGACTTTTCTTGGCAATGTTTATCCAGCAGGGCAATGGTGAATGAGACACGATGACTGTAGGGCCAGCCTGGGCCTTGTTGAGAGCAGAGAGTGAGTGTCTCCAAGATGCTGAGAGCTGGATTTTAGCTGGCTCTTCCTTTCCACTTTGATTTCTTGCTTTATCCAGGACTCCTTGGCCCAGCCCTTTCAATTCCTTCCAGATCATGCTGAATACTGTCCATCAGAGTGAGTTATATATTACCTTGTTGTGATCTTCCGTTCACCTTTCTCTCCCTCTCTCCCCCCCTCTTTCTCACACACACACACTGTTATCTTTCACTTCTAATTTTTAAAATAAAGTCTTGCTCTCCCTTCAAAATAAACAGAGCAAGTGTGGTAGTTTGAATGCATGTCCCCCATATACTCAGGTATTTTGTTAAAGCTTGTAACTTGGGTTTTCAGCCCTGAAAATGCTTTAGCCACTACATAATTCTCTCATCTTTTACTTTGGCTTCAGTAATGCTAAGAGACCCACCATGAAGTTAGAATTGGCATCTCACCTTGGTCCTTCTCTGTGGCTATTTTTGGCAGCCAGATAACAACTAGTATCTATGGAGATGTTGGTTTAAGAGTTATTGCCTCT
Organism: Orientallactaga sibirica; assembly: GCA_036365145.1. Taxonomy (NCBI): domain Eukaryota; kingdom Metazoa; phylum Chordata; class Mammalia; order Rodentia; family Dipodidae; genus Orientallactaga; species Orientallactaga sibirica. Next base: position 5,444,155 of record JAEOAD010001365.1, read on the forward strand.
ATAGACTTTTTATACATTTGGGTGTAAGTTCCCCTCCCATCTCTATTTATTACATCTTGAGACAAAAAATAAAAAGGAATGAATTCTCCACATGGACACTGTCACAGTATTGGCTTCGTTTAATGTAAATGCCACTATTTTAGTCACTAGGATCAGAGTAGAGCTGGATCCACATAAAACCACTTAATCTACACCTTTTGTTCCCTTCATATGTCTAAGGCTGGAAGAAAGGATCGAGACTATATGTCCCAAAATGGTTTTGGATTGGAAATCACAGAAAATACAACTCAAACTGTCTCAAAAAAATATATATATATATATATATCAGGCTGGAGAGATGGCTTAGCGGTTAAGGTGCCTGCCTGCTAAGCCTAAGAAGTCCTGTTTGATTCTCTAGGCCCCACATTTAGCCAGAGGCAAAGTGACGCAAGGGCGCAATGCCACACTTTCCCTCAAGGGGACACATGTGTCTGAGTTAGTCCACAGCGGCTGAGAGGCTGCTGGCGCACCCATTCTCTCTCTCTCTCTCTCTCTCTCTCTCTCACTCTCTTACTCTCTCTCTCAAAAAAATCTTCATCAGCTCACTTAACTGGAAAGGTCCAAATTACTGAGCTTCCTGTAAGGACTGATCCGGCATCTTCAGGGTTTTATCCCAGTGTTGGATGCTTTGTCTGCCACTGTAACAAGTTACCTGCAAACTTTGCTCACAATAATAAAAGCCTCTAGTTATCTCCCCTTTGCGTTGGTTAGGAACTTAGGAGATGCTTCGCCAGCTGGTTCTGTGTTAGAGTCTGTTGGGAGGGCATGGTGAAGAAGATTTCATGTGGTTCTGAGGTTCCAGGGCAGCTTGACTGAACCTAGAGGATTGGCTTCTAAAGTCCTTTCATGCGTGTGGCAGCAATTGGGTGTTGGTGGTCGTGGGAGGCCTCGATGCTTTCTCCTTGGGCTTTCGTCCAAGACGCTGGCTGGTTTGCCCCAGCATAATGGATGAGAGAGTGTAAGAGCGGGAGAGATGGAAGCGAGCTACCAGCTTGATGACCAAGGCTGGGAAGTTATAGTGCATGATTTTAGCCACTTTCTGCCCACTAGAAGCAGGCCGCTCAGTCCAGCCTGTGAAGAGCACTGCAGTAGGAAGTGCCCTTTGAAAGGAGCCAGGCCAGAGCCTGACATCCACCAGCACTGGCTTTCCACTTTAGCAGCTGTGCTGGGCCATCGTGTGTCTAACATGCCTGCTGACACGTCTCGGGCCTCGGTTCATGCCTGGCAGGGGGGAGCATGTCATCAGAGGCTCTGTCTGATTGGACAATGGAGGTCATGTGGTTACCCATGAACCACATCCTCATGGCCAAGTGGAGGTGATTATTAAGATTATCTTAGGCCAGAGGCACATACTCCCCAGTCAGAGCCAAGAAAGCCTCCCTTTGAGAAGGTCTCAAATTCAGAGAACAGTTGGTTTCCCCCATAACAGACATACCATTATTGTACCCGTTGGCACATGTGGCCTGGCTGGACAGCTATCAACTTCTACGGTTCTCTGTTAGTGGAGACTGTCAATGACTTTTCTCTCCCAACAAACCGCAGAAGTATTTCCAGCATCACAATGTAGATCGTAAGCAGGGAGGAGGCAGATGAGCTATTATTGATATTCATAAGTGGATGAATTGGCTGGGTTTCCATTCAGCGGTTGGATCACTGAGGGCCTGCAGTTCCCATTGGTATCGAGTCTGAGGAACCACAAAGAGAGTCAAAGCAGCGGGAGGTGCAGGCCCACCAGTCACAGGGCAAGAGATGGATGGAAGTAGTTCGAGCCTCCATGCCCTGAGTCGGGGTGCAGGAAAAGTAACTCAGATTTTATTCCTCAGTGTTCAAACTACACTTTTTTTCCCCTTTTTGTTTTTTCAAGGAAGTGTCTCACTCTAGCCCAGGCTGAGCTGGAATTCGCTATGTAGTCTCAGAGTGGCCTTGAACTCACAGCAATCCTCCTACCTCTGCCTCCCGAGTGCTGTGCACCATTATGCCTAGCTTCAGCTACATTAAAAAAAAATTATTTATTTATTTGAGAGAGGGAAAAGAGACAGACAGAGAGAGAGGGGAGAGAGTCAGATAGAGAAAATGGGCATGCCAGGGCCTCCAGCCATTGCCAATGAACTCCAAACACTTTCTGCATCTGGATGATGGGGGTGGGGGTTGGGGAGCCGAATCTGGGTCCTTAGGCATTGCAGGCAAGCACGTTGAGCACTGAGCCATCTCTCCAGCCCATCAGCTCCATGTTTAATGTCAGCCTTCATTTTCCCAGGTTGGCAACAGCGATCATTGCAATGTTGGGTGTCTTTCCAAGTCCCCTCTGAGTCTTCCACAGTGACAAGGGGTCTGAAGTGCTTGGGGTCCACCAAGAACTTTGTCACTCCATGGAGGTGGGCCATTGCTGGGGATTCTCATCTCTGCTCATCTTGATGGGGTGAAATTTCAGGGGCAGCAGGGTACTGCGCCCCCTCAGGATCCACTATCTCCTTACTGGTTCCTTTCCTTTCTTGTTATCTCCTTTGTGACACTTGTGCAGGTTCTGAGGCTCATTGTGTTTTCTTCTATTCGATTGCTAATGCCTGGGGCTCTTTGTTGGACTTTTGGACCTGACCTTGATATAACTATTTTCTATTTTATGTCATTCCTTATTTTTCTGGAGGCAATGGCCCTCTGGTGGTCAAGGGATGACAAGACATATTGGGGATCAAATATGGCCATGGTTGGGTTGCCAGAGGTGGGGAGGTGTCGAAGAGGATGGAGGTTCAGTTTCACAAAATGAAAAGTTTTCTGGGGCTTGGCTGATGAACCATGCGAGTATACTGCTGACTTGTGCAATGAAAATGGTTAAGACGCCCATTTTATGTTAGATGTATTTCCCACATGACAATCAAAATCTAATCCCTGTCATTGTGTATCTGGCTTTACGTGAGTGCTGGGAAATGGAACCGAGGTCATCAGGTTTTGCAGGCAAGCCATCTCTCTGCCGACGTTCAAAGAAAGGCTAAGCAAGAGCAATGTTCTCTTCAGGAGGGTTGGCAATGCTCTGGCCCTGTTGCTAAACCAAGAAGCTAACCAGCATCTCAGGGCACAGCAGGGCAACAGGATCCTTTCTTAAATGCCTACTGCACACCTGACGGCCCAAACCAATGGATCAGCTCTCCAGCTGAAATCCTTTCCTATCACAAACCTCCAAGATGTGTCCCGCTGTGTGCATGCATGTGTGTGTGTACACAAGTGTGTGTGCACAGGCTGGGTGGGGTTGTATTTGCATACATTATCAGTGCATTATGCCCAAAAGTGCTTTCACCTTTGTCCATACCGAGTCCCAGGAGTCCACAATGCCGTTTACGAAAACACCACTCGATCACGTGGGCTTTGAGAGCATGAGAGTGGATGCTGCCTCTTCCCTGAACCACATCCAAAAGGCTTGTCTTTGCTAGAGACTCTCTGTAAGGCTTGGTCCCTTCACTACCCTCCATAGCAGGAAAACACACACAAAAGCAGCCTAGAGCTGGGGCTCCATGCAGAGTGCTTGAAAAGGACTGGTGGGGGCAGAGCAGCTCCTGCAGAAAGGGGACTGTCAAAGATACAGAAACAAGGGGACCTTCTGCAGTAGAAGGTGATCTCAGAAATGAGCCCAGGTGACCAGTCAAGGGGCTCATGGAAGGTGGCCGGCTATGTCCCACTTCTTGTGAAAACTGGATTTGCTGATCTCTTCCTTGGGGAGCTCCCGATTAGAGCTCTGAGCTCAGAGGAACTAGCCATCTATCACTTTAAATGTTTATTTTATGTCCAGCTTATTCTAACATTTTTATTCATCTTAATGAGAAGTAATTGGGCTTTCCTATTGCAGTGTTTCATTTAAAAAGGGGGAATATTAATAAGAAAGAGGAACATGCTAAGATCCATAACTATCTTCTGCGGCTTTCTCGTGCGTGTATCCATCCCAGAAGTCACGACTGGAGATTGAAAAGGGTCTTCTGTGCACTTGAACCACATCCGTCCAACACTGGCGATGCTTTTATTGTATGTCATTATGTCTTCTGGGAACACTGACATTAAAACATATCCTTGGTTCTCACTTAAGCCAATTTTATAGGGCAGGGAAAGAAAAGACAACATTTTGCAATGAAAGCACCTTCTTCCATCTGGCAAAATGGCTTTCTGGACTCTATTGTGGCTCATTGTCTAAAAATAGGATGAAGACAAATTGTTATCATTTACGAAAGCCCATGACAATAATGATAAATGAACAAATTTTTTTGCCCTCTGAAGTCATTGCTTAAGGCTTTCTCTGGGATCAACAATGTTAAGCTGGTAAGCTGGCCTCATCTGCATCCGGAGAAGCTTTACAAATGGCTTTGTAAACAATTTTAGCCACAGCGTTAATCTCCCCCACAGAACGATGCTCCGAGATGGATGATTGATTTGCAATTTAAAATGACACTGAAACCCCTGAAACAGATATGAAAGAAACTTTCAGTGAATAATGTTTTAGTTGACAAGAAAAGATAAGGCACATCTTTCATCTGATAGCGGGCTGTTTTTGATAAATATTGTTCATAATGGAGGATTTTGGAATCATTAATGTGTGGATAGAGCATTACTACTTTTTGACTGGGGCGTCAGAAACCAGTTTCTTTGGGCAGGAGTTTTGTTGAAACTATGGAGGGGGGTGATGTTTGAAAAGCGTACATAATATTATGCTGTCATTTGACTTTGGTCCAAGCTGATAAGGGATGAGGGGGGCTATGAAAAACAGATTCTGTCCTCGCCGCAGAATCTCAGCACCTGGAAGCTCACCATTCCCAAACCAGGCTAGGGAAATATTGCTGACTCTCTACATATTCACAAAGTCTTGCTACATAGCCCAGCCTGACCTTGAAATCTCCATCCTCCTACCTCCGCCTCCTGAGTCCTGGGATTGCAGGTGTGAACCATGATACCTGCACAATATTGCTTTGGATTACCTCCGTGTTGATATGGTAGGTCAAACAAAAGGGGTCATGTAATGAAAATAAATATTTAATTCTCCCGTGCCTGCCCTTCTTTACCCCTGTCCTCTTAAGTATAATCTTGCTCCCAGCACAGACTTGGTGTGGTACCATGGTAGGAGTTGCCTCACAGTGTCTCCTGCTGAGCAGAGCTGCCGTGGTGACTGGTGTGCATCGGTCACCAGTGACTGATTCCTGAGAGCCTGCCAGTCATCACCCCCATCCAGTGTTGGACTTGCCCCCACACTGTGTCTCCCCATCTTCTCTGCCTCCCATCTCACAGTAATACTTCCTTAATGAGGAGGTTGACAGGTGAGTGTTGACATGCCCCACACCCTGGAGCTAGGTGGGCACCAGTTTTAGTGTTCCAAGGCACGCTACAATGACGGGGGGTCCCGACGCCCAGACTCATGATTCTTGAGTGCTAGTTATCAGAGGTTTAGGGTTCCAATGAGAGGATTGGGCCCCACACTTTTTTTTCTTGGCAATGAGGATTTTTTTTTTTTAACGGCTCAACATAGGGTGGTTTAAGAGAAGAGAGGACACAGTGTCACCAGCATGCAAGGATGTGCTGCTGAAGTGGTGACTGCTGCTGGCTCAGATCTTCCAGAGTGGAATGGCTCAGGAAGGGAAAGGGAATGGAATCAGGAGACTCTGTGGGTGCCATATTGAGAAACAGGTATAGGGGCCGAATCTGAACTTGGAAGGAGGGAGAGAGGGAGGCAGAGAGAGGGAGGAGATGTGAAAAGTAAAGCAGTGGAGAGGCAAGTGAAACAGATGAAGAGATACAGAGAGATACAGAGAGAGAGCATGCGCCTTACTTCAGGAACGAGGACCAGAACGACAGAGAATGACAGCCGGGGACTTTTCATGCCCTTAGAACGTGATTATTTGCCCAGTGGAGGGAGGCCCCTCATGGGGTGGGAGAGCTGGTGCTGGGGAAGGAACCAGGTTGGCTTCATCTCCTGTTGAGTTTGGGCCTGGTGTAAATGGTAAGAGGGGATGGGTAGGGAGCTTTCGAGACTCTAACACTGGTGACTGGCCTTTCCCTGCACTGTGAGCTATGTCCCTCTTGCCACTCTTGGCTGCCTAGAGGGACAGTCTGTTGTTCCCATCCCAATTAGCAGAGAGACTTGCTCCTTCCAGCAATGCCTTGGCAATGGTTTTGTCCCACATAGACCTGCACACTTCAGCGTGTTCGGACACACGATGCTTGTGGAATAAGCAAACACATTGCTGCAGGGTAGCTGAGAACAATTTAAGCTATGCGCCTCATGGTTCCCCTAGCTGTCACAAAGATCCTCGTTCAAGCCCTTTGGTCAACTCGACATGCCTCACAGGTCTACCATCCTTGAACCAATATGCCCATGGAAGCACGGGCAGTGTGCAGCCTGGAGACAGAACCGTGCCTCCCACCACTCAAACCTCTGCCACTATTAAACCGTCTTCAGTGTGTTTCGTGTTATTTAGCATTCTTTTGTTGGTCAAGCAGACAGGAGACCTACCATGTACTGGGAAGTGTTAAAGTTCAAGTGAACAGATCCAACTCCCTGTCCTCAGAGAGCTAACTGGAACTCACTGGGGATTATAAAGGCAGGTGCCACATTTGAGTACATTTAGTGGCAGCCCTTGGGCCATCTGTGTTCTGTTTATCTTCCTTCTTCTGTTTCAACACCACCCCCCACCTCCATGGCTTCCCTTGCCTTGCAAAGTAAATTCGAACCATTTGAGGGACATTCTCACAGCTTTCTGCTTGGCCCCTGTGTCGTCTATCTGGCTTATATCCAATACAAAGAATGCGTTGCTCATACCGGGCCCTGCAGTGCTCCAAGCTGAGTTTCACATCCGTCTACCAAAGGGTGTTTGACTCCAAATGGTGGTCGTTGATCTTGAATATAACTTGATTGGGTTACAAGGTACAGAGAAAATAGGTGGAGTATATGTCTGGTTGTGTCCGTGATGGCTTTTCCAGAACAATTAGATCCCCAGGAGTCTCACTGAACCAATGAGTTAAAGCCACGATGGATTCCTAACGTGCTGGCATTACTGGGAGGTGGTGGAAAGTGGGTGGGGACTTAGAAGGAAAGATTCGCTTTTCACTTCCTTGGGGTCTCTGTCTACCCTGGCCTCTTCTGATTCCTCCTCAGTTGTCTGTTTCTTGGAGGCTATAAGGTAAAGAAGTTTCCCCACCACACACTTCTACCACCCAAGTACATGGGGCCAAACGACCATATACCGAACACTCTGAAATCATAAGCCAAGAGAAATGCCCCCTCTCCCACGTTGTTTTCATCACCGTGATGATTGTCAGCCGGCGTTCAGGGGAAGAGATCATCTTCCCTTCCAGCTGTAGGGCTGGGCAGGGACTCAGACTGCCACCTCTAAAGATGCCAGTGTGACATTAAGTCCACTAAAGAACCCATGAAGTGGCCACAACCTAATCACCCTCCCAAAACCTAATAAGAAGAAACCACTGAAGGGTCCAGGGGCTCATCCATCACCCTGCAGTGTGTGGTGAACAGTCCCTCACGAGACTATTTCCTGTGGGACCTTTGAAGGTCATCGCAGGTCCGCCTGCCTGAACCAAGTTGCTCAGGGAAGCCTGTACAGTGTGACGCTTGGCCCCATCCTTGCTCAGAATGTCCCGTGCTCATTCGGGAACCTTCTTGCGTGGGAGTGCTGATTATGTCAGTTGTAGTTCCCCACTACAAGGAGAAAGTTCTCCTTTCTCACTCCTTCCATCAGCTTTTTGCCTGCTATTCCCTTTCTCACCCCCTTCTTCATGGTCGGAAAAGCAGGCTCATGCTTTGCACTTCGCTCGTTCTCCAGGAAGAGACAATGCTTGGAATGTCCAGAAGTCCACAGCCGGGCCATCAGTGTCACAGAGGATGTAGCCTGGATGATGCTGGTACGATGAGGAGGGTCTCTCTAACCTGCCTCCCCCCCCCACCGCCCCGGGGAAAAGAGACTGACGCAGCAGATGTGGGCAAATCCATTCCTTAGCAGGATACCCAAGTACTCATGGGGACAGTGGCACCACCAGGCTAGCCTGTTGTCACCAGTGGTAGACACTGGTTTGGAGAGATGCCTGAATACTCAGGTTATGTGAAAACTCAACTCCGGAAGGGCAGAGCTGTTCTCGGGACCAGCTCCAATGCATTGTCTCATTTCAGAAGCGAGAACGGAAGGCTGACGCGCTAAAAGCCCAGCTCCTCCTCACGATCCTTTTAAATAATAAGCGCCGGCTCCCTCGGTCCCGCTCTAACACTAAGTGCACAGAGTGTGAATTGCTTTGATAACCATGTTCGTCCCCTACCTTATGTTTTGAAGTATTCCAACTTGCTTTAGTTTTATTAATGTATTTCTCTTATCTTTCATATGAATGGTGTTCTCTATGTAAAGTGACCAAATGTGATTAATGATGAATAGATGAAGATAGGACAGGGTGTTTGAAAAATGACTTAAGGACCGCATGTAAGTCACTGGCTAGACTCCTAAAATACAAATTCTGGCTAAGTTAATGATTGGAAAATCATGATGGTCCAACTGCGCAAGATTTTTTGCATTATTTAAAATTGCTTGATAAGCAATAAATAATTAGCATTTTATGTTAGATTGAGTTAATTATTTCTTTATTAATTTGATAGGAGTTACCATCTTGGAGTCAAAAGAGGTCTGGTAACTGACACATAGATGCCATTTTGATGCCCAGCCCTGGTAAGTTACCACTCCACTTTGCGCATGGGGTGGGAGTGTTCATGTCCCATTAGAGGTCGGCACTTTATTAAAACATCTGGAATAATCTACTTCGTAGGAGGCTTCTTTCTCAGAGAAGAGTCTACTTGCTCCTGGATGGGGCTGGAAAAAAGAAGAGAAATTGTTTTTATGCCTGCACCCGCCTTTCCCTGACAAACGAGGCTTATCATCCAGAGACTCTCTGCTCTCTCGCTCACCCTCTCAGGAGCTGGGGAGCTTTATGAAAAAAATAAATTAATAATGCATACTAAATTACATCTGCAAGAGACATTTAGGTGTGTATTGCCGTCTTCAAAGATGATTAGATTTACGGTTTGTTCAAGGGGACTTGTCGCCCTGTTTCCCTAGAACGTCTCACGCTGCAGGTCTATTCATGTGGCCCCTGTCCAATGCTGGCCATCTTATATGGTCCTCTCAGCCTCGAGGCTTGGGCTGAGGGATTCCAGGTACAGCATGGAGGCCAGTTGCTTGAGGATTAAAATGACCCAACCCGATGCTCCAAGGAGAAAGCCAGAGGTATGTGAAGGCACGGGGCCCCCCAGTGGGATTTGCAGAGGGACCCCTTATCCCTCAGTTTGCAGTGAGTGAGGTGGCATCCCGGAGTACCGCTATCTCTGCCACTTACTGTTGAGACAACGGCAACAACAACAATGACAAAAGCCACTCTTCAAAGTTGTTCTCTTGTTTTGTTTTGTTAAGCCACAAAGAAGAGAGAAATATAGCAGCATGGATTGTTAAATCCTCGTGCCTGCTCCACGGTGTCCGCACACGAAACATGCGGCTTTTGTAGCGGAAGGAGAGTGGGTATTTATCAGGGTTCAGAGCCAGTTCAGCCACACACTTGACAAATTATTTGTGGAATTGTTGTATTCATAGTCACTTAAATAAGAATCTGTCAACACGAAGGCTGAGCTTTGTTGCTGTGGGTCCCCTAGCTTCTCCTGCACACCCAGAGAATGATGGATTGGAAACCATGCAAATTCACTGCCGTTTTATATGCCGGTGCCTTCCTCAGAGACAGAGAACATAGCTCAGGATCATCGCGTGAGCGGCCGGAACTGCAGAGCCTGCTTCGGCGGTGGAAGTGTGGCCTTTCTTTTTTTTCTTCTCCCCACTCCCAAATGACACCTTAAGGACAGGGAAATTGAATTGAAAATATTTTCTTCACGTCCCATTTTGGAAAGCCACCCTTCGTAGCAGGTGCACTTGCTGGCCTGCTTTTTTTTTTTTTTTCGAGACAAACTCATACATATGCTTGGTGGTGCTCTGTGATTAAAACAAATTGATAAATGCAATTACTGGGTTTAATGGCAACTTAAAAGTTAACACACTTTGGCGGGACGTGAAGTCTTAACTCTTGAAGTGGAAGTGAGAAAACAGACAAGGGGACGGGGAGGATAGTTCCCATGTCCCGAGGGGCGCTTTAGGCCTGTGTGGCTGGGCTATGTCTACCCGCTTGCAGAAAAGACAGGTCTGGGCTCTCACCACCCTTTTGTGGTATGGGGCGAATGGATCCTTCCAGGTTTCCCTTCCCAGGAGGAGCCTAAGGTTTGATATTAACTTGTGGGGTTCCCAGGTTCAGAGGGGCTGTTTTGGATCTGGCAAGAGACTCTGCAATGCTCCAAGGGAGCAGGAGAGCATGTGAGGGCACCTCCGTGGCCGGAACAGGAGCTCCTCTCCCGCAGGGTGGAGCACTGTAAACAGATCTGGACCTCAGTTCTGTCTGGGGGATGAAAGTTCTCAGGTTTTCTTCCTGGTCTTTTGGCTGAAGAAAGCATCCTGGGAGTTTTGGATGTTCCATGAGAGTTTGAGTGTGCCCTTCAGCCTCTCTGGGTGTCAGCAGAACCCAGGGCCGCCACCAACCACCATGGAGGTTTTATTAGTCTACAAAATGCCCTACACGGGTACCATATAAAGAACAGAAGTTCACCAGGCATGGTGGTGCACGTCTTTAATCCCAGCACTTGGGAGGCAGAGGTAGGAGGATAGGAGAGTTTGAGAGCACCCTGAGACTACATACTAAATTCTAGGTCAGCTTGGGCTACAGTGAAACCCTACCTCTAACCCCCCCCAAAAAAAAAGCATATTTAGCTAACAGTTCTGGAACCAAGAACACGGTGTTGGCTGACATCTCTGGTGAAGAAGGCCCTCTGACTACATCCCAACATGGTGGATGGCATCAGTCAAACGCGGGTTCGTGTAAGAAGAAGAAACCACACAGCAAGTCATGAAGCCAGAGGGGGTCGAGGGCCAGGCTTATTTTCCTTTCATTAACATCCCACTCTCGAAAGAGCTAACCAGGGTCCCATGAGAACAATGTTAATCTCCTTTAGAGTTGGTGCCCAGTAATGAGCTCCCACTAGACCCCCCACCTCCCTGTCACCCCTCTGAGGACCAAGCTTCCATGACATGAGCTTATGGGGTCACACTCAGATATGAGGGGCTGAGCGGTTTCTGAGGGCTCACTCTGCACTTACTTGGCCCTGTTGCGTTGCTCTGCACCTGTGGCAGGATGGTGCAGCGCGGTGGGAGCATGAGATGGAGGGACACTGTTCACCACATAGAGGCCAGGAAGCAGAGAGACATAGGGGGAGTCAGACTCCCAATATCCATCCCCAATGATTTACTTTCCTCCCTCTAGGTCCCGCCTTCCAAAGGCTCCCCCACTGCCCATTAGTAACAAACTAAGGAGCTAGCCTTTATTTTTAAAAATATTTTATTTATTTATTTATTTATTTATTTATTTATTTATTTATTTATTCATTCATTCATTTGAGAGGGAGAAAAAGACAAACACGCACACACACACACACACACATATAGAGAGAGAGAATATGAGAGAGAACAGGCACAACCAGGGCCTCTAGCCATTGCAATGTGTCACCTTGTGCATCTGGTTTACTTGGGTCCTGGGGAATGGAACCTGGGTCCTTTGGCTTTGCAGGCAAGCGCCTAAACTGCTAAACCGTCTCTCCAGCCCAGGAGTGAGCTTTTAACACATGGGCCACGGGGGACAGTCTAGATCCAAAGGATTGCACAAACCACAGCAGAGGCCGTGGGGGATGACTTTAGCTCCACCCACACCCGACGATAACTCAGGAGCAAGGATGAAAAGACCAGGCTCCTCCGCTGAGACCCAGAACGGAACAAACATCTCTCCCTGCTGTTTCCCTCCCATTAGATGCTCTTCAAAGGAGTCTTGTAGCCCGAAGACACGTTCTTTTATGTGCCAGTGATCTACACGGTGGAATCACACATCAGTGGTCCCCATTTCTTAAAACTGCTGGAGAACAGTAAGGGGGAAAAAAAGGAGAGAGACAAGCCCAATGTAAAAATAAAATCCCACGTTATATAACACGTCCCCTCAATACCACTGAAAAATATATATAATATTTTGAAATCACTGACTAATTATTTCTAATCATTCCATAATAATTTATGGAGACACTTGCTCCTTTGGACGAGTTCCTGTTTTGATCTAAATGTATTCCCGAACACGCTGTCAAACCTCCCACTTTGGCAACTGACTTGGTTTTGCTGAATTTCTTGCGTGTGTCCAGATCTCTTGCCAATGAGGCTGTGGAACATATTTTGACAGCTTTGTCGCTAAGTTTGTTGCTACTTGTGTCTGGAACGGGTATCAAATTTCAGAGATTAATCTGTTTGTTTCCTCCCTGTTCTCGCTGTTTAGAGAATGCCACTGGTTGGTTGGAGCTGCTCCTGTGGTGAGGAGGGGTCAGCCTTATTTGCAGTTCTTGTCCAGCAGCTTTTGGTGACCAAGTGACATGGGGCACCTTGAGACACCTGGGCTCTGTGCTCAGCTATCTGTTCACTGGAGCTGGGGGCCCAATGTGGCCATTCAGAACCAGTATATCCATGGGAAACCAGGTGTCCCCTGAGATGATGGCCAGAATGTCATGTGAATCTTTGACATCGAACTTGTTGTAACTCCACCCCCCCGTACTGTTTTTAATTCAGATAGTATGTTTCACGTTAACATTTGGCGAATGACAAATTTGCGACTGAGCAGAAGAATATGTTTTCATTTCTCTTCTACATTTCCTGAGATCCTAGTCTTATTAGGTAACACTCTTCGATGACTCACTTCAGAATCTTCTAGAATGATGGCTCTCCAAGCACGGCTTCTGGCCTGCTAACATGAAGCCTGCTAACATGAACATCACCTGTAAACTTAGGAGAAATGCAGATGTTCAGACCTCCCTCCCTGACCCTTTTATTTTATTTTATTTATTTATTTGAGAGAGAGAGAGAGAGAAAGAGGCAGAAAGAGAGAGAGAGAATGAGTGCATCAGGGCCTCCAGCCACTGCAAACGAACTCCAGATGTGTGCACCCCCTTATGCATCTCAATTATGTGGGTCCTGGAGAATCAAACCGGGATCCTTTGGCTTTGCAGGCAAATGTCTTAACCGCTAAGCCATCTCTCCAGCCCCCTCCCTGACCCTTTTGTGGAGGTACTGCATTGGCAATTCTGGGGCTCTGGTGGGGGGGGTGCTTTGGAAGAGACCTCTGGTGAGTCTGATGAATGCCAGGGTTTGAAACTGCTTATCTCCGTTGTCTCAGCAAGTGTCATGTGTTTTCTGATCTTACATTCCTGCGGCCCACTTAGATTACATGTTGTCTTTACGTGAGTAATAAATTTATTGAATCATCTCACTGAAACAAGGAGGCATCAGTGAGGCTAATGACATTTATGGGTGAGTCCCTGTGCTGGCCAGTGGGTAGCCAAAGGGAGCAAGATGCCTGTCATACCTCAAGGGACTGACAGTTTAATGGGGCAGAGAACAAAAAAAATGTACCTGGCCATTACAGTCCTGTGGGACATTTGTACAGTGAAACGGGATGCAGAGTGGGTGCCTCTACTCAGCTGGAAAGCTGGGGTGAGGTAGGGCACCTGGGTTGAGAGCTTCAGGTGGAGTGAGGCAGGGGTAGTCAGAACTCTGCCCTTTGGAGTGGCCTGAGGCAAGAGCAACAACACCACATTCCAGAGACATGTAAGTGGTTTGGGGTGGCTGAAGGAAGAGGAAGAGGAGAAGGTAGAGAGGGAGGGAGGGGAAGGTTATTTCTTGTGAGTTGGGTTGGGGAACCACTGGAGAGATTAAGCAGGGCTGGCTATAGCAGGAAGACTGTTCTGGAGCAAACAAAGGTGGGGAGACTGGCGAATGTCCGTAGTTTTCCACCCATTTCATCAGCAAATATCATCCATGCTTCCGCAGAGATGAATGACACAACCTGAGGATCAATAAACCAGGCGCTGGGACAGGAGCAGGGGCAGTGGAGTCCAAACCCAGTGTTGCCTCCAGGCCTTCCTAACTGAAGGATCTTGGGCAGGGTTCCTCGGAATTGCTCTCTCTCCAGTGTAAGGGATGGAAATCGCAATGTGTGTGCTTGTGTGCCTGAAGGCATTTATCACAAGCACCACCCCAGAAACCTAAAGAATCATTGATAGGTCTACAGTCTATCAGACATTTTTTTTTTTTTTTGGAGTGCTGAGGCCACACAGGAGTGAAGAGGACAGATGCATGGGATGGACATGCTTATGAGAGAATGACAACAGGATGAACCATGTCTGTGGTACTGGGATGGGGAAAGGGAGAGCAAATCAGGGACTATTTAGGGCATCTTAGAGGATGGGGTACAGAGTGGTTGAGAGAAGGAAGGTGGAGGTGTCTTAGGGCTTTGCAGTTTGCTCACATATGATTAAGCCTTCTTCTGGAAGTAGGGAGGAGGAGGAGGAGGAGCAGAAAGGGAAGGAGGAAGATGAGGGAAGGAGAAGAGAAGTCTGGGATGGGATGCTGATGGGCTGATCTTTTTATCTGTTCCCGTGGACCTTGAAGATGGAAGTACCCACCAGAAGTTATCCCATGGCCAGGGGATTGGACTGCTGACCACATAGTCCCGCAGCCCCAGTAGAATTCAGGGCCTGGCAGGACAGTTGGTTTGTTGCTATAGTTATCCTGGAAAAGCCTGTCCTAGTGGCTCCTCTGCCCTCCTTGTGCTCAGTGACACTCATGGTGTCTGGTGACTGGGCACTCCTCTCCGTCACTCTGCCTAGTTCCTTACCAGTCCTGTCTTCTACAGCTCGCCCACGAGACGAGCCCTGTTGTCCCCGTGCCTCACAGAGCCTGGGACTGGAAGAGAACGACCTGCAGATTCGCGTGAACCGTGGCTGCAGCTGCTCCTTTGACTCTAGGTTTGCGAGCCCCGGTGATGGGAAGGTCACAATGTCTGCTGTGCCAAAGCAGCTCCCACTCTGGAGAAGTCATCCCTGTCTCATACGGAACTCCAGTGTATCCCCCTTTATTTTCCAAGTGTCTCTTTCCAACATGGGGAGTGGATGACGAGCCTGAGGCCATCCTTTTAACACTGGGCAGGGGAGGACGAAGAGGGCGACAGAGGGTGTCATGCATGTGGGCTGATCCCTCAGCCTTCAGGAACCTTATTTAATTACTCTAGCCTTTCCCTGCATCCCCCTTCTCTAAACGCTTTGATCAGTGGGTGAAACAATTTTCTACCTAATCTATTACCACTTGCCTCAAGCCATGTTCTGTTGGTATAACAGAATATCCAACTGGGTACATTATAGAGAAGAGAGGTTTAAGGTGGCTTTCTGTTCTGTAATTCCAAGAGCATGGAGGCGGCACTGGCTTGGCTTCTGGTGGGGGGCATCATGTTCCTTCAACTCATGGTGGCAAATAAGAAGGAAAAATCAGAACCCAGCACAGGCAAACAGACAGTCAGGGTGGATTTGCTTATATCAACCCATTCTCAAGGTATCTCGGCCTGTCCTGAGAGAAAATACGCATTCACTTCTCTCTCTCTCCACACATAATATATACGTGATATATATATTGGAATATAGACATGTATAGATATATAGATATATGGGGGGTGTGTGTTATTGGCAAATACTTCATTCCTCTAGTCAAGAAATCTGCTACTGAACTATATCCCCAGCCGCCCCCCTTTCTTCTTAACTTCAGAACATTTTGAGACAGCATCTTCCCAAGTTGTCTAGACCTTGAACTCATGATCCTTCCATTTCAACCTCCTGGGATTACAGGTGTGCAACATCACTCCCAAGAGCTCTGGGGCTTTTGGAGAGATGTGCATGTATACGCAGAAAGGACGTTGGGTCTGAGGACAGAACCCTTAGTGAAGGGTCAAAGAGCACACGCGGGCGGTGAGGAGGAGCTGGCACAAAGGATGTGGGGTCTGAGGACAGAACCCTTAGTGAAAGGTCAAAGAGCACACGCAGACGGTGAGGAGGAGCTGGCACAAAGGACGTGGGGTCTGAGGACAGAACACTTAATGAAAGGTCAAAGAGCACACGTGGACGGTGATGAGGAGCTGGCACAAAGGACGTGGGATTTGAGGACAGAAGTCTTATTGAAAGGTCAAAGAGCACACGCGGACGGCGAGGAGGAGCTGGCACAAAGGACGTGGGGTTTGAGGACAGAACCCTTAGTTAGTGAAAGGTCAAAGAGTCTGAGGACACCCTTAGTGAAGGGTGAGGAGGAGCTGGCACAAAGGACGTGGGGTCAGAGGACAGAACCCTTAGTGAAAGGTCAAAGAGCACACGTGGACGCTGAGGAGGATCTGGCACAAAGGACGTGGGGTCTGAGGACAGAACCCTTAGTGAAGGTCAAAGAGCACACGCGGACGGTGAGGAGGAGCTGGCACAAAGGACGTGGGGTCTGAGGACAGAACCCTTAGTAAAGGGTCAAAGAGCACACATGGACGGTGAGGAGGAGCTGGCACAAAGGACGTGGGGTCTGAGGACAGAACCCTTAGTGAAAGGGTCACAGAGCACACGCGGACGGTGAGGAGGAGCTGGCACAAAGGACGTGGGGTCTGAGGACAGAACCCTTAGTAAAGGGTCAAAGAGCACACGCGGACGGTAGGAGGAGCTGGCACAAAGGACGTGGGGTCTGAGGACAGAACCCTTAGTGAAAGGGTCACAGAGCACACGCGGACGGTGAGGAGGAGCTGGCACAAAGGACGTGGGGTCAGAGGACAGAACCCTTAGTGAAAGGTCAAAGAGCACACGTGGACGGTGAGGAGGATCTGGCACAAAGGACGTGGGGTCTGAGGACAGAACCCTTAGTGAAGGTCAAAGAGCACACTGGCACGGACGGTGAGGAGGAGCTGGCACAAAGGACGTGGGGTCTGAGGACAGAACCCTTAGTAGTAAAGGGTCAAAGAGCACACTGGACGGTGAGGGAGGAGCTGGCACAAAGGACGTGGGGTCTGAGGACAGAACCCTTAGTGAAGGGTCAAAGAGCACACGCGGACGGTGAGGAGGAGCTGGCACAAAGGACGTGGGGTCTGAGGACAGCACTCTTAGTGAAAGGTCAAAGAGCACACATGGACGGTGAGGAGGAGCTGGACGGTGAGGAGGAGCTGGCACAAAGGACGTGGGGTCTGAGGACAGAACCCTTAGTAAAGGGTCAAAGAGCACACGCGGAGGAGGTGAGGAGGAGCTGGCACAAAGGACGTGGGGTCTGAGGACAGAACCCTTAGTGAAGGGTCAAAGAGCACACGCGGACGGTGAGGAGGAGCTGGCACAAAGGACGTGGGGTCTGAGGACAGAACCCTTAGTGAAGGGTCAAAGAGCACACGCGGACGGTGAGGAGGAGCTGGCACAAAGGACGTGGGGTCTGAGGACAGAACTCTTAGTGAAAGGTCAAAGAGCACACGCTGGACGGTGAGGAGGAGCTGGCACAAAGGACGTGGGTCTGAGGACAGAACCTTAGTAGTGAAGGGTCAAAGAGCACACGCGGACGGTGAGGAGGAGCTGGCACAAAGGACGTGGGGTCTGAGGACAGAACCCTTAGTAAAGGGTCAAAGAGCACACGCGGACGGTGAGGAGGAGCTGGCACAAAGGACGTGGGGTCTGAGGACAGAACCCTTAGTAAAGGGTCAAAGAGCACACATGGACGGTGAGGAGGAGCTGGCACAAAGGACGTGGGGTCTGAGGACAGAACCCTTAGTGAAGGGTCAAAGAGCACACGTGGACGGTGAGGAGGAGCTGGCACAAAGGACGTGGGGTCTGAGGACAGCACTCTTAGTGAAAGGTCAAAGAGCACACGCGGACGGTGAGGAGGAGCTGGCACAAAGGACGTGGGGTCTGAGGACAGAACCCTTAGTAAAGGATCAAAGAGCACACATGGACGGTGAGGAGGAGCTGGCACAAAGGACGTGGGGTCTGAGGACAGAACCCTTAGTGAAGGGTCAAAGAGCACATGCGGAAGGTGAGGAGGAGCTGGCACAAAGGACGTGGGGTCTGGGGACAGAACCCTTAGTGAAGGGTCAAAGAGCACACGCGGGCGGTGAGGAGGAGCTGGCACAAAGGACGTGGGGTCTGAGGACAGAACCCTTAGTGAAGGGTCAAAGAGCACACGTGGACGGTGAGGAGGAGTTGGCACAAAGGACGTGGTGTCTGAGGACAGAACCCTTAGTGAAAGGTCAAAGAGCACACTTAGTGAAAGGCAAGGACGGACGGTGAGGAGGGAGTTGGCACAAAGGACGTGAGGGGGTCTGGGGGGGACAGAACCCTTAGTGAAGGGTCAAAGAGCACACGCGGACGGTGAGGAGGAGCTGGCACAAAGGACGTGGGGTCTGAGGACAGAAGTCTTAGTGAAAGGTCAAAGAGCACACGTCTGACGGTGACCCTTAGTGAAAGGTGTGAGGAGGAGCTGGCACAAAGGACGTGGGGTCTGGGGACAGAACCCTTAGTGAAGGGTCAAAGAGCACACACGGACGGTGAGGAGGAGCTGGCACAAAGGACGTGGGGTCTGAGGACAGAACTCTTAGTGAAAGGTCAAAGAGCACACGCGGACGGTGAGGGGGAGCTGGCACAAAGGACGTGGGGTCTGGGGACAGAACCCTTAGTGAAGGGTCAAAGAGCACACACGGACGGTGAGGAGGAGCTGGCACAAAGGACGTGGGGTCTGAGGACAGAAGTCTTAGTGAAAGGTCAAAGAGCACACGCGGACGGTGAGGGGGAGCTGGCACAAAGGACGTGGGATCTGAGGACAGAACCCTTAGTGAAAGGTCAAAGAGCACACGTGGACGGTGAGGAGGAGCTGGCACCAAGGACGTGGGGTCTGAGGACAGAACTCTTAGTGAAGGGTCAAAGAGCACATGCGGTCGGTGAGGAGGAGCTGGCACCAAGGACGTGGGGTCTGAGGACAGAACCCTTAGTGAAAGGTCAAAGAGCACACGCGGACGGTGAGGAGGAGCTGGCACAAAGGACGTGGGGTCTGAGGACAGAACCCTTAGTGAAGGGTCAAAGAGCACACGTGGACGGTGAGGAGGAGTTGGCACAAAGGACGTGGGGTCTGGGGACAGTACCCTTAGTGAAAGGTCAAAGAGCACACGCGGACGGTGAGGGGAGCTGGCACAAAGGACGTGGGGTCTGAGGACAGAACCCTTAGTGAAGGGTCAAAGAGCACACGTGGACGGTGAGGAGGAGCTGGCACAAAGGACGTGGGGTCTGAGGACAGAAGTCTTAGTGAAAGGTCAAAGAGCACACGCGGACGGTGAGGAGGAGCTGGCACAAAGCACGTGGGGTCTGAGGACAGAACCCTTAGTGAAGGGTCACAGAGCACACGCGGACGGTGAGGAGGAGCTGGCACCAAGGACGTGGGGTCTGAGGACAGAACCCTTAGTGAAGGGTCAAAGAGCACATGCGGTCGGTGAGGAGGAGCTGGCACAAAGGACGTGGGGTCTGAGGACAGAACCCTTAGTGAAAGGTCAAAGAGCACACGCGGACGGTGAGGAGGAGCTGGCACAAAGGACGTGGGGTCTGAGGACAGAACCCTTAGTGAAGGGTCACAGAGCACACGCGGACGGTGAGGAGGAGCTGGCACAAAGGACGTGAGGTCTGAGGACAGAACCCTTAGTGAAAGGTCAAAGAGCACACGCGGACGGTGAGGAGGAGCTGGCACAAAGGACCTGGGGTCTGAGGACAGAACCCTTAGTGAAGGGTCAAAGAGCACACGCGGACGGTGAGGAGGAGCTGGCACAAAGGACCTGGGGTCTGAGGACAGAACCCTTAGTGAAAGGTCAAAGAGCACACGTGGACGGTGAGGAGGAGCTGGCACAAAGGACGTGGGGTCTGAGGACAGAACCCTTAGTGAAAGGTCACAGAGCACACGTGGACGGTGAGGAGGAGCTGGCACAAAGGACGTGGGGTCTGAGGACAGAACCCTTAGTGAAAGGTCAAAGAGCACACGCGGACGGTGAGGAGGAGCTGGCACAAAGGACGTGGGGTCTGAGGACAGAACCCTTAGTGAAAGGTCAAAGAGCACACGCGGACGGTGAGGAGGAGCTGGCACAAAGGACGTGGGGTCTGAGGACAGAACCCTTAGTGAAAGGGTCACAGAGCACACGCGGACGGTGAGGAGGAGCTGGCACAAAGGACGTGGGGTCTGAGGACAGAACCCTTAGTGAAAGGTCAAAGAGCACACGCGGACGGTGAGGAGGAGCTGGCACACAAGGGCGTGGGGTCTGAGGACAGAACCCTTAGTGAAAGGGTCACAGAGCACACCCTTAGTGACGGTGAGGAGGAGCTGGCACAAAGGACGTGAGGTCTGAGGACAGAACCCTTAGTGAAAGGTCAAAGAGCACACGCGGACGGTGAGGAGGAGCTGGCTGGCAAAGGACGTGGGGTCTGAGGACAGAACCCTTAGTGAAAGGTCACAGAGCACACGCGGACGGTGAGGAGGAGCTGGCACAAAGGACGTGGGGTCTGAGGACAGAACCCTTAGTGAAAGGTCAAAGAGCACACGTGGACGGTGAGGAGGAGCTGGCACAAAGGACGTGGGGTCTGAGGACAGAACCCTTAGTGAAAGGTCAAAGAGCACACACGTGGACGGTGAGGAGGAGCTGGCACAAAGGACCTGGGGTCTGAGGACAGAACCCTTAGTGAAAGGTCAAAGAGCACACGTGGACGGTGAGGAGGAGCTGGCACAAAGGACGTGGGGTCTGAGGACAGAACCCTTAGTGAAAGGTCAAAGAGCACACGCGGACGGTGAGGAGGAGCTGGCACAAAGGACCTGGGGTCTGAGGACAGAACCCTTAGTGAAAGGTCAAAGAGCACACGTGGACGGTGAGGAGGAGCTGGCACAAAGGACCTGGGGTCTGAGGACAGAACCCTTAGTGAAAGGTCAAAGAGCACACGTGGACGGTGAGGAGGAGCTGGCACAAAGGACGTGGGGTCTGAGGACAGAACCCTTAGTGAAAGGTCACAGAGCACACGTGGACGGTGAGGAGGAGCTGGCACAAAGGACGTGGGGTCTGAGGACAGAACCCTTAGTGAAGGGTCAAAGAGCACACGCGGACGGTGAGGAGGAGCTGGCACAAAGGACATGGGGTCTGAGGACAGAACTCTTAGTGAAAGGTCAAAGAGCACACGCGGACGGTGAGGAGGAGCTGGCACAAAGGACGTGGGGTCTGAGGACAGCACTCTTAGTGAAAGGTCAAAGAGCACACGCGGACGGTGAGGAGGAGCTGGCACAAAGGACGTGGGGTCTGAGGACAGAACCCTTAGTGAAGGGTCAAAGAGCACACTGAGGACAGAACCCTTAGTGAAAGGTCAACGGTGAGGAGGAGCTGGCACAAAGGACGTGGGGTCTGAGGACAGAACTCTTAGTGAAGGGTCAAAGAGCACACGCGGACGGTGATGAGGAGCTGGCACAAAGGACGTGGGGTCTGAGGACAGAACCCTTAGTGAAGGGTCAAAGAGCACACGTGGACGGTGAGGGGGAGCTGGCACAAAGGACGTGAGGTCTGAGGACAGAAGTCTTAGTGAAAGGTCACAGAGCACACGCGGACGGTGAGGAGGAGCTGGCACAAAGGACGTGGGGTCTGAGGACAGAACTCTTAGTGAAAGGTCAAAGAGCACACGCGGACGGTGAGGAGGAGCTGGCACAAAGGACGTGGGGTCTGAGGACAGAACTCTTAGTGAAAGGTCAAAGAGCACACGCGGACGGTGAGGAGGAGCTGGCTGGCAAAGGACGTGGGGTCTGAGGACAGAACTCTTAGTGAAGGGTCAAAGAGCACACGAGCTGGACGGTGAGGAGGAGCTGGCACAAAGGACGTGGGGTCTGAGGACAGAAGTCTTAGTGAAAGGTCAAAGAGCACACGTGGACGGTGAGGAGGAGCTGGCACAAAGGACGTGGGGTCTGAGGACAGAACCCTTAGTGAAAGGTCAAAGAGCACGTGGGGTCTGGACGGTGAGGAGGAGCTGACACAAAGGACGTCGGGTCTGAGGACAGAACCCTTAGTGAAAGGGTCACAGAGCACACGCGGACGGTGAGGAGGAGCTGGCACAAAGGATGTGAGGTCTGAGGACAGAACCCTTAGTGAAAGGTCAAAGAGCACACGTGGACGGTGAGGAGGGGCTGGCACAAAGGACGTGGGGTCTGAGGACAGAACCCTTAGTGAAGGGTCAAAGAGCACACGCGGACGGTGAGGAGGAGCTGGCACAAAGGACGTGGGGTCTGAGGACAGAACCCTTAGTGAAAGGTCAAAGAGGAGCTGGTCGTGGGGTCTGAGGACAGAACCCTTAGTGAAAGGTCAAAGAGAGCTGACACGGTGAAGGACAAAGGTGGGGGGGTCTGAGGACAGAACCCTTAGTGAAACAAAGGGTCACAGAGCACACGCGGACGGTGAGGGGAGGAGCTGGCACAAAGGATGGGGACGTGGGGTCTGAGGACAGAACCCTTAGTGAAAGGTCAAAGAGCACACGTGGACGGTGAGGACAGCTGGACAGAACCGGTTGAGGTGAAAGTGAAAGGTCAAAGAGCACACGTGGACGGTGAGGAGGAGCTGGCACAAAGGACGTGGGGTCTGAGGACAGAACCCTTAGTGAAGGGTCAAAGAGCACACTTAGTGGACGGTGAGGAGGAGCTGGCACAAAGGACGTGGGGTCTGAGGACAGAACACTTAGTGAAAGGTCAAAGAGCACACGTGGACGGTGACGGTGAGGAGGAGCTGGCACAAAGGACGTGGGGTCTGAGGACAGAACCCTTAGTGAAGGGTCAAAGAGCACACGTCTGGACGGACGGTGAGGAGGAGCTGGCACAAAGGACGGGGTCTGAGGACAGAACCCTTAGTGAAGGTCAAAGAGCACACGTGGACGGTGAGTGGAGGAGCTGGCACAAAGGACGTGGGGTCTGAGGACAGAACCCTTAGTGAAGGGTCAAAGAGCACACGCGGTGACGGTGAGGAGGAGCTGGCACAAAGGACGTGGGCGGGAGGAGCTCTGAGACAGAACGGTTAGTGAAAGGGGGTCTGAGGACGTGGGGTCTGAGGACAGAACCCTTAGTGAAAGGTCAAAGAGCACACGCGGACGGTGAGGAGGAGCTGGCACAAAGGACGTGGGGTCTGAGGACAGAACCCTTAGTGAAAGGTCAAAGAGCACACGTGGACGGTGAGGAGGAGCTGGCACAAAGGACGTGGGGTCTGAGGACAGAACTCTTAGTGAAGGGTCAAAGGAGCACACGGTGAAGGGAGCTGGTGGGGTCTGAGGACAGAACGTGGACGGTGGTGAGCTGGAGGAGCTGGCACAAAGGACGTGAGGTCTGAGGACAGAACCCTTAGTGAAAGGTCAAAGAGCACACGTGAGGAGGAGCTGGCACAAAGGACGGTGAGCAGGATCTGGCACAAAGGGGGTGGGGTCTGAGGACAGAACCCTTAGTAAAG
This sequence comes from Orientallactaga sibirica, assembly GCA_036365145.1. Classification (NCBI taxonomy): domain Eukaryota; kingdom Metazoa; phylum Chordata; class Mammalia; order Rodentia; family Dipodidae; genus Orientallactaga; species Orientallactaga sibirica. The sequence goes on from JAEOAD010001365.1 coordinate 5,467,660, forward strand.
GGTCAAAGAGCACACATGGAGAGCACAAACGACGTATGAGGAGGAGCTGGCACAAAGGACGTGGGGTCTGAGGACAGAACCCTTAGTGAAGGGTCAAAGAGTCACACTTAGTGAAAGGGACGGGTGAGGAGGAGCTGGCACAAAGGACGTGGGGTCTGAGGACAGCACTCTTAGTGAAAGGTCAAAGAGCACACTTAGTGAAGGTCGGTGACGGTGAGAGGAGCTGGCACAAAGGACGTGGGGTCTGAGGACAGAACCCTTAGTGAAGGGTCAAAGAGCACACGCTTAGTGACGGTGAGCAGGAGCTGGCACAAAGGACGTGGGGTCTGAGGACAGCACTCTTAGTGAAAGGTCAAAGAGCACACGCGTGGGGTCTGGACAGGTGAGGAGGAGCTGGCAGCTGGCACAAAGGACGTGGGATCTGAGGACAGAACCCTTAGTGAAAGGTCAAAGAGCACACGTGGACGGTGAGCAGGATCTGGCACAAAGGACGTGGGGTCTGAGGACAGAACTCTTAGTGAAGGGTCAAAGAGCACATGCGGACGGTGAGGAGGAGCTGGCGAGGCTTCAAGTGATGCTCTTAATACTGTGCACATGGTTGGAAGACTCGTCATCACAGCTCTGCTTCTCTCTGCCCTTGTCAGGGAACCACTGTAAGTGAAGGGTTGGGGAGTTTGGAGCCCAGAAGGCTCTTGTTCATTTTGACTTTTCGAAAGAGTGGGTCTTCATTGCTCACAGCCTGGTGATAGGACCTTGCGCAATGGGACCATGAGGTCCCCTTGACAGAAGGAGGTCCTGTAAGTTGCAATCCTCAGACTTCGGATGGGAACACAGAGAAAAGTGGCGTCTTCTAGGCAAGGACAAGCCCAGGAAAGAAGCTACTGGGAGTTTTTGAGCAAGTCTGCGGTCAACAAGTCTCCCTTCACAGAGCCAAGCTCATGCGTAGAGTTCCCTACGGACAACTTCAGTGCTCCAGAGATGGAGCTCCGGGCACGCAAAGGCCATCCTCACAGGAGTCCTGGACTCCGACGTCTTCGTGAGCAGCAGAGTGGCAGAAAATAGTGAAGAGGGCGGAATGCAATGCCTCCGGAAGCAGAAGTGGAAACGCGTGGTTCAACACAGGAGAGTGCTTTTCCTTTGATCTAAAGAGGGAGAGGATCTGTGTGGCCAAACCTTTCTCTTCTCCGTGACAAATCCAGAAGCTGGGGTCATCTGTGCAAACTCCAAGTTGTTAAGGGCTGGCATTAATTCATATGTGTTTTGGCGTGTGTATGTATGTGTGTGGTGTGTGCATAGATGTGTGTTGGTATGTGTATGAGCACATGTGTGCAGATGCTCATAAATGTGTGTGTCTGTGTGTGCGTTGTGTGTGTGCGGTGTGTCTGTGTATGTGTGTGTGCGTGTGTGCGCATGTGTGCGTGTGTATGTGTGTGCATGTGTGTGTATATGTGTGTGTTTGTGTGTGCTGTGTGTGTGTTGTTTGTCTGCGTGTGCGTGCGTGTGCGTGCGTGTGCGTGCGTGTGTGTGCATGTGTGTGTGTGTGTGTGTGTGTGTGTCTGTGTGTGTGTTGTGTGTCTGCGTGTGTGCGTGTGTGTGCGTGTGCGTGTGTGTGTGCGTGTGTATGTGTGTGTCTGTGTGTTCTGTGTGTGTGTTGTGTGTCTGCGTGTGCGTGCGTGTGCGTGCGTGTGTGTGCGTGTGTATGTGTGTGTGCGTGTATATGTGTGTGTCTGTGTGTGTGTGTTGTGTGTCTGCGTGTGTGCGTGTGTGTGTGTGTGTGTGTGTGTGCATGTGTGTGTGTGTGTGTGTGTGCGTGTGCGTGTGTGTGTGCGTGTGTGTGAGAAGGCCAGAGGCTGATGTCAGGTGTCTTCCTCGGCTCTCTCCACCTTTTTCTTTTGAGACAAGGTCTCTCACTGAACTCAGAGCTCGTGGATTCGGCTAGATAAACCAGCCAATGAGCTGCAGGGAGCCACCTGTTCCCGCCTCCATTACGGGTGGGGGGGGTGTGTGCTGCAGTGACAGGTGCAATGCCACCATGCCCAGCAGTTCACAATGGGTGCGGAAGAATCCAAACTCATGTCCTCACGCTTGCGTGGCAAACACCCTGCCACTGAGCCATCTCCCCCACCCCTATTTACTGACTTTTAAAATTCCAGCAGGTGGAACAGAACATATCCATGGAGCTGGTTATAGACTTTTACGCTGCCAAGGTGTGGTATCTGAGATACAGGGGAGGCAGAGAGTCCACGGTGGCCTGAGTTCCACAGACTCTAAAAGGCTTCAAGTCGTGCCTACTCTCCCCGTCTTTCCAGGCTGCCTCCCTGCTGCCACTCATCTAGGAGGCTGGGGCAGTACCAAGTTTAATCGCCAGCCCCGTGCCCTTGACAATCACTAAAAACTCAGCATTTGGGCTGGGGAAATGACTTAGTGGTTAAGGCATTTGCCTGCGAAGCCTAAGGACCCACGTAAGCCAGATACACAAGGGGGCGCATGTACCTGGAATTCATTTGCAGTGGCTGGAAGCCCTAGGGTGCCCATTCACTCTTTTCCTCTCTCTCTCTCTTTCTCTCAAATAAATAAATAAATAATATCTTTTAAAAAATCTCAATTGTTAATGGCTTGGCTAAGGATGGACATGGACAAGGAGAGCAGGGATGGCTTGAGCCCAGGCCAGCTGTGCAGAGGAAGGTGACCTTGAACCTTTGCTGCTGTCTATGAAAACTGGCATGAGGTGGGAGCTTCCTCTTCCTGGTATGTGCCTACCTGGGGGTCTTCCAGTGGCTCTTCCATCCACAGGGCAGGGAGGCCACTTACATTTTACATAAAATGTAACAATGCCATCGGCTTCTCCCTGGTTTCCTGTTGATTGACTTTTATAGCTTGCAAACATTATGCTGGATTGGTAAATTGCAATAAATTTAATCAAGAATTATTTTATTCAGCCTACTAATGAGGAATAATAGCGTATGTATCAATTAGACCTGTCAATTTGTGTGAAGAAATAGATTTACAAAGGGATAGTAAGCAAAAAAAAAAAATATCATTGGTATCAATTCACTTCATTATTTTTAATTTGCTGTGAATATTGAGTGCTGCTCACATAAAATCATTCCTCAATTAAAACAAAACAGCTGCACTGCTCTCGGCTCCTCATCCCTTGTTTTTGCTTACAGATTAGCAGTTGTCATTGGTCTCAGTCTGTTGTCATCTCATTAATTTGCACCCATAAATAGGTAAAAAAAAAAAAAAAAAAAGTATTCTCAACTGTCATTGGAAAACGTCACTGAGCAAAATGGTTTTCTCATATTTGGGAGAACCAGCAGAGTGACTGCAGCAACACAGGGGTGGAGGGCGGAGGGTGGAGGGCGGAGCCATGGGAAAGCCAGCCCCTGCCCTGTTCATCAGGGGTCTCCGTATTCTCCAGCACTGCAATTCCCAGAGCCCTTCATGGTATATCCTGTGATACATCATTGGAAAAAAAATGGCTATAATTCTCTCGCTCCCTCCCTGCCTCCCTCCTCCTGGCTGTACCTCCTTCCCTCCATTCTCTCTACCTCTTTCCCCCACTCCCTCCCTCACTTACTCCCTCCCTCTCTCCCTCCCTCCCTCTCTACTATTTCCCTCCCTCCCTCTCCTTCCCTCTCCTCTCTCTACAACCATGCTTCCCTTCTCCCTCCTTCCCTCCTTCCCTCCTTCCCTCTTCTCTCTGTACCTCTCTCCTCCTCTCTATACTTTCATACCTTCTCCCTCCCTCCCTCAGTCACTCCCCCTCTCTGGACCTCCATCCCTTCTCTCTACCTCCTTCTATCACTTCCCGTCTCTCCTCCCTGTCCATCTTCTCTTCCGTCTCCCCCTTCTCTTCTTTTCAACGAGGCTTTGGAGTCTTTCAGTTTACATGGACCTTCGTTCTCCATCTCCTGTGCCTGTACTGGCCATAGCACTTGCTCTAGCAAACAGAACTCAGCCCAGCAGGTCTCAGAAGCCCTTTTGCGCATTTGCGATGCTTTCCCCTGGAGTCTTGCCAATGTCATATCCACAAGCCCAGGCTGGCCAGCCTGCTGAGAGTGGAGGAAGACATGCCATCCCAGCTGAGGTTATGTAAGGCTAGCCTCCCTTCTGACCACTTGGCTGCTGAATGTAGCATGAGTGAGCCGAGCTCAGCACCAAAGAACTGCGTAACTGGCTCCCAGAGATACTGATCTAGGTAATTGCTCATCATGTAGGCCTCTGCATTTGGGGACAATTTGTTATGCAGCAAGAACTGTCTAATACATACCAGGCTATTTTAGCAGGTAGACAAAAGGCCCAACCCACCAACCCAGTCTGGTAGGAGAGAGATCTAAAGAGTGAATGAGAACACTCAAGGTTATTGCATCCTCACAGCAGGTCTCTGAGGAGCCTGGTGTGAAAGTACATGGGAGTCTGCGCATACAAGTTCATGCGTGAGTACATGCTTGTACTGGGACCTGGCAATGGACACTAAGGGTCCTAGTGCAAAAGGCAGACAAAGAATGAGGAAAGACCTTGGAAAACCTTGTCTGGATTGGCAGATCTTACCTGCAGTTTCTCATATCGATTGTCAGCAGGCTGGCTGATGTGGGCTTGTTGGTAGGAGCCTCATAAGACCCAAGAGAAACAAAACTTTGCATGCAGGGCATGGGTGGTCTCCTTTTCCTCCCCACACTGCCTCACCCTGTGACCTGGACACTGGAAGGGTAGAGATGTTCTCATGTTGCCCTGGAGAGCTAGATGTACCCATCTTAGCTCACTGAAGTAGTGGATAAGCGCCTGTCCCCCATAGACTCAGGTGATTGATTAAAGCTGGTCTCCCACCACCGGGCTGGAGGGGTGTCGCTGGGAAGTGGAACTTGGGATGCAGCCTAAGGTGTGCTTGGGGGAGGATTTGATTTCCAGCCAAAGGTAAACAGAGAAGAGGTCTGAGCTCTGCTGGGCTGGGGTCCCTCTTGTTTGCTGCTAGTTTTGTGTTTGCCACCTTGAGGTTTAAACTGGCTGTTTGGTCGTCTCTCTTTGCTTGGATGTATGGAAGCAGCTTCTTCTGCCACAGATGAAACTTCCTCCTGGATCTCTAAGCTTGAAATAAGTCCCTTCCTCCCAAAAACTCTGCCTGGCTTGGATGTTCATCCCAGCAGCGTGAAGCTGACTGCAACATTGAAGCCAATGTCATAAAATACCATAGACTAGGTGACTTAATATTTTCTACCTTCCTTCTTCCCATTCTTCCTGCTCCCCTCCCTCCCTTATTTTTCCTTCTTTCCATTTTACCTTCCTCCTTTCCTATCCTTTCCCCCTTCCTTCCTTCCTTCCTTCCTTCCTTCCTTCCTTCCTTCCTTCCTTCCTTCCTTCCTTCCTTCTTGCCTTCCTTCCTTCCTTCTTACCTTCCTTTTTTATTTTCACATTTATTTATTTATTTGACAGAGAAAGAGGAAGAGAGAGAGAGAGAGAAATGGGCGCACCAGGGCCTCTAACCACTGCAAACAGACTCCAGATGCATGTTCCCCCTTGTGCATCTGGCTAACATAGGTTCTGGGGAATCGAACCTGGGTCCTTTGGCTTTGTAGGCAAATGCCTTAACCACTAAGCCATCCCTTGTGACCCCTTCTATTTTAAGGTGCTTGGCATTAAACCTAGAGGCTTATCTGCACTAAACAAGGGCTCTACTTCTGATTTATATCCATATCCCTTTGTAATTTACTTATTTATTTAAGAGAGAGAGAGGCAGATAGAAAATGGGTGTGCCAGGGCCTCTAACCACTGCAAATGAACTCTAGACATATGCGCCATCTTTTGCATCTGGCCAAGCAGCAGGATCAGTGCTGAGCTCTCTGCAAATCTCATCTAAATTACAGAAGGGCAGAGAGGTAGATGGTACCAACTTCATTTTGAAAAACAGATTATGGTCAAAAAAGATCTATCTGTTTGTTCTAGTCAAGGTCAAGTTAGCCATTAAAAGCGAAGTTGGGGTAGAATCTGGAGATAAAGTCTATCACTGAGAAACTTCATTGCTGTCAAGTCCTCTCTGGGGTATAATGTGTAACTCACCATATTAGCTTTTAAAATATTTACTTATTTGGAAGCTGAGAGAGAGAGTTATGGGCACTACAGGGTCTCTTGCCACTTCGAACTGTAGACATGTGCACCAATTTGTGCATCTGGCATTACATGGGTACCGGGGAATCAGAGCCATGGTATCAGGTTTTGCAAGCAATGGCTTTTAACTGCTGAACCATCTTTCCAGTCCTGTATTAGCTTTTTTGTGAGTTGCTGTGAGATAATGCCAGACATAAACAACTTCAGAGATGAAAGATTCAGTCCGTGGTAGGGAAGCCATGGCAGAGCAGCATCGTACTGGCTGCAGGAGTGTGTGGTGGAGGCTGTTCCCATCGCTGTCGACCAGGAGTGTGTGATGGATGCTGTTCATGTTGCTGTGGACCAGGAAGTTGAGAACAATGCAGGGAGCAGGGCCAGGGAAGCGCGTAGCAGCTCTTTGTTATTGACCTATTTCCACACGAAGGGTCCCCAATTCCTAAAGGTTTCACAGTCTCCCAAAATAGCACCACCAGCCAGGGAAAAACATTCAAATCCTGAGCCTGGGGAAGCCATTTCAGATTACAACCAAATAGTATTACGTATTTATTTTGGTTTTTCAAGGTAGGGTCTTGCTCTAGCTTGGGCTGAGCTAGAATTCACTGTGCAGTCTTCAGGGTGGCCATGAACTCATGGCAATTCTCCTACCTCTGCCTCCCCAGTGCTGGGATTAAAGGTTTGCACCACCATACCCAGCTTGAATGCTAGGTTTTTAATCAATAAGACATTAGAATATAAATTAACATCTCAGTCATCAGGAGCTGAGAAGAATGGCATTCAAAGAAAAGTGCTTAGAGTTAGGGACAACCCAGTGTTTGTGACTAGCTAACACATACAGTGCCTTTTCAAAACTAGAGTTGGGGCTACCCATATAAGCCATAAAGAAAAAGAGGAAGGGAGCATGCTCTCTGAGGACCTCACAGATGTGAAGAGGAAGGGAGCATGCTCTCTGAGGACTTCATACATGTCAATAGGAAGGGAGCATGCTCTCTGAGGACCTCATACATGTCAAGAGGAAGGGAGTGTGCTCTCTGAGGACCTCATACATGTCAATAGGAAGGGAGCATGCTTTCTGAGGACCTCATACATGTCAAGAGGAAGGGAGTGTGCTCTCTGAGGACCTCATACATGTGAAGCAGAAGGGAGCGTGCTCTCTGAGGACCTCATACATGTCAATAGGAAGGGAGCGTGCTCTCTGAGGACCTCATACATGTCAAGAGGAAGGGAGTGTGCTCTCTGAGGACCTCATACATGTCAATAGGAAGGGAGCATGCTCTCTGAGGACCTCATACATGTCAAGAGGAAGGGAGTGTGCTCTCTGAGGGCCTCATACATGTCAATAGGAAGGGAGCATGCTCTCTGAGGACCTCATACATGTCAAGAGGAAGGGAGCGTGCTCTCTGAGGACCTCATACATGTCAAGAGGAAGGGAGTGTGCTCTCTGAGGACCTCATATATGTCCAGAGGAAGGGAGCGTGCTCTCTGAGGACCTCATATATGTCCAGAGGAAGGGAGTGTGCTCTCTGAGGACCTCATACATGTCAATAGGAAGGGAGCATGCTTTCTGAGGACCTCATACATGTCAAGAGGAAGGGAGTGTGCTCTCTGAGGACCTCATACATGTGAAGCAGAAGGGAGCGTGCTCTCTGAGGACCTCATACATGTCAATAGGAAGGGAGCGTGCTCTCTGAGGACCTCATACATGTCAAGAGGAAGGGAGCGTGCTCTCTGAGGACCTCATACATGTCAATAGGAAGGGAGCATGCTCTCTGAGGACCTCATACATGTCAAGAGGAAGGGAGCGTGCTCTCTGAGGACCTCATATATGTCCAGAGGAAGGGAGTGTGCTTTCTGAGGACCTCATACATGTGAAGCAGAAGGGAGCATGCTCTCTGAGGACCTCATATATGTCCAGAGGAAGGGAGCATGCTCTCTGAGGACCTCATATATGTCCATATATGTCCATATATGTCCATATATGCTCTGTGAGGACCTCATGCATGTTAACTGGCCAGAAAACATGGGACTTTTCCTGGATAATCCATACAACATTTGTTTCCCCACCCCTGACCTTGTTCACCCAGCAGTCTTTCAGGTGTTCCTCAGGAAACATTTTTAGTTGGAGACCTGAGGTTGCCTCTTGCTCATGTCTTTGGAGGCTGTTTAGGGTTTTCTTGCCCAGAGAAATGGTCTGACACGACTATCTTGTATGTCACCCTCCAACCTGTGGAGAGCAGTGACCCAGCGTGGAGCTCATGCTTCTTCTAAGAGGAGGTTCTCACACCCAGCCTGGGAACTGACATCATGGTTTTATGTTTAGAGCTGCCATGGGTCTAGGTGCATTCTAGAATGCTTATATCAGATGTCCTAGCACAAGCTCTCGCATCTTTGAAATGCAGTATCAGGTGCTTAACTGTACCAAGGCATTATGCTGACTGTGGACAGAGATATGCCCCTCTTTATGGATGTCACCAGATGTGTCAGTGCCCACCTGTTGATTAGATCTCTTAATGTAATGAGATGGCAGAAACCCCACATACATGGGAGTCAGGGGATGCTGAGACCTGGTGCGTCTGGGCAGATACCAAGGGAGGTCCAGCTCAAGTGCCACTTGAGTCTTCAGCAGTGTCGGCAGTCTCATCACAGACTTGGAGTGACCCATGACCAGCCTGCACGCTCTGCAGCGTGCTGTAGATTTGTGATCATAGTGCTACTGCATTGCCTCTTTAAAGAAGTTAACAGGTAAGAAGATAAGCACTTAAAACATGCCATAACTTGCAAATCCTATTTTGCCTTTTTTTTTTTTTTTGGACATTTACAAAACCTTAAAAAACTGTTTTGGTAAGAAATGAAAACAGTGAACTTCTAGTTTATCATCGAAAATAGGGTTGACTCTTCTTCCAGTTTCTCTGGGCTGCTGCAAGGAAGGATTCTGGCAGCATCTTTGGAGGGAGGACTGTGGTATGATCCTCTGTTCCTCTATTAGTTATGGGCATCGTGATTGCCAGCTAAGCCTCCTTCCTGCATTGAGCAACCTCACCCAGTTCTTTCATTCTATACTGACGGTTGTTGGGAGCCCAGGCGATGGCCACAGAGCCTGCCGGGGTGCCCTCTAGCTGGGGATCAGGTGACATCATAGCCCATGTTGTCACGGATGCAGATTTTCTGTTTAGTTTATTTCCACATGTTAGTGTCAGATGCTATGGCCCCCCAGTGCCGAGCGAAGTGAAGGTTTTATGTGAGTAACAACGGATCAATGCCTGAACCTGTTCACTTCTGCTTGTCTTTAGAACTTCCTGCCCCTCATCCCCCAGGGGAGGTGACAGGGGCTCATGTAGCCAGGAAGAAGATGACCTTCAGAAGAGGGAAGTAGACCCTTTCAAAACCAGCCCTTCCATCCATTTCCCTGAAAATTTCATAATTTCATTTTTCTTTACCGCTGAATAGAACTCCATTGTGTAAATGTACCACATCTTTATTATCCATTCATCTGTGGAGGGACATCTAGGCTGGTTCCATTTCCTAGCTATTGTGAATAGAGCAGCAATAAACATGGTTTTGCAAGTATGTCTAAGGTAGTGAGAAGAGTCCTCTGGATATATGCCTAGGAGTGCTATAGCTGGATCATATGGTAAATCTATTTCTAGCTGTCTCAAGAACCTCCACACTGATTTCCACAATGGCTGGACCAGCTTACATTCCCACCAACAGTGTAGAAGTGTTCCTGTTTTTCCGCATCCACGCCAACACTTATTGTCATTTGTTTTCTTGATGGCAGCCATTCTGACAGGAGTGAAATGGAATCTCAAAGTGGTTTTAATTTGCATTTCCCTGATGGCTAAGGATGTAGAACATTTTTTTGGATGTTTATATGCCATCTGTATTTCATCTTCCGTGAATTCTCTATTTAGTTTCGTAGCCCATTTTTTAACTGGGTTGTTTGAATTCTTGTTATTCTGTTTTTTGAGTTCTTTGTATATTCTGGATATTAATCCTCTGTCAGATGTATAAGTGAGGTAACCCAGGCTCAGAAAGCCAAACGTCACATGTTCTCTCTCATATGTGGATCCTAGCTATCAATGTATAGACTTGTGTGTGAACTGGAACCAAAAATAGGTACCAGAAACCAGTAAGCGGGTAAAAGGCTATAAGGGAGGGAAGAAAGGGAAGGAATTAAGTGTATGGTAATGCACATATGTAAGTAGAAGAACTGATTACAGGGAGGGGAATGGCCTAAGCGAGGCCATGGGAAGAGAATGCATACAAAAAGGGCAGGGGGAGGGTCAATCTAAACTCAAGATATTATGAATAAGACATATGTAAAATTACTTTTTTGAATAAGGGCACGTCTAGAAGCTGTAGACTGTTACTAGAAAATTTTCAGTACCTGGGATGGAATACCTTTCAGTGAGTTGTTGACCAAGGAGGTCCCAGTAGCCTCCAAAACATTAAAGGCTTTTGCCAAAGCCTTTGGTTTCCCTTGAGAAACAGATGGTAAGACCCTATTGCTGAAGACATCTCATGCCTGAGAGGCAAGACCACTGAGAAAGCAAGCTGGTGTAGAGCAGAAAACCTTCTCCCTGTAGACCAGCCAACTGAAAGCTGGAAAAAGCTGCACTGCACGCAGCGTATGGGAGACAGAAGCCATCAACAGTGAAAACAGTGGATGCTGAATATTCAAGCTTGGCCAGACAGGCCCAATGACTGAACGGGTGCAATAGTGGCGTGTCTACTCTTGGGGTAACCAACTGCTCCATAATTGGACTGAAGGCCCTCTCTACGGGAGGGAATACATACCTGGTACTGAAAAACCTAAGTAAAAGTCTATGGTAGGTGAGGTCATGAGCCTTAGTGGTATAAAGCCTGCTCATGTCTGACTAAATGTATATATTATTCCCACCAAGCTGCCCTGGGGACACTACACTAAATGTTCATGTTCACATATTAACGCTACTCTCACTTCTGGCTAGAGAAGCTTCTCTTTTCAGATGGTGATGACCACTGGGATCACCCAAAAGGCAACATATTGCTGAGAAGAAGGGATGGAGGAGTGCCTGGCACTGAAATACCTCTGTCACACCCTCCAATGGCTCAGGGACCATTGCGGAAGAGGGGGCGGATAGAATGGAAGAGCCAAAGGAAGGATATGACCTCTTACAATGCAACTGCCCAGACAGAAATTGGCCTCGATATCCATGATCTTGCAGTGCCTAGCAATACCTTTGCAAGACCCTCAAAATAGAAGAAAAAGATGATGTCATCAAATTAAAAGAGAGACTAATGGAGAGAGGGAGGGGATATGATGGAGACTGGAGTTCTAAAAGTGGAATGGGGGAGGGGAGGGAAATATCAGGTGGGGTTTTTTTGGTATGTAAGATTAAAAGTCAATAAAAAATAATAATTAAAAACAAAAACAAAAAAACAGCCCTTCTTTTTGCATGCATAGTCCTTTGTGGAGATGGAAACGGATTCGAAATGTGCTGGAAATGGGGATGACATGTCAAGATTCTGAATCAGTTCTTAGCGCGCAGCCAGATGAATGGAGTTGAAGGCTCTATGACATTTGTCCTTTAGCTAGCACGTTGGATGCCGTGCTCTTTGGTCCCCTGGGATATCTGGTCTGGGGTTAGCACTTCTGCTGCGAACGTAGGAAGTGAGAAATGGAGAGCTGTGTGAGTTTTAGACTTGGGACACAGCCAATGGTGGTAATTTAGGAAGCAAAACTCTACTCTTCGTGGAGCTATTAGCTCTCAATATTATTGGAAGAAGCTTTTTCTCTTCCAGACAAATGAGAAATGAACACACCCTTCTGATAGTGAGTAATAAGTCAACATCATTCTCTGAAGATCTATGGGCCAGCCCCCTGCCTGTCTCTCACAGAAAGCAGCTGGCACATGGGTGTTTTATCTGCTACCCCTCCTTCTCTAGCGCATGTTAATACAAGTTTTATATAAAACAGGGTGATAAAGGAGAGTAATACCTTTATTTCTCACATGTGCCAAACCTCATTTTTTTCTCATTCTGAATTACCTAGTTAGAGGGTCTACATCACCTGACTGAATTAACCCCATCATTGCTCACTGGCCAATCCTTCCACATGTGTGGAGACCAGAGTCTTGTTTCCTGTATAGAACATCTTCTATAAAAATACACATTATGGTTAGAGAGATTGCTCAGTGGTTAAGGGGCTTGCCCACAATGCCTAGCGACCCACGTTCAATTCTCCTGTACCCACGTAATGCCAGATGCACAAAGTGGTGCATGCATCTGGAGTTCATTTGCAATGGCTAGAGGCACTGGAGCACCCATTCTCTCTCTCTCTCTTTTTCTCTCTCTCTTTTCTCTCTCTCTCCTTGAAAATATGTAAATAAAATATTAAATACACACACATTCAAGGGATTGGATCCCTGAAAAACAGAATAGATCATACAGGTTCCTTCCTGAAATTATTTTAGCTTTTGTTTTTATTTTTATTATTTTTTTTGAGATAGGATCATACTATATAGCCAAAGTTGGGCTCAAACTTGCCATCCTCTGAGAATTGGGGTTGCAGGTATGCACCACCAAGCCCAGCTCCCTTTACTAAAACTCATGACTGACTATTCCCAAAGAAAGTGACTCATATTTATCTGACAGACAGCCTTGATCTTGATGGTCTGAGGCTGCCACCTTGGCAGTCAGTCCACTTGGCAACACTGTGCCCGAATTTTCAATGTCTTTCCCCGAGAGGTTGGGAAATGCACAGAGGTGGCTCTTGCATCTATTAGCTGAGACTAGACAAAGACAGTTCAGGGGCGCCGTATTGCTTGTTCTCATAGAATTTGCTGGTCTCCAGTCAAGTTTCTTGGTTTTGAACACTGCAAGACCCTACTTATGGGCAGAGTTCCAGATGTGAGATAAAGTCAGGCCCAGAGGTGAAGGATGGTGAGGTCCATAGTTGGACCTGACTGACCCCCTCTGCTCAGGTGTGGGACAGATGCCGTAAAGACTTGCCACCAGCCAGCCATGTCCATGGAAACTCATGCACTTGCTCCCCTTAGGAGGACCCTCAAGAAGGCCGACTCCCCCAACATCACACACTGTATAAGCTGGGCCTGACCTGAGCTCCTTGGTTCTGTATGTGCAGAACCCATTCCTCCCCAGGGTGGATAGGCCACTTTGCAGTACCTTTTGACCACTCCAGGCTTCATCTCCTGTAGAATTATAGGAAAGGTAGCCCCAGGGGCTGGACACATGGCTCAGTGGTTAAGCACTTGCGGGAAAAGCCTAATGACTTAGGTCAGATTGCCCAGTACTCACTTAAAACCAGATGCACAAGGAAGAGACTGCAGCTGCTTAGAGGCACTGGCATACCCATTCTCTATCTCACACACACACTCTCTCTCTTTCTCTCTTTCTCCTTGTAAATAAAGTGAAATAAATAATTTTTTTAAAAGGAAAACTTAGCCCCATTCAAGAGCATCTGCTGTGAGCCATGGGCTCCATACGGAGAAGGAGGACGAACAGATGAAGGAGTGATGCGGAGATGGAGAAGGAGGGATGAGCAGATGGAGAAGGAGGGATGAACAGAAGCAGAAGGAGAGATGAGCATATGGAGAATGAGGGATGAGTAGATGGAGACGGAGGTGTGAACAGATGGAGAAGGAGGGATGAACAGATGCAGAAGGAGTGATGAGCAGATGCAGAAGAGGGATGAACAGATGGAGAAGGACGGATGAGCACATAGTTTGACTTGTGGTGAACAAACACCCCGATTCACACCAAGCAGAGACAAGGAGCAACACTTGAGATGTCCTCTGACTTTCCCATGTGCACCATGGTATTGGTATGCTTGCACTCACACCAACACACACACATTTATGTGTACACAGAATCATCATGCATGCTGACAACAGTTACTGTCACTATTATTGCAGTGCTAAAGATGAACCCCAGAGCTTTACACATTCCAGGATATTCCTTAGAAGTGACTCACGCCCCCAGCCTCTCTCTGTGGATTCTAGGCAAGTGCTCTACCGCTGAGCCACACCCCTAGCCCCTCACTGTGGATTCTAGACAAGTGCTCTACCGCTGAGCCACGCCCCCAGCCCCTCACTGTGGATTCTAGACAAGTGCTCTACCACTGAGCCACAGCCCCAGCCCCTCACTGTGGGTTCTAGACAAGTGCTCTACCGCTGAGTCATGTCCCCAGCCTCTCACTGTGGATTCTACACAAGTGTTCTACCACTGAGCCACGCCCCCAGCCCCTCACTGTGGATTCTAGACAAGTGCTCTACCGCTGAGCCACGCCCCCAGCCCCTCACTGTGGATTCTAGACAAGTGTTCTACCACTGAGCCACGCCCCAGCCCCTCACTGTGGATTCTAGACAAGTGCTCTACTGCTGAGCCACATCCCCAGCCCCTCACTGTGGATTCTAGACAAGAGCTCTACCGCTGAGCCACACCCCCAGCCCCTCACTGTGGATTCTAGACAAGTGCTCTACCACTGAGCCACGCCCCAGCCCCTCACTGTGGATTCTAGACAAGTGCTCTACTGCTGAGCCACACCCCCAGCCCCTCACTGTGGATTCTAGACAAGAGCTCTACCGCTGAGCCACTACCCCAGCCCCTCACTGTGGATTCTAGACAAGAGCTCTACCGCTGAGCCACTCCCCCAGCCCCTCACTGTGGATTCTAGACAAGTGCTCTACCACTGAGCCACAGCCCCAGCCCCTCACTGTGGGTTCTAGACAAGTGCTCTACCGCTGAGCCACACCCCCAGCCCCTCACTGTGGATTCTAGACAAGTGCTCTACTGCTGAGCCACACCCCCAGCCCCTCACTGTGGATTCTAGACAAGAGCTCTACCGCTGAGCCACACCCCCAGCCCCTCACTGTGGATTCTAGACAAGAGCTCTACCGCTGAGCCACTCCCCCAGCCCCTCACTGTGGATTCTAGACAAGTGCTCTACCACTGAGCCACAGCCCCAGCCCACACTGTGGGTTCTAGACAAGAGCTCTACCGCTGAGCCACAACCCCAGCCCCTCACTGTGGATTCTAGAAAAGTGCTCTACCGCTGAGCCACGCCCCCAGCCCCTCACTGTGGATTCTAGACAAGTGCTCTACCACTGAGCCACGCCCCCAGCCCCTCACTGTGGATTCTAGACAAGAGCTCTACCGCTGAGCCACTCCCCCAGCCCCTCACTGTGGGTTCTAGACAAGTGCTCTACCGCTGAGCCACGTCCCCAGCCCCTCACTGTGGATTCTAGACAAGTGCTCTACCGCTGAGCCACACCCCCAGACCCTCACTGTGGATTCTAGACAAGTGCTCTACCGCTGAGCCACACCCCCAGCCCCTCACTGTGGATTCTAGACAAGTGCTCTACTGCTGAGCCACCCCCAGCCCCCTCACTGTGGATTCTAGACAAGAGCTCTACCGCTGAGCCACACCCCAGCCCCTCACTGTGGATTCTAGACAAGAGCTCTACCGCTGAGCCACTCCCCAGCCCCTCACTGTGGATTCTAGACAAGTGCTCTACCACTGAGCCACAGCCCCAGCCCCTCACTGTGGGTTCTAGACAAGAGCTCTACCGCTGAGCCACAACCCCAGCCCCTCACTGTGGATTCTAGAAAAGTGCTCTACCGCTGAGCCACGCCCCCAGCCCCTCACTGTGGATTCTAGACAAGTGCTCTACCACTGAGCCACGCCCCCAGCCCCTCACTGTGGATTCTAGACAAGAGCTCTACCGCTGAGCCACTCCCCCAGCCCCTCACTGTGGGTTCTAGACAAGTGCTCTACCGCTGAGCCACGTCCCCAGCCCCTCACTGTGGATTCTAGACAAGTGCTCTACCACTGAGCCACACCCCCAGACCCTCACTGTGGATTCTAGACAAGTGCTCTACCGCTGAGCCACGCCCCAGCCCCTCACTGGTTCTAGACAAGTGCTCTACCACTGAGCCACACCCCAGCCCCTCACTGTGGATTCTAGACAAGTGCTCTACTGCTGAGCCACGCCCCAGCCCCTCACTGTGTGGATTCTAGACAAGTGTTCTAGACCGCTGCTGAGCCACGCCCCCAGCCCCTCACTGTGGATTCTAGACAAGTGCTCTACCACTGAGCCACACCCCCAACCCCTCACTGTGGATTCTAGACAAGTGCTCTACCACTGAGCCACACCCCCAGCCCCTCACTGTGGATTCTAGACAAGTGCTCTACCACTGAGCCACAGCCCCAGCCCCTCACTGTGGGTTCTAGACAAGTGCTCTACCGCTGAGCCACACCCCCAGCCCCTCACTGTGGATTCTAGACAAGAGCTCTACCGCTGAGCCACACCCCCAGCCCCTCACTGTGGATTCTAGACAAGAGCTCTACCGCTGAGCCACTCCCCCAGCCCCTCACTGTGGATTCTAGACAAGTGCTCTACCACTGAGCCACAGCCCCAGCCCCTCACTGTGGGTTCTAGACAAGAGCTCTACCGCTGAGCCACACCCCCAGCCCCTCACTGTGGATTCTAGACAAGTGCTCTACCGCTGAGCCACGCCCCCAGCCCCTCACTGTGGATTCTAGACAAGTGCTCTACCACTGAGCCACGCCCCAGCCCCTCACTGTGGATTCTAGACAAGAGCTCTACCGCTGAGCCACTCCCCCAGCCCCTCACTGTGGGTTCTAGACAAGTGCTCTACCGCTGAGCCACGTCCCCAGCCCCTCACTGTGGATTCTAGACAAGTGCTCTACCACTGAGCCACACCCCCAGACCCTCACTGTGGATTCTAGACAAGCACTCTACCATTGAGCCACGCCCCCAGCCCCTCACTGTGGATTCTAGACAAGTGCTCTACCACTGAGCCACATCCCCAACCCCTCACTGTGGATTCTAGACAAGTGCTCTACTGCTGAGCCACGCCCCCAGCCCCTCATTGTGGATTCTAGACAAGTGTTCTACCGCTGAGCCACGCCCCCAGCCCCTCACTGTGGATTCTAGACAAGTGCTCTACCACTGAGCCACACCCCCAACCCCTCACTGTGGATTCTAGACAAGTGCTCTACCGCTGAGCCACGTCCCCAGCCCCTCACTGTGGATTCTAGACAAGTGCTGTACCGCTGAGCCACACCCCCAGCCCCTCACTGTGGATTCTAGACAAGTGCTCTACCGCTGAGCCACGTCCCCAGCCCCTCACTGTGGATTCTAGACAAGTGCTCTACCGCTGAGCCACACCCCCAGCCCCTCACTGTGGATTCTAGACAAGTGCTCTACCACTGAGCCACACCCCAGCCCCTCACTGTGGATTCTAGACAAGTGCTCTACCACTGAGCCACACCCCCAGCCCCTCACTGTGGATTCTAGACAAGTGCTCTACCACTGAGCCACGCCCCCAGCCCCTCACTGTGGATTCTAGACAAGAGCTCTACCGCTGAGCCACCCCCAGCCCCTCACTGTGGGTTCTAGACAAGTGCTCTACCGCTGAGCCACACCCCCAGCCCCTCACTGTGGATTCTAGACAAGTGCTCTACCACTGAGCCACCCCCAGCCCCTCACTGTGGATTCTAGACAAGTGCTCTACCACTGAGCCACGCCCCAGCCCCTCACTGTGGATTTCTGAGCCACATCCCCAACCCCTCACTGTGGATTCTAGACAAGTGCTCTACTGCTGAGCCACGCCCCAGCCCCACACTGTGGATTCTAGACAAGTGCTCTACCGCTGAGCCACGCCCCAGCCCCTCACTGTGGATTCTAGACAAGTGCTCTACCACTGAGCCACACCCCCAGCCCCTCACTGTGGATTCTAGACAAGTGCTCTACCGCTGAGCCACGCCCCCAGCCCCTCACTGTGGATTCTAGACAAGTGCTCTACCGCTGAGCCACACCCCCAGCCCCTCACTGTGGATTCTAGACAAGTGCTCTACCACTGAGCCACACCCCCAGCCCCTCACTGTGGATTCTAGACAAGTGCTCTACCGCTGAGCCACGCCCCAGCCCCTCACTGTGGATTCTAGACAAGTGCTCTACCACTGAGCCACACCCCCAGCCCCTCACTGTGGATTCTAGACAAGTGCTCTACCGCTGAGCCACACCCCCAGCCCCTCACTGTGGATTCTAGACAAGTGCTCTACCGCTGAGCCACGCCCCCAGCCCCTCACTGTGGATTCTAGACAAGTGCTCTACCACTGAGCCACCCCCCAGCCCCTCACTGTGGATTCTAGACAAGTGCTCTACCGCTGAGCCACACCCCCAGCCCCTCACTGTGGATTCTAGACAAGTGCTCTACCGCTGAGCCACACCCCCCAGCCCCTCACTGTGGATTCTAGACAAGTGCTCTACCGCTGAGCCACGCCCCAGCCCCTCACTGTGGATTCTAGACAAGTGCTCTACCGCTGAGCCACGCCCCCAGCCCCTCACTGTGGATTCTAGACAAGTGCTCTACTGCTGAGCCACGCCCCCAGCCCCTCACTGTGGATTCTAGACAAGTGCTCTACCGCTGAGCCACGCCCCAGCCCCTCACTGTGGATTCTAGACAAGTGCTCTACCACTGAGCCACACCCCCAGCCCCTCACTGTGGATTCTAGACAAGTGCTCTACCGCTGAGCCACCCCCAGCCCCTCACTGTGGATTCTAGACAAGTGTTCTACCGCTGAGCCACCCCCAGCCCCTCACTGTGGATTCTAGACAAGTGCTCTACCGCTGAGCCACCCCCAGCCCCTCACTGTGGATTCTAGACAAGTGCTCTACCGCTGAGCCACGCCCCCAGCCCCTCACTGTGGATTCTAGACAAGTGCTCTACCGCTGAGCCACACCCCAGCCCCTCACTGTGGATTCTAGACAAGTGCTCTACCGCTGAGCCACACCCCCAGCCCCTCACTGTGGATTCTAGACAAGTGCTCTACCACTGAGCCACACCCCAGACCCTCACTGTGGATTCACACCCCCAGCCCTACCACTGTGGCCCCAGCCCTCACTGTGGATTCTAGAGACAAGTGCTCTACCGCTGAGCCACATCCCCAGCCCCTCACTGTGGATTCTAGACAAGTGCTCTACCGCTGAGCCACATCCCCAGCCCCTCACTGTGGATTCTAGACAAGTGCTCTACCACTGAGCCACACCCCAGCCCCTCACTGTGGATTCTAGACAAGTGCTCTACCGCTGAGCCACACCCCCAGCCCCTCACTGTGGATTCTAGACAAGTGCTCTACCGCTGAGCCACGTCCCCAGCCCCTCACTGTGGATTCTAGACAAGTGCTCTACCGCTGAGCCACGTCCCCAGCCCCTCACTGTGGATTCTAGACAAGTGCTCTACCGCTGAGCCACGCCCCCAGCCCCTCACTGTGGATTCTAGACAAGTGCTCTACCGCTGAGCCACGCCCCAGCCCCTCACTGTGGATTCTAGACAAGTGCTCTACCGCTGAGCCACACCCCCAGCCCCTCACTGTGGATTCTAGACAAGTGCTCTACCGCTGAGCCACACCCCAGCCCCTCACTGTGGATTCTAGACAAGTGCTCTACCACTGAGCCACACCCCCAGCCCCTCACTGTGGATTCTGCTCTACCACAACTGTGGATTCTCTACCGCTGAGCCACGTCCCCAGCCCCTCACTGTGGATTCTAGACAAGTGCCTGCCACTGAGCCACACCCCCAGCCCCTCACTGTGGATTCTAGACAAGCGCTCTCCTGCTGAGCCACGCCCCCAGCTCACCACTGAACCACAAGAACAGCCCCCTGCACAGGTGGATTCTAGGCAGGCACTCTGCTGCTAAGCTGTGTTCCAATTTTTACTCTAAAGAGGAATATCTTAAGTTGAGAGTCGGTGCAAGTCATGCCAAAACACACACTGTACACACTCTACACACTCGCAGCGTCAAAGGCCAGGTTTGAACTAGTCACGTTCATGTAACCGAGGGCAGGTGATGTAGCTCATTGATAAGAGTACTTACCAAGCACGCATGCGGCTATGGGCCCCTCCTCAGCACTGAACAGTAACAAATCATGTAACTTTGCTGAGAAATACTGTCTGTCAGATCATCAAACGGTGTGGTCATCTGAGGTTCATTACTGTTAGAAACAGACTGGAGATCTCTGTCACTGAAACAGTAGGGATTAGATAGCAAATGATACTGTTGTACAGTAATGACTTCTCTGAAAATATTTTCATAGCTGAAGAATATTGCTTTGTAAATTTGTTCCAAAGGATAATTATTTCTTTGGGTTTTAATGATCCAGTCAATCTGTTTGCTGTTGGTTTATAACGATATAAGACTTTTTTGTTTATAAATGAAAGTTATTGTCAGTCTCATTTATATAACCTTTTATGTTTTATTTTCATAAAAATTATTTTCTCCAAATCCACTGTGCAATCTTGTTTTCCATTGGGATATGTAAAATTATAATATATATATATATATATCTCAAGCAGAGAGAGAGAGAAGTGAGTCAGAGAGAATGGACTATACCAGGGCTCCAGCCACTACAAATGAACGCCAAAGGCATGCTTCACTTTGTGCATCTGCTTTATATGTTTATGTGGGTATTGGGGAATCGAACCCGGGTCATCAGGCTTTACAGGCAAGTGCCTTAACCAACCACTGAGACATCTCTCCAGCCCTCTAATGGAGATATTAATGCATTTATTTGACTTCCATTCAGCCCACCTGTCTGCCTTCAGCATTATAGCCACACATAAAAAGTAGAGACAGAAAGTTGGATTTGGGTAGGAAGCAGGCTCCACGGTGTAGGAAGTCTCTGGCTTCCTGGTGTCAGAGTAGCAAGGAAGAGTATGCCACCCTCAGTAACGTCTTTCTCTGTCTGTGCTCCAATGGGCTCAATCCTTGTAAGTCAGAATTGCCTGGGTTCGTCCTGGAGTCTGGGCTTAGAGGTCCACGTGGAGCTGCCTTTGTAATGGGAGCGATGCTGTACTTAGCAGCTGCCCACATCAGGGTGTGAATCCCGGAGTTGGAAATACCGTGCCTTTCCCTCCTTGGCAAGAACAACTGGTCCAAGACAGCTGGAGCTTGAGCAGACAGGGGACACGTGACACAAAAGGCCAGCCGTGTTTGGACGTTCTGGCAACACAGTGTCTGACTTGTACCCTGGAAATCCAAGCTGGCTTCCACACCTTCTGACCCCTCCTCTTGGCCAGGGCTGCAGTGAGAGGGCTTCTGAGTACCCAGGCTCCCCCGAGGCCTCTCCAAATTGCCTTATGTCCAGGTTCTCCTTGTCCCCAATATTTCTGGAAGCATGTGCCGCCGTCTTTGTCATATAGTGATGGATAGAGGCAGGGGAAGTGGGCGAACAGCGCCCGAGTCTTAATATCTCTTTTCCTTTCTTGGTGGCAAAGAGGGTCCTACAGGGTATTGAAAATATCCCAGGCCCCACTCCCCATGAAGCCTCTGGCATGTTTATCACGGTGCCAATAAACCCGGCGCGATTTATGGCTCTGCTTTTTAATTCATTCAATTCTCTGTTCATTGGGAGGTTAATGTTGTTGATCTATTTTCTCTTGAAACAAATAAAAACAATATGTGCTGACACCGGCTTGGACTTTTGACATGGACCAGAGAGGTCAGCATTTAATTTTATATTTATAGACTACATGGACAATATTATCTGTATAAAAACCTGCTCGCTCAATCCCTGTCATTTTACAACATGGGTCACGGGCTCCGTCTCAGTGTTGGGATGTCTCTTCTGGTTTTCTTTCTTTTTTTTCTTTTCTTCCTTATCTGTCTCTTTCTGTATTTTAAATTCTCTCTATCTGGTTCATCTTCCAAGGCCCGGTATCTTTTTTTGTATGTGTATGACATGAGTGTTGTGTGTGTGCGTGTGTACCTGTGCATTTGCATGGGTATGGGTGCACATGCATGTGCATGTGGGTGTGCAAGTCAGAGGCTGATTTGGGGAGTCTTCCTCAATCGCTGTCTACCTTGTTTTCGGAGACAGCTAGCCCCACAGATTACAGCCCTGGGATCACAGGTCCACACCACCATGACCAATAATTTTTATGCTAGTACTGGGGATTTGAACTCACATCCTCATGTTTGTGTGGTAACACCCTACCCACAAAGCATCTCTCCAGCCCTGGTATGGTATCTTTTTCTTTCTTTGTTGTTCTTATTCTGTCCCTGTTCTGTCATCTATCTATCTATCTATCTATCTATCTATCTATCTATCTATCTATCTATTTCTGTCATCTACTGGCTATCATCTACCTTCTATCCATCTAAATCTGTACATGTCTATCATCTGTCTACATCTGTCTTTCACATATCTTCCATATCTATCACCTGTCTATATCATCTTAGTATATATCCATCTAGACCTACCTCACTGCCTACTGTGTATCTCTTTCCGCTTCTCTCCCTTTCTCTACTTCTTCTTCCTTTTCCTCTTCTCCCATGTCCTCTTTTTCTCTTTTAAGTCCTTCCCTCTCTGGAAGTGCTACTCCCAGGGCCTGAAGTGAGAATTTCTTGGATTTGAAGTGAAGTTCTGGCATATCCTTGGGACTTGCCTTGTGGGCTTGGATTTGGGGAGAGGAGTCAGGGACAAGGACATTAGAACTTAGCAATCTGAGCTTGCCTTTCTCTAAGCCAGCCTATGGGAGTGTTGCAGTCAGTTTCATATTGCCGGCAGAAAAACATCTGACTAAGAGCAGCTTGTGGGAAAAAAAGGGGGGGATATTTTGGCTTACAGACTCAAGCAGAAGCTCCATGATGGCAAGGGAAAACGGTGGCATGAGCAGAGGGTGGACATCACCTCCTGGCCAACATCAGATGGACGACAGCAGCAGGAAAGTGTGCCAGACACGGGCAGGGGAAACTGGCTGTAATACCCATAAGCCCACCCCCAATAATACACTGCCTCCAGGAGGCATTACTTCCCAAATTGCCATCAGCTGGGGACCTAGCGTTCAGAACACCTAAGTTTATGGGGGACACCTGCATCAAACCACCACAGGGGAATTTCTGAGTTTAACCAGCTCCTTCCTGAGACCCATGTCAGCCTCCTGGACAATGGCAGTGGGTATGACTTCAATGGAACTGGCATGTCTCCCTCCTGAGTGACTCTCAGCTGAGTGCGGGTCTCTTTCCTGTGCTCATCCGGCAGTCATGGGTCATGTTTCTGGTGCAATATCTAAACCATCCAAAGTGGCTTAAACACCAAATCATAGGAGCAGCTGGAAAATGGTCATGGGGGAAAAAAAATCCTTGTCTCTGTTTATATAGTAAAGTTCTCAATTAACAAGAAATAGAAATTTAAAAGAAAGGAATCTTGGCTTCTCTGTTCATATCTCAACCTGAACCGACAAAATAAGCCTCCGTGATGTGCCAGTGATGTGGGTGCATCACAAGCTGGGAGGAAGACGTGTGTGATGGAAGTCCGCCCACGTGGAAGGTCTATGGCAACCAGGAGCTCATGGTGGTCTGCACTGGCTATCTGGGAAGAAACAGGCGGCGTTAAGACAGTCACTGTTCTCCTGATGACCTGCCCGTTATGAACAGAGCAGACTATTCATTAACCACAGGGCGCTTGGGGTCCTGAATCTGTCACCTCTTGGGGTGAGGAGTGAATCTCTGCTCTCTCTTGTCTGCCTCTGCGTTGTGGTGGATGTGCCCCCAGTTCCCCCGTGGCAGTGCTTTGGAGACCATCAGTTGAAGTTTGGATGTTGTACGAGGTGTCCAGCAGTGTGGATCTCTCCCATGTGGTTTTCCCCTGTGATGTCCCTGATGGGTCAGCCACCAGTGGTGTGACAGGGTCTCCACTGACTGTCACTGAGCTGTGGGGCCTGTGGACCTCTTCTGCGGCTCCTGCATCCTCACCTGTGAAATCAGGGTAATGATGCCATGCCATCCACCCACGACAGGAGGATTAATTAGATGCTATATTTAAAAGACTTTAGATCCTTGGAGGGAAGTGCTGTGTAACTGATATCTGAGAAGATAAAATATTTAAGCCGTAGCCTCCAGGGGCCGTTAATCTTATTGTATTTTCAGCATTTTAGGAATTTTGTGTGAAAACATTCTTTAAGAAAGCGTCTCGGCCTCGACAGCTGGGGGAGAAACACTTCACCGAGAGTACAGAGCTCACGGGATGTGTCCCCCTCTATCCTTTTCCTCCTCGGCCTTTGCCTACTGAAGGAGTGGAAGCCCATGGGACTTGGAGGCTCTGGTCCCTGCCTTAGGCCAGTATGAACTAAGCAGTGGTCCGGCCTACAGCGGGGCTGTGTGAAAGAATGATGCTGACGTCCCAGGCTAGCACGGTACCCAGCCAGGTCCTGGCCAGACAAAGAAATTTTCATCCAAGCAAAAAAATTTTTTTCAAAAGTCTAATTTAAGGCACTGCCTTTGTTGAACAAAGAGTAAGGATGCGTGGCATATTTCAACTGGGTGAGATTAAACTTAAACCAACCCTCCCCCACACTTGCTTTGGATGATAAAATCAAGACATATAGATTTAGAGTTTTATTTTTTTAACCAAAAGGTTTTGGGAAGACTAGAGATCAGTCCTCAAGCCTCTTGAATTGCATCCTTCCTGTCTTCATATGTGGGCCCCTTAAGGCCCTCTGGCTATTGTAACTGTAACATATTATTTTTCTTAAAATTGTACAAAAGTCAGACTTGCTGCTAAACTTAGCCTGTTATTAAGTCTCTTAGGCTAGTGGGTTTTTATTTTCTTGTTTAGATTCACATTATACTCAAACCGTCACTCAAACCAGCTGGGACAGGAAAAGGGAATTACCACTTCATGGAACTGGAAAGTGTAGGGGGGCAGAAGGTCGATCATACCATCCCAACACTTCCCATCTCGCAGCTCAGCAGTCTTCCACATTGCCTTCATGTCCTCAGCACATGCCCTCCACATAGGGTGGGTGGGCGGTGGATAGCTGCCAAACAGTCCCAGCTCCAGCCTTTCCACTTGATAATCTGCCCAGAAGACATGATTCTTCTCAGTCATTCTGTGTTCGGCGGGTGGCGGGGGCAGATTCCGCACCCGCCTCCCCTCCCCGGCTCCGCATGTAGCCAATCCAGAAGGCTTTCATCTCCAAACCAGCAAGTCTGGCTTAGGTCATGATATGAGCTGAATGGCCGTCGTGGCTCCCTTCTGGAGATGTGAGGGACATGAGGTGGGGTCTCGCCAAACCATCTGGGTTAGTATTGCTTGAAGCCTCAGCCGTGGAAGAGCCTTACTGTGGTCGGTGGTCAGAGGTCAATGCAGAGATTCACATCTGGCAAATTACTGCGTTAACTGACTACTACACGGCCAGCCTTAGAGAGAAATCTATGCCACCCTGTCCATTGCTCAGGGAACCTCAAGGGAAGAAGCCGGCGTGGTGGCTCCCAGAGGAGCTAATGGCAGCCAATGTTGCTGGGAGAGGGGAAATCAGGTTCGGCAGTGGTGTAGACACCGGTAGGTTGCCCACTCCCCAGTAAATAGCCTTCCATCCACCCATGCTCATGCAAGCAGCCCTCATTTAACTCAAGGGCAAGTGAGTGAGATGAGGATTAGTGAGGATGAAGAAGAGGGAAGGGGAGGGGGTAAGAGACGATAATCGGGGTGAATAAGATCAAAATACATTGCACACATATATGAAAATGTCAGAAATGAGAGAAAAATAAAATCAACAAGAGACAAAATTAGAATGAATCTCACAATAAAAGAGTCCAGAAGAGCTGGTTTTCCAAAAGAAAAAAAAAATCTGTGATGTTACTCCAAGTAAGGACAATGCATGCTGGGCTGCCTAAACGAGAGGATAATTTATGTTCATGGTCATGTGAGCTTTCTCTCTTCTTGAGAGACCTGTCCCTTAATATGCCTAGACTCTATTTCCTGTTTGAATGATGTGGGCTCTGGGTACTGTGAACTGTCTAGATGAAAAACAAAGTCAGTTTGTGCATAAGTTGAGAACCCAGGATACTTGACTCTTCTTTCTCCCTCCAAATACTGAGTTCTGCACAGTTGCTTGGAAGTTAGACACACCAATCCCAGGTACATTAGAAAATATTAATTTGATCTACAAAAAAATGAAGATTCAAATTTGATATTATATTTTCTTTAAAAAAACTTTTTTTGTTTATTTTTTATTTATTTATTTGAGAGCGACAGACAGCAGAGAGAGAAAGAGGCAGATTTAGATAGAGAATGGGTAAACCAGGGCCTCCAGCCACTGCAAACGAACTCCAGATGCATGTGCCCCCTTGTGCATCTGGCTAACGTGGGTCCTGGGGAATCAAGCCTCAAACTGGGGTGCTTGGGCTTCACAGGCAAGCGCTTAACCGCTAAGCCATCTCTCTAGGCCTGATATTATATTTTCTATAGAATGAGGAAGAAGGTTGGATTCTTGCAACCTGAGCTTGTAGTGATGGATTCATCTTGTCTGAGATCTTTGCAAGGTTATGTCACACACAGGAACTTTCCCATACTTGGGTTGGGTTGAATGACACACTGACATTACAACTGTCTCTTCCTTAAATCAGGACATTAGAAATATGAACCCCACAAGCAGGATCTCATGAAATCAGACATCCAGCCTGCCCTCCCCTGAGCTGGGCTCTGAGTTCTTTGGCATTCTGAACATCTTGGGAGAGTAGGGACCAAGTCGTGACACAGTGGGCATATTCAATGTAATTACACCATTGGTTTCTTGAGGGTGACACATCTTGTCTGATTACAGTGCTTGTTCAAGGAAGTAAGAGTTTTGAGTGGGGGAGGCTTCTGTCTGGTGATCCTAATTTTGGTGGAAAGCTAACAGACATTCTATTCTGCAGAGAGGAGGCACTCCTGGGGAATCTCACACTGGCATGGACTTCATCTCCATCACCATATTTTTAAAATTTATTTATTTATTTATTTATTTATTTATTTATTTATTTGAGAGAGAGATACAGAAATAGGCAGGTAGAGAGAGAGAGAGAATGGGCGCGCCATGGCCTCCAGCCACTGCAATATTTTTAAATTTATTTTTATTTATTTGAGAGAGGGGAAGAGGCAGAGAGAAAGAGAGAATGGGTGTGCCAGGGCCTCCAGCCACTGCAAACGAACTCCAGACACATGTGCCCCCTTGTACATCTGGCTTACAGGGGAACGGCTTAGCAGTTAAGGTGTTTGCCTGTGAAGCTTAAGGACCTCTTTTTTTCTTTTCTTATGAAGTCCAACAGCATACATTCAGAATGTTCCAGAGTCTTTTCTTGCTCCCAGATCCCACTTTTTGTGAGGGTGTAGTTCTGCTCCAAGGCATTGCAAAGCCTAGTTAAAGACTGGTAACAAGAGTGTGGGCTGGAGATCGTGGTGAGGTAGTGGGTCTATGAAAAGCTGGAGAACACACAGGCCAGCATTTATTACACGTCAATTATTATGACAGTGTTGGCTAGTGAGTGCATCACTCTGGATGGCTTTTTGGCTCTAACTTGGTGGGTGTACACTGGGCCACACTCTAGGACAATCATAGCATAATCCTGCAGTCAGGGCTCACATACTGGGAGTTTTAAGGCTTCCCCCATTTGCATCCAAGACTGAGAATCATGGCTCCAAATTTATGTGTCCTTTGCCATGGCTTTAGGAGCCTTAGAAGTACATGAATGTCCACCCACACTATAAGCCAGAAAGATTGGAATCTCCAAGTGTGGCGGCTGGGCATCAGTATCTTTTTGAATGTTTCCTTGAATGCCTCTAACCACTGGTCTACAGCAATGGCCAGGAGGTTCTATGGACATCTTTGTAGAATGTGATTTAGCCCCTGAGATAATAGGTAGACCACACAAAACAGAAGCCTGATGACGCACAAGGACTCCATGAGCAATTGCACAGTCCCCCTGCTGAGAAGCAGACAGCTAACCTCTCCTTGCCCAATCGCGTAGGCCTGTCTATCTCAGTTAGCAGAGCTCCAAGTGAACCCATCAGTTGAGTGACTAGAGCATCTCCACCCTCCAGCTAGCAGCATGCCCTTCAGCCGATCACTGGTGCCTACTGTGCCTCCTCTCAAGTGGCATCCGCCTTTTCTGCCTCTGTGTGAGCATTCTGATGTCACTGTGCAGAGGGTGTGGAGGTAGGAACTCAGAGCAGGTAGGAACAGAGTGGATCAAATTGCGCTGAAGTTTGGCTAGGACACCAACGTTCCCCCTCGACTCCACTTAGAAATGCTCCTCTATTGCTTTTCTTCTTGAAGAAACGTGAGGGAGAGTAATGGATAAATCTGGGGTTCTGGGGTGCTTCCTGGAACCCCAATCCCTGAGTTCATATCTGCAAACTAACCAAACAATGGGAAATTCCAGGTTCAAGACAGCGATTTTTAAAATACCACATTATTTAGATACCCCAGGGAAACGGACTGGAGATGAGGAGGGAGAATGGGTAGAAGAAGGGAGACCATGGAGCCCATGGGCCCATGTATAAACACGGATCTTAGGGGAAAAAATACATGGAAAGGGGTTTGTAAAATGTGCACTTCCAAAAAGACTAAAAGTGAAGACAGTAATAAAAAGTGGCTGCTAAATAAATAAAATATATTTAAAAAGGGGGGGGGGCTGGAGAGATGGCTTACCGGTTAAGGCGTTTGCCTACAAAGCCAAAGGATCCCAGTTCGATTCTCCAGGACCCACATTAAGCCAGATGCACAAGGGGGCGCATGCATCTGGAGTTCGTTTGCAGTGGCTGGAGGCCCTGGCACATTCATATCCTTTCTCTTTCTCTCTCTCTGCCTCTTTCTCTCTCAAATGAATAAATAAATAAAATATATTTTAAAAAATGGCTGCTGGTGTGGAAGACAAAGAGAGTGAGAGGAGAGAGAGTGAGTTTACCGGCATGAGGACCCGAGAACATCGCTGCTACACCTCCTGAGAGAGAGCGCTTGAGGCCTGTCTCTCTGTGGGTGAGGGAAGATAGCCTTTAGAATTTGTGCCAGCCCACCTGGATATTCCTACCAGAGGTGTCCCAGCCAATCGGCCTGGGCTTAGAGGAGGCATCCACCCAGACCTGGGTAGAGTGTGGGCTTCAGAGAGATCTAAACGCTCACTCCCAGGACTGAAGCAGGAGCGGCAATCTGAGATAGGCGAGGCTAGCTGGCACAGGCAAGGCATGGCGAACATAGGCGAGCATAGGACGTCCTGAGGTTCCTCCCTTTAAGGGCCAGCCTGGTCCTGCCTGGTCAAACTAGCTGCCTGCAGCGGAGTCCCCAGCAACAGGAAGGCTTTGCTTTGTCTCGGCTCACAGTCTAGCAAAATACAGTCCAACACTGCAGGGAAGGCTTGGGGGACTGGTGTGGCTCTGTGTGTGATGATGGGAACTTACAGCCTAGCTTGTCACATCTGGAAGGACAGGCAGCAGAGGTGAGACCTATAGCATGGCCAGACTATAGCCTTTAAAGCCTGCCCCCAGTGACCCACTTCTGCCAACATGCCTCCAGCCCCCATGGCCAGAACCGCATGACCTCCCAGAACAGTGTTACTGACCAGGGGCCAAGTATTTAGGCACATGAGTCTATGGGGGCCATTCCAAATTCAAACCACCCAAACCAAATCTCCCGCATTAGGACAGCATTGTGGTCTCCATAGCTATACACTTAAGACATAACCGAATGGGGGCTGGAGAGATGGCATAGCGGTTAAGGCGTTTGCCTGCAAAGCCAAAGGATCCCAGTTCGATTCTCTGGGACCCACATAAGCCAGATGCATATGGTGGCACATGCATCTGGAATTCGTTGCAGTGGCTAGAGGCCCTGGCGTGCCCATTCTCTCTCTCTCTGCCTCTCTCTCAAATAAGTAAATAAAATATATTTAAAACTATGTAACTGAATGGTTTAACCATTTAGTTATGACACACTCACAAGGAGGGAATAAGTCAAGACAGATGGCTGTCTTGCCAAAGAGATTCAAAGTTGCTTATCAACAAGTCCCCTTCTAGGTCCCCATTGTTCTTTTACCCTGTAGTTTCCCATTAAGCAATTTACAGTTCTCAAGTTTTCATAACTTTAGTTATAGGTAAAATTCAAAACAGCCTTGCCAGTAATGAGCAGTGACATTAGACGTGGGTGGTGGTCTTCCTCCTCCCAGACGGTGGCCATTTCCCCCTGCGGGATCTAAACGATGATGTTTCCAGCCATGGAACACAGTTACCCTAAAATTTAATAGATTGCTTTTAAATGCCACTTAGATATGGTTTCTAGCCTACCTATAACCCACGTTATTAAAATTTAACAGTCAAAGAAAGACTTTATGAAGACCTGTATTACAGTGTAGCAGATAAGCGAGTCAGCATTGTGTTTAACGGCAGAGAACACCGCCTGGTGCCACAAATGACTTTAGAGGCCACTTCTGCGTGGCTCTTCCCGTGACAAGGGCCTGGCAGGAATCTGGGCCCCCTGAGTTTTTTTTTTTTCTTTCTTTTTTAACATCTATAGAAGGGGAAGAAACTGGAGGATCACTCTTTCTGCATATGAACAGTTACAAAGTAAATGTGATTACTTCCTTGTCCAGGGACAGCCACCTCCCACAGAACAGGTGTCCAGCTAAGTTTCAGCCTTGGTTGTCAGAGAAGCTCGGTGCACTCGTGGTCCAGGCTGCCTTCAGCCTGCTTCTGGAACCTCCTTGATGCTTTGGGAGAGGAGAGCGGGGCTGACTGTCTGATCCAGCCTTAGCATTGTAACACAAACACTCCTGTGTGCATGCATGTGTGTGCCTGTACGGTGTATGTGTGTGTACTGATGCCAAGGTCAGGTGTGTATGTGTGTATGTGCGTGTGCACACGCACGCGCACCTGTGCGGGCATGAAAGTGCTGGTGGCTAGGTGCAAGGCCTGCAGGAAAGATGCACCATTGCTTCTCTGGATGGATGAACTGCACTCAAAAAAAAAAAAAAAAAAAAAAAAAAAAAAAAAGGATGCAGCTTCGTGAAATTCAACGACATGACATATTATTGTGTGTTTTGAAGCTAAATACCTGGGCTGCTGGACAGAGATGGCTGTGCCCTATAGTAGCTTGAGTTTGGGGGGTTGCAATCAAAGGTGGGGGATAGACAATGAGACTGATGGGTGGATGGAGGGTGAACTTCCTCATGTCCCTTAGGCTCATGCCCTGAGTGCTGTGAGGAAATCCAGGACCTGTTGGCTGTCTTGGGCTGGGTTCCTTGGCCCCTGGAGCAAGTATGGGGCTGGTTCAAGCATGGCTCCCGGGCTGGGTGGGAGAGACTCTAAGGCCCCTTTGCCCATGGAGAGTCCTGGACCTTGGGAATCTATATGACTAACAGATTTGCCTTTTTCTTTCTGTCTGGCTGACTCACAGGTTCCCAAGGCATATAAGAAAGGCCTTAAGGAAGGAGAGAAACTTTGAGGAGCACAGAGGAAGGAGAGAAACCTCTGAGGTGGGTGTTTCAAGATTCATGGGAGCTGGAGAGAGGAACAGGAGCAGGTAACAGATGCACATAAACTGAAGAAGCATTGGCTTGAAGCACACAGGGCAGTGTGTCCATGGAGTGTCCAGTCCTGAGGGCAGTGTGTCCATGGAGTGTCCAGTCCTGAGGGCAGTGTGTCCATGGGAAGTCCAGTCCATAATGGGTCCTGAGTAAATGACGGAAGCAGTAATGTTTCCACGTGGTTCATACAACATCTCTGGCAGACAAGACACAACCATAGGACTGATGGATCATCCCTCAGAGATGCCTGGACGCTTAGAGCAGAGTCGTGTTGTCCTGGGTGTGTGTGTGTGGCTGACTTCTGCAAAAGAGTCTCCAAGAAGGCCAAAATTCAGTGAGTGTCTGAGGTGAAATGGTGAATTATGAGCAAACCGTGGGCCTGAGCAGGCCTCAGTGCACCTGCTGGGAAGAGCTCAGTGCACTGGCATTGGGAGATCTAAGGGCACAGCCTGGCCTCCTCTCTGGCTGCATAATGAATCGTAGCCCTTGCATTAACCGGTCAGGCTTCAGTGATAACCAAAGTGCAGGCTGCCGGTGGGGCCCTGATCAATACCACTTTCTATTTATAGATGGTTACAAATGGAAGTTTTATTTAAATGAGCCCATGCTAAGGACTGTGCCGAGGATCCATCTGATAAAATACAGTAGAAGAGTTGAATTTTGGTTTGATATACAGATCTCTCTCTCTCTCTCTCTCTCTCTCTCTCTCTCTCTCTCACACACACACACACACACACACAAGACTTTCACTTTCCACGCACATTCACACTCAGCCTCACTTTACCCCAAGACAGAGTGACACTGCAGGAAAAGGACCATGTCCTCCAACACCCTGAAAAATAACCAAATTATGACAATGTGCTGGGCAGTGGCGGGAGGCTTAGAAGTTAAATACAATTCGGAGAGGAGGAAAAAGATGGATAGAAATTCAGTGGAAAGGTTGTTCAGTCTGTGAGAACCTGGGCTTTAGTCTCCCTGCCATGATGGCTCTGTTGAGGGCTCTCTCTTGGCTGTAACTCTATTTTACCTTTTAGAAATGAGCCTGACCAGGCTGGAGAGATGGCTCAGCAGTTGAGGCACTTGACAACAAAGCCAAAGAACCCAGGTTCCATTTCCCCAGCACCCACACAAAGCCGGATGGACAAGGTGGCCCCATGCATCTGGAGTTTGTTTGCAATGGTTAGAGGCACCCATATTCTCTCCCTCCCCCTCTCAAATAATATAAAATATATTTTTTAAAAAGAAATAAGCCTAACCAACTCTGACCGTCCAATGGCACCCTCTGAAGAGATGCTATTTACACTAACAGCACAAGTGAGGGAACACGCTCTTTTTGCTGTGTGAATCCTGATCAAGCCCTCTTCCCTAGTGGGGAAGGGCTCACTTAGAGAAGGAGGTGGGGGCAGTGGTGGTTAAATTCTGTTGTCCACGTGATTGTATTAGGACGCCCTGAGCCTCTCCTGTGGACAGGTCTCTGAGGTTGCTTTCACGGAAGGTTTAACTGCAAGAGAAAGTCCTTCCTCCAGAGCAGGCGGTCCTTCCTGTAGTGTCGGGCCATATGTAAGGAAGCCCTGGGAGGACACAGCCCAGTTTTCCACCTGGCTGTCTGTCCTACTCACTGGTGAGTGGCTTTACGTGCTGCCCCTGCTATGTCATCCTACGTGAATATCACCTGTCCAGATATCCTTTGATGGCATTGGAACCAAGTTTCCTCAGCCTTCCAGAATGAAATGATGACCAGCCACTCTCCAGGAGGCCTCCAGGCCTTCAGTGCCTGGTTGGGACTGCTCAGGCATCCAGCCTCGTGGACTGAGCAGCTACGGGGTTCTTTGACTCTCAAGCTTGCAGACTGCTATTGCTGGACTGTCGTAAGCTAATCCAATAAATTCCCTTTGAATACAATTCATTCTATCCGTTCTGTTCCGCTAGAGAACCCCCGACTAATACAGGGGCCAATGACATACCTGTGGTAGTGACTCTAAGAGCTATGGTTTAAATATGAAATGTCTCTCCTGAAGGACTTACAAGTTTGAATACTTGGTTCCCAGCTGTTTGGGGAGATTGTGGATCCCTGAGAAGTAGTGCTAGCTGGAGGAGGCAGGCCACTAGGTGCAGGCCTTGAGGGTTATAGTAGCCCAGCTCTGATTCTGTTTCACATCTCTGGTCCTCCAAGAAGAGAAGAAGCAGGGACACATGGTCCCACTGTCACGGACTGAACTGCTCTGGCCATCACGTCCTGTCTGCTGCTCTCCTCCCTACTGCCCTTAGGTTGCTGGTGTTCAGCATTTGTCACATGAAAAGTAACTAACACCCCAAGCATGTGGCTTCCTTGCACCTTGTCACCCATCCACAGGTAGGGCAGGCAGGTGGGCTGATGGGACTTCCCCATAGACTCCTGTTTATTCTGCAAAGGCAAAGAGAGAGACACCTCCACTTGCTGCCAATGTGATGGGAAGCCAGGCCTGCAGAGTACTCCGTCATAGCTTGGCACGGGAGATGTAATCTTGGCCCTGGGGGTTGGCCATACTCCCTGGAAATGTGTAACAAGGAGCCCCTGACCCAAGAAGAAAGATCAGGTTGTCAGAATGCAAATGTCAAAAGGCAGAGAGCACTAATGTCAGCCTGGCACAGACTGCCAAGCCCTTGTGAACAGGGAAAAGTGGCACCAAGCAGGCACAAAGAAAAGGCTGAGCCCGGACTCCACCACCAGGCGCAGAGGGAAAGGCTGAGCCCAGAGCCACCCACCAGGTGCAGGGGGAGAGGCTGAGCCCAGAGACCACCCACCAGGTGCAGGGGGAGAGGCTGAGCCCAGAGACCACCCACCAGGTGCAGGGGGAGAGGCTGAGCCCAGAGCCACCCACCAGGTGCAGGGGGAGAGGCTGAGCCCAGAGCCACCCACCAGGTGCAGGGGGAGAGGCTGAGCCCAGAGACCACCCACCAGGTGCAGAGGGAGAGGCTGAGCCCAGAGCCACCCACCAGGTGCAAGGGGAGAGGCTGAGCCCAGAGACCACCCACCAGGTGCAGGGGGAGAGGCTGAGCCCAGAGACCACCCACCAGGTGCAGGGGGAGAGGCTGAGCCCAGAGCCACCCACCAGGTGCAGGGGGAGAGGCTGAGGCCAGGCTCCACCCACCAGGTGCAGAAGGAGAGGCTGAGCCCAGGCTCCACCCACCAGGTGCAGGGAGAGAGGCTGAGCACAGAGACCATCCACCAGGTACAGGGGGAGAGGCTGAGCCCAGAGCCACCCACCAGGTGCAGGGGAGAGGCTGAGCTCAGACCCCATCCACCAGGTGCAGAGGGAGAGGCTGAGCCCAGGCTCCACCCACCAGGTGCAGAGGGAGAGGCTGAGCCCAGACCCCATCCACCAGGTGCAGAGGGAGAGGCTGAGCCCAGAGCCCATCCTCCAGGTGCAGAGGGAGAGGCTGAGCCCAGGCTCCACCCACCAGGTGCAGAGGAAGAGGCTGAGCCCAGACCCCATCCACCAGGTGCAGAGGGAGAGGCTGAGCCCAGAGCCCATCCTCCAGGTGCAGAGGGAGAGGCTGAGCCCAGACCCCATCCACCAGGTGCAGGGGGAGAGGCTGAGCCCAGAGCCTATCCTCCAGGTGCAGAGGGAGAGGCTGAGCCCAGAGCCACTCACCAGGTGCAGAGGGAGAGGCTGAGCCCAGACCCCATCCACCAGGTGCAGGTGGAGAGGCTGAGCCCAGAGCCTATCCTCCAGGTGCAGGGGGAGAGGCTGAACCCAGAGCCACCCACCAGGTGCAGAGGGAGAGGCTGAGCCCAGAGCCACCCACCAGGTGTAGAGGGAGAGGCTGAGCCCAGAGCCATCCACCAGGTGCAGAGGGAGAGGCTGAGTCCAGAGACCACCCACCAGGTGCAGAGGGAGAGGCTGAGCCCAGAGACCACCCACCAGGTGCAAGGGGAGAGGCTGAGCCCAGAGACCACCCACCAGGTGCAGAGGGAGAGGCTGAGCCCAGAGACCACCCACCAGGTGCAGGGGGAGAGGCTGAGCCCAGAGCCACCCACCGGGTGCAGGGGAGAGGCTGAGGCCAGGCTCCACCCACCAGGTGCAGGGAGAGAGGCTGAGCACAGAGACTATCCACCAGGTACAGGGGGAGAGGCTGAGCCCAGGCTCCACCCACCAGGTGCAGAGGGAGAGGCTGAGCTCAGACCCCATCCACCAGGTGCAGAGGGAGAGGCTGAGTCCAGAGACCACCCACCAGGTGCAGAGGGAGAGGCTGAGCCCAGAGACCACCCACCAGGTGCAGAGGGAGAGGCTGAGCCCAGAGACCACCCACCAGGTGCAGAGGGAGAGGCTGAGCCCAGAGACCACCCACCAGGTGCAGGGGGAGAGGCTGAGCCCAGAGCCACCCACCGGGTGCAGGGGGAGAGGCTGAGGCCAGGCTCCACCCACCAGGTGCAGGGAGAGAGGCTGAGCACAGAGACTATCCACCAGGTACAGGGGGAGAGGCTGAGCCCAGGCTCCACCCACCAGGTGCAGGGGAGAGGCTGAGCTCAGACCCCATCCACCAGGTGCAGAGGGAGAGGCTGAGCCCAGGCTCCACCCACCAGGTGCAGAGGGAGAGGCTGAGCCCAGAGCCACCCACCAGGTGCAGAGGGAGAGGCTGAGCCCAGGCTCCACCCACCAGGTGCAGAGGGAGAGGCTGAGCCCAGAGCCACCCACCAGGTGCAGAGGGAAACGCTGAGCCCAGACTCCCAGCAGAGATGCTGCGTTCTCTCTTATCACCTGGACCAAAGGAAAGATGCTAACAACAGTAACCGTCTCTATCCTGTGATTGGCTCTAAAGAACCCTGCCCCATCTGTGGTAGATGCTCGCTCTGCAGCAGGGTGTGGGTTTTATCACTGGAGCTCTGGGCACTTCCACTCCGATGCTACTCCACAGGGCAGAGCAGGGTTTCATGACTAGGCTGGGCTGTCCCCAACCCTGCATGGACAGATGTATGAGCAATACAAACAGGGGAGGCTCCTTCCTCCCTGACAGGGTTTGCGGATTTTTATTTAATATATGTATATTGTTGATTTTTTGAAGTTAGGTCTCACTCTAGCCCAGGCTGACCTAGAATTCACTGTGTAGTCTCAGGGTGGCCTTGAGCTCATGGCGATCCTCCTACCTCTGCCTTCCGAGTGCTGGGATTAAAGATGTGTGTCACCACGCCTAGATTATTTTTGTATGTATTTATTTCAGTATTTATTTATTTGAGAGAGAGAGAGAAAAAAAAATATGGTGCACCAAGGCCTCTAGCCATTGCAAACTCCAGATTCATTTGCCATCTTGTGCATCAAACCC
Source organism: Orientallactaga sibirica (assembly GCA_036365145.1). Taxonomy (NCBI): domain Eukaryota; kingdom Metazoa; phylum Chordata; class Mammalia; order Rodentia; family Dipodidae; genus Orientallactaga; species Orientallactaga sibirica. The sequence goes on from JAEOAD010001365.1 coordinate 5,504,433, forward strand.
GAATGCCTAGGCCCTGCAGACAAGCACCTTAATTGCTGAGTCATCTCTCCAGCCCAGTTATTGTGTAGTCTAGGCTGGACTGAAACTTATTCTGCATCCCAATCTAGCTTTGAACTCACAGTCCTTCAGTTTCAGCTTTCCAAGAGCTCAGAGCAGCAGCACGTAGGGCCATTCCCGGGTGGTCAGGATCTTGGGAGTTTTGCCTGAGGAAGGGGAAGAAAAAGAGCTTTGGTTTCCTCTTCAGGGTGAATCCATCTGCTGCAGTCATGGGAAATGAACTTTATCTTTTTAATAGCATTTTGTGGGCCTTCATCGTGCATATTAGAAGTTCACCAGGTATTAGGTAATTTAGACCATAAATTCTCTTCAAAGTGACCCATCGTCTCTATATTTATTTATTTATTTATTTATTTTTTCTCTGAAAGAGTGGGAGGCATAAAAGCAGGCTTTGTAGTTTTATATCTGTCAGCTTGTCACATAAATATCTCAGTAACTACTGATGTTATCATCATAAAACTTCCATTTACATAGTTAGACATGTCATGTTAGCCAGTTGCACAAAAAGTCAAACACGTGTAGTTTGTAACCTCATTTGGGGCCAGGCCCACTGGCTGTCATCTCCACTCTCTCTGGAGGTGGGGTGAAGCCAGGTCTGAAATGACCTCCATCACAAAAAGAATGGGAATGAAGCGCTATGCCACCCAGAGGCGTCACGGCCCACACGGAACCGGGTCTCTGCAATGTACACACAATAGGCCTTGAGCATGAAGGATGCCAGGTCACTTTCTCAAAGGGGAATGTTGTAGTCCCCTTCCCATTGCTGGGACAAAGCACCTGACCAAAAGCAGCTAATGGAGAAAAGTTTGGCTTACAGTCTCGAGCGGAAGCTTCATGATGGCAGGAAAAGTATGGCACAGAGGTTGGACGTCACCCTTCCCACAGCAGGTCACAAAACCAGCAAGGGGGAGCTGGCTATAACACCTGTAAAGCCTAGAATCCGCAGAGAGGGACTGGGGGCGTGGCTCAGTGGTAGAACACTTGTCTAGAATCCACAGTGAGGGGCTGGGAGCATGGCTCAGTGGTAGAGCACTTGTCTAGAATCCACAGTGAGGAGCTGGGAGCATGGCTCAGTGGTAGAGCACTTGTCTAGAATCCACAGTGAGGGACTGGGGGCGTGGCTCAGTGGTAGAGCACTTGTCTAGAATCCACAGTGAGGGGCTGGGGTCGTGGCTCAGAGGTAGAGCACTTGTCTAGAATCCACAGTGAGGAGCTGGGAGCATGGCTCAGTGGTAGAGCACTTCTCTAGAATCCACAGTGAGGGGCTGGGGGCGTGGCTCAGTGGTAGAGCACTTGTCTAGAATCCACAGTGAGGGGCTGGGGGCGTGGCTCAGTGGTAGAGCACTTGTCTAGAATCCACAGTGAGGGGCTGGGGCTGTGGTTCAGTGGTAGAGCACTGTCTAGAATCCACAGTGAGGGGCTGGGAGTGTGGTTCAGCGGTAGAGCACTGTCTAGAATCCACAGTGAGGGGCTGGGGTCGTGGCTCAGTGGTAGAGCACTTGTCTAGAATCCACAGTGAGGGGCTGGGGCTGTGGTTCAGTGGTAGAGCACTGTCTAGAATCCACAGTGAGGGGCTGGGAGCGTGGCTCAGCGGTAGAGCACTTGTCTAGAATCCACAGTGAGGGGCTGGGGCGTGGCTCAGTGGTAGAGCACTTATCTAGAATCCACAGTGAGGGGCTGGTGGCATGGCTCAGCAGTAGAGCACTTGTCTAGAATCCACAGTGAGGGACTGGTGGCATGGCTCAGCAGTAGAGCACTTGTCTAGAATCCACAGTGAGGGGCTGGTGGCATGGCTCAGCAGTAGAGCACTTGTCTAGAATCCACAGTGAGCGGCTGGGGTGTGGCTCAGTGGTAAAGCACTTGTCTAGAATCCACAGTGAGGGGCTGGGGGCGTGGCTCAGCAGTAGAGCACTTGTCTAGAATCCACAGTGAAGAGCTGGGGGCGTGGCTCAGTGGTAGAGCATTTGTCTAGAATCCACAGTGAGGGGCTGGGGCGTGGCTCAGCGGTAGAGCGCTTGTCTAGAATCCACAGTGAGTGGTTTGGGGTTTGGCTCAGTGGTAGAACACTTGTCTAGAATCCACAGTGAGGGGCTGGGGCGTGGCTCAGTGGTAGAACACTTGCCTAGAATCCACAGTGAGGGGCTGGGGCATGGCTCAGTGGTAGAGCACTGGTCTCGAATCCACAGTGAGAGGCTGGTGGCATGGCTCAGTGGTAGAGCACTTGTCTAGAATCCACAGGGAGGGGCCTGAGTTATTTCCTCAATAGTAGGAAAAGAGTGAGAAAAAGAGAGAGAGGAGATGGTTGGTGACTTGGTAACTTAGATGTTGAATTAGAGGGAAACAACATGTCTTTTCAGAAACCAGAGGAAAAGTCTCCACAGGTCCCCACACCGCAGCCCCTCTCCTAGCAGGACTGGGCTTCAGTCTTGGTTCTTACAGACATGAAAGTGCTGCTGTGCAGTGTGGTCTTGGAACCTACCAGATGGTTCATCACCCACCCAAGAAGAATGTCCTTTCCCCTGGATTTGGTTGCTGTCAGAAAAATAGCTAACATTGTCATTCTCAGGCTGAGCCTCTTGTAACACCCAGATCACTTGAGCCTCTAATTAGAAGAAAGTCTACAAAGAAAATAAGTCAATGGGCCTTTCTGAAAGGTGGTCCCAGTGAAGTCAAAGGCTTGCCTTGAGAGGCGCAGGTTCCCCAGTGTGCGCAGAATGGAGACAGCTTTGCGAATGGAGATCTCGCTGGAACAGAAAGTTCTGTCCTTTTCCACTGACCCAATTTGAGAAGTAAAAATTGATCAGCGGACCAGCTGGGCATGCAGACGCAGATCACAGCATTTGCATGGACTGTTAGGAGTGTTATTCACAGCTTCTGGCAGAAGAGCGGGCTTCTCTGCATCCAAAGTGGCATGTTTGTGATGGAGAACCACTGCCTTCCGTACCTGTGCAGGAGTCCGAACAGAAGCACAACACAGCCCATGGTCAAGGTGAATCCAGGCACGGAGAGTACACCGGGGGAAGTGGCAAGATCTGTCAGCTCTGCTGCCGAGGAGCCCCAAGCTGTGGCTTGGTGAGAGGGACGTCATGGGGACACACGTTCCAGAGCCTCTCTTTAACAGTACATGTTTTCTAAATTTCCTCCTCCACTTACCAATGGACTAGAAAAAGAAAATGCAAATGACTAAGGATTTTTAAATTTAAGGCATAATTTACATGCCATTAATGCATGGCCCTTAAGTATATGGCTTGATGCGTTTCAAAAAAAATATATGTATATATATATATATATATACATATGTCCATGTAACCAGCAGCCCAGAGATCTAGGACATTCCTTTGTCCCAGAGAATTCTAACATGCCTCTTTCCAGGGAATACCTTCCAGAGGCCACAGCAATCCTTCCAGCCACTTCTTGTCACGCCAGCCCTGGCCCTGTATGCATTGTATCCTGTAGTCTACACCCTCCTGAGCTAGCTTAGACCATCAGCCTAATGTTCTGAGATCCATTCATGGTACTGTGAAGATTGGCCATTTGTTTGTTTGTTTGTTTGTTTGTTTGTTTGTTTTTACTGCTGAATGGTAGACCATTATATGCTTTGGGCGGATGAGATGGCTTAGCAGTTACAGGCACTTGCTTGCAAACCTGACGGCCTGGGTTTGAGTCTCCAGCAACCACATAAAGCCAGATGCAGAAAGTGGCACAGGTGTCTAGCATGCCCAGTCTCATGAACTTTTTTTTTCTTTCCTCCTTCTCTCCTTGTAAATGAATGTTTTTTTTTTAATGTTTCAAAGAGTCAAAGAACAAAAATAACATATTTTGAGTTAGAATTAACATTCATTCCATGGATTTGTTTGAATGCCAGCTCTGAGCTAGAGAGATTGATATTAGAGCACCTAGGCTGGGGGCACTTGGATTTGTGGAAACTACATGTTATAAACAGAGCCCGCTTTATTTTAGACTGTGTTACGCTTATGAAGGCACTACTTTTTGAAAACGGACCCAAGATTGCACATTTAGGACAGATACATTGGTTACAGTCTACCTTCCATTTGTTTTTATGCTTTTTTTTTCCTTAAATTTGGAGATAGTCTTGATATGAGTAGCCCCGGATGGCCTCAAACTCCACAATCCTCTTGGCTCGGTCTCCTGAGTGGCAGGATTACAGGTATGCACCATTATGCCTGGCTATGGTCTGCTTTCAAGTTAAAATTGCTATGAATATCATGACTCTGGAAAAAACACACAAAGAAACATTTGCATCGGTTCAGTGTTTTAGGCCTTAGAAAGGATTCCCTAACCAGGGAGTCTGGCTGAAATGTGAAGTTCTGATCTTGTAGGGAGCCTTTCTCTTTTTGGCCTTTGTTTTCCTATGCCTCTTTCCTATGAATATATGTCTCTGTATATTACAGATACATTTATGGTCAGCTCGATGGAGATTTATTAAAAATGAGAATCATGGTTCTAAGCAACAGTACCAAGAGATACATGTGCAGAGGGATTTAAAATGCTTCCTTCTGAAACAACCATCACCCTCTCTGTATTCAAGACTCTCAATCCGAACATTTTCAAAGGAAGCTATCCCTCCCCTTTAACCATGGGCGTTCTCTCTTGAGTCCTCCAGTCTGTATTGTTAAGGCAGAAAGAGGAAGCAGGAGACACTGGGAGACACTCTGGCATTCTATAATAAAGTAGTTCATGGCACAATTAAAATGATGTAGTAGAACAGTAACATGATATGCCGAATTTAAATAACGACAGCTGATTAAGGAGGACATCAGAATTAAGTGCTTGATGGAATTGACATACAAATCCAAGATGGCCTCTCGGTGTTTCGGCTGAGAGACGGGGCCAACCACTGATATTTTCCAGGCAAATTTGTTGATAGATAAAACATTTTTATGGGCTTTCCATTATTCCTTGTAGCCATCAGCTTTTAATTTTCTCTTTCTAGTTAATATACTTGTGTATAATTTAAACAGAAAACTGTTCTGTTTCATCATAAAAGATTTGCCTGCTACTTTGGGTGTGTAAATCAAGCGGACAGTAAGACATTCTTGAACCTTGTTTTTTAAGGCATTTGTTGACAACAACAGAAGAGAAGATCACACACACCGCCAATAAGCGTGGACATCAATTATTTTTTAATTGTATAGGAGTACAGTACACTAATTAAAACTAGTATATCTTGCAATGCCAAAGGCAAAATTAATTATTAATTTTTATTAATATTCAGAAGTAGCACAAGGAATGCATTAATAAAGATTTGCTGGTTGTGACTGAGGTCTTGTTTAGCTTTCTATTTTAGAAAAGAAGAAGGAGGTTTGCTGGCTTGATGTGAATAGCACCGAAGGGATGGTTTTTATTGAAAAGGAACCTTGCTCTCTCCAGAGTGGGTGCTTAGTGACAGAAGGTGAGGTGTACTGCAGCTGATATGCAAACCCCCCAAAGCTTGTGTAGAATGGTTCCACTTGACAGGTCTACACACACCTGTAAAACCGTTATTGTTACCTTCGATACTTTTCGTTATGAAATCGGGTATTTTAGTTAAGCCATCTTCCATTGACATTTAATAATTCATTTAGGAGCCATGGATAGAATATTATTGAGCTCACCACATCCAAAATGAATAGAATTAGTTTTGTGCAATAAAAGAATTTTGACAAGACTTTTTCATCCTGCCCCCATTTTCTTTTTATCCCTTTTTTCCCTCTCCTCTCCCCCTGTCTCCCCCTGCTTCTTTTTCTCTCTCTGTCTCCCTCACAGTGAAGTACTTTTGTCGCTTTGGGGCTGTGCCTTTAAGCCTAGTTAAGTGTCGTCTTCAAACCATGGAGTATATAGATGGGTAGGAAATTTTGTGTTTCCCTTTGTGCAATCGATGGCCCCTAGTTTGTGTAACCTCTCAGCAGATGGATACCCCTCCATGTGCACTGCCTCTAGAAACCTTAGTAAAGTCTCTATGAATAAAAACCTTCCACAAAACTCAAAATTTTGAGACTGTCATGGTGGAAAGGCTGCCTGTCGAGGGAGGGATGTTCAGCCCCGAGCTCAAGCATTTCCTAGCACATAGGCCACGGTTTGGACCATCAGACCCACGTCCTCCTTTGCCTACCACATGGGGAAGGCTACGCCTCACGCAGCTCAATCCTGTGTGTTCTCGAATCTTCAAGGGTGAAAGGGAATGGAACAGAGCATTCACAGCTACCATGAAGTTACAAGTGTTTGTAGGCAAAACTGTATGGCATAGCATATGCATAGTTCGTGCCTCCCTTCACACCTCGGAATACAACAGGACTCCCCGTCAAGCACAAGCTGTTGCCATTCCCTTGGGAAGGCGGCTCTCTGAAGAATACTTCTTCCACCTGATGGTCCACCTTCCCGAATGCTGCTTGGAGAAACAGCATCAGGCCCTTCTGGGAAGGCACGTGCCATGGCTTCTGATGTGTTGTAAATTTCCTCCTGAAAAACAGGTAGAGGAGGTTGGTCTGTCTTGACTCTGGCAACCTCTGGCTGCACTGTTATGCCGCAGGGCAGAGAGGACCATGTATTTAGGACCAGGGTGGGATTCAAGGAAATGCCTCTCCATGTTGGTGAATTCCATTCAACTGGAGTCCAGCGGGAGGTGAGGGAGGCTGGCTTCATGGGACCATGCTGCACAGTGTTTTCACTGCCTCTAGGGGACGCTAAAGGTGGACAGATCACCCCAAACCCTGATTCCTAGGATGCTAATGCATAATGACCAATATCAAGACAGGGTGTGATGTTGCTTCTTAAAAATATTTGTACCTTTAGAATCACATGGGTGAACATGTACCTACTGTGCTGTGATGCATTGGTGCACACCTTTGATCCCAGCACTTGGGAGGCAGAGGTAGGAGGATCGCTGTGAGTTTGAGGCCAGCCTGGGACTACAGAGTGAGTTCCAAATCAGCCTGGGCCAGAGTGAGACCCTACCTAGAAAAAAGAAAAAGCCCCCAAACAAATAAATAAATAAAGCAACTTTTTTTTTCATTGATTCAAACAACAAAAACTTAAGGAGTTCTTTTCTTGCCTGAGGATTTACTGTGTCCTGGGGATTCAAATTCAGTAAAGAAATGATATGTATTGGTTAATTTTTTCCTGGGTAAGACACCTCCCAAGCTTCAGGATTGAAAAGTTATCCACACATTATCACCAGTGTCTGTAAGTTATCTGGGATTGACTTGACCTAGAATGTGCCTGGATGGGCAGCTCTGTTTCAAGGTCGGTTTACCCATGGTAAGCCTTACCACACCCATCCTTCATCCCATTCTGGACCAGCGAGCCAGTGCTGCCCTTGTGGTGAGATCAGAGGCGCATGTGCACCTCGGAAGGCCCCATCTTCTAAGGTGAACCTGTCACTTCTGTGACACATTGTCACTTCTATCCACGTGCCATTGACTGAAAGCACACCATGGAACTTGTTCTGGAGATAAGGGTAGGGAGCTGAAACGCCGGGCGTGGTGAGGGCGTGGTGGTGGTGTGAGAGCGGGAGAGTGTGGCACAGGTCAGTAGTTCAACCTGTCGTGCTAGTGAAGGACAGAGGAGTGATTCTTCCATCATCCCAGATGCTGTCACAGGTACTGTAAACAGAGCAGCTTGCAGATGGAAGAAATTCAGCCCTCCCTGTTCTGTAGGCTAGGGAGGAGTTCAAGATCAAGTCCATGCCTGGGCCAAGTTCAATGTCTGGTGAGGTCATGCTTTCTGGTTCACAGGCAGTGACAACTCATTGTGTCTTTGCATGGTGGAAGGGTAGATGGTCTCCTCTTTTATAAGGTCATGAAACCCATTCATGAAGGCTACACCAGTGTGACCTAATTCCCTCCCAAGTGACTGTGCTATAAACGAGGTGTTTGGATTTCATCATGTGACCTTCGATGGCATACAAACATTGAGACGATGTCAAATGGAGAATTTCCCCTAAAAGTACCAAGAACTCCCCCCCCCCAGTGCTTCCCTCCATTCCCTCTCTGCTGAGGGAAGAGCTGACTTAGCTCCTGGGGAGAGGGAGGGCAGTCTGATGCCCAGGGTAGTTTGCTCAGTTAGAAGACACATGCTTATTTCCTGTGGGTTTTCATTCATTTTCTCCTTAGGGGATGCAAAGCTCCTGCTGCTATGTGGCAGGGACCCCTCCCCCAGCATGTCAAGGGCTCGTCTCTGCCTCTGTCCTCAGAACAACGAGGGACAACATTTCCCTGGTGCTGGACTCGGGCAGCTGGCTGTGTAACTGGCCTAAGATGAGGTGGCAGAAGCTAGGGCGCCTAGGTGGGCTACGATGCCTGCCGTGCAGCAACGTGGATGATTGATCACGCTGCTGGTATTCAAACCCCACCCCCCCCGACCCTTGGGTCCACTGCTCACTGTTTGAAGACCTAAAACAGAAAGGCTGTCACTAGAATCTCAGGACTTCCAAGTGATGCACCAATTTGGCTTCTGAGGAGCTTCTAGCGTGACTTGAGGAGGGTGCTTGGGACGAGGCACTGACAACCGTAGACACAGGCACCCTCTCCTGGGATTCACTGGGAAGCTCCATGTCCCATCTCTCTTCCCATCACACCCGAAGCATTATGGTTTCTCTTGATCTAACGTGGTACATCACGTGCTCTGACTCACTGTGTGGGCAGGCGGTTCCCTCTATAGAAACTTATCAATATTCTAGGGCAATACAACGGAGACACCCCAGTAGATACATCGAGCCAGGTTTTGTGTTTGTGTCCATCTCAGAATGTTCTAGCAACCCAAGTCATGGCTTCTCTGTCCACTTCTACTGTCAACATTCCAATTCTTCCATGACTGTGGCTAAGTTACCACCCCTCCCCAGTCACTTCACCTGTAATATGTAGTTGAAAACAGGGCATGCACCTTGAGTTGGTTATGAATTTAAGTGGACAGGGAGTGCTTAACACCGTGCTCGGCACGCGGGGAGGATACAGTGTAGACTGGCCGTGGTTTTGTTACCCATCAAATGCGTGCACTCTTTGAGGTGGAGACTGGCAGAGACTCAAGTTGCATCCTCCCTTCCGCAGATGCGAGTCGTGTTAATCGCAGCCTTTCATCTTTGCTTACAGACTGGTGACGCTACTTTTCTGAGCAGATTTGGGGGGTGGGTATTTGTTTCCATAAATCATGTTTATATGTTACTCAGACCTTGTTTACTGGACGAGGGAGAAGTTAAGGACATTAGGATCCGTGTCTGTCGAGAAGGAAGGGAGGACGAGGGAGAAGTTCTGGGGAGTTGTTTGATACACACAAAGGTGGGAACTCCCCCCAAGAGTCTAGCTTCAAAGTCAAATACACAACTGTTTCACCATGTGACAGAGATCCTCAGACGAGGCTGAGGATGGCTCTCCCCCCCACACGCTAAAGCTCTGCAGGTCGATGGCAGCCACGCTTGGTTATATCAAGATCTTCTTTTGGGAGTGTTGCCAGTACATAACTCTAAACAAATGGATGTTATGTTGGCAGTGGTGGGGCAGAAAGGGCACAGCCTGAGAGGTTGGACAGCTGTTAGGGATCAGCTGCTGGCCATGGGGTTTTTACTGCGCCTGCTCTGAGCCACTCATGCTCAGCAGGAGCCGGATGGTTCCTTCAACAATGGAGAAATGTTTTCCTCTGTAGAGCATCTTGTTAGCCAGACAGATGATGAGGCTGCAAAAAAGAAAAATTCCTTTCCATCAGGCACTCTTAGTTAGGCAGAGCATGGCATGATGGCATGTTGTGTGGGTGGTTTTGATAAATGTCACAATCACTGGAAAAGCTTTGAACCAGACTCTGGCCAGTGGTCATTCACCTGAACCACACAATGGTTTTTGAACTGTCAAATGGTTCCACTTTGAATACATATTCACATAGAGATAAATTCTAGGTTGTTTATTGATTTATTTTTTATCTATTTGACTTATGGGAGATAAACTCTCCCTATAAAGCCCATGTTGGCCTTGAAGGTGTGATCCTCTCCTCAGCCCCAGGGTGATGGGATTGCAAGGTTTACTGCATGTGATTCCTGGGGTGTTTGTTTGTTATAGTGATAAGATTTGAACCAATGTCCTTTCACATGCTAGGCAAGCGCTCTCCCATTTAGCTACATAGCCAGCCCATTTTTTTAATGGTTTACTTTTGAGACAGGGTCTCCCTAAGTTGCCCAGACTGGCACTGAGCACTGTTACCTACTGCTTTAGCCTCCAGAGTATCTGGGATGACAGCTGTGTGCCACCATGTCTGGCTCCTCGTTAATTTCTGTCTCACCTCCTCTGTCAATCTTCCCAGACAACCCCAGTGTATTCCACCCTGTGTGTGTGCGCACATTTCTGTAGCATGCCCTAGTCTCGTGACGATAGGTGAAGTGCTCAGAGCCCTAGCTGGTGGCCACGAGCACCCCGGGACAGGCGCCCAGCCTCTTCTGTCTGTGACTTATTTGCCCACTAAGATGGTTTCAAGACGCTCTGGGATTGAGTTAAAGGAATGAAACCATTGTGCTCAGGTGAATGGCTGCATCGTTGTCACTAACCACTGGGTCAGTCAGCTGCTTTGTTAGCAAGTTGCCCAGTCAGAGTCTTTTCGATAGTGGAAAGTAGACTCGGACTAAGAGCTAAGAAGGACATGTTGGCTCTCGGCAGAGGCAATGGCGCGGTCTTCATTCATTCACTCATTCAGTCCTTCATTTATTCATTGAACAATCACTGAGCACCCCCCATGTGCACACCCCATCACAGGCAGTGAAGACGAGCTTCTCATGACCAGTGTTAACAAGTCCTCATCTACAGGGACAACGGTGAACCAAACAGATGCAACCCTCTTCTCTCACAGACCTTACATTCTCACGGAGAGCAAGCCACCACGTGCAGGTCAGACTGTGCAAAGTACTGTATGAAAAAGACAGCAAGGATGGTGACAGAGGTTCCCACAAGGGCAGAACACTGCAATAGTAAATGCATGGCTAAAGGACATCACATTGGCTGTGACATTTGAGTAAAGAAAAAAAAGTAAGAAGGACTGGGAAAAACGGCTCAGCAGTTAAGGTACCTGCGAAGCCAAAGGACCCAGGTTCATTTCCCCAGAACCCACATAAGCCAGATGCACAAGGTGGTACAAGCATCTGGAGCTCATTTGCAGCACCTGGAGGCCCAAGAATGCCCATTCTCCCACCCTCTATTTGCCTCTTTCTCTCTCTCAAATAAATGTTAAGATTTTTAAAAAGCAATAAAAAAAGTAAAGAGTGAAGTGGCCCTGCAGGTAAACAGGGAGGAGCATGCTAAGCAGAAGCTTATGTGTAAAGGATATGTGAAGTCCAAAAGAAGAATTTTCTTTTAGGTAAAGGGAAAACAAGACCATATTGAAAATTAGATCTAGGAAAAGAATGGCATAAAGAGTGCTAGAAATGATACATAAGTGAGGAAACACAGGGTGCATTTTATTATTTAAATATGAGAACTTTTCATGATAGACATAGATACAGATTAGAGGATAGTTTGATGAATAAATAGCTGATAGAGTGGCAGATGATAGGATGGATAAGTGTAGTGCTGACATATATAGGTGGTCACTGCGGTAGATCAATAGTTGTATAGCTCAAACTATCTGTAGGGTCCAATCGTGTGGGTGCAATAGCACCCATAATGAGGGGTAGAAAACACCACTCTGATGTTCTTACACCACATAAGAAGAAGCCTCGTGCTGTGAGAGCATAGCCCGTGTGAAGGACAGTACCTAGCACACCGTAGGTAATCACTACAAAATCAACAAGACAGTTCATCAAACAGCCCTAAGATGGAAACGAAGCGGAATGCTGAATGGCACACAGTTGATTCAAAGGAAGGTAGAAGAAGAGGTAAAGAATGAAAGGTTACATGGGAGAAATGTGCAATAAATAACACACTTAAACCCTACCATCTTACTAATTATATTCAACGTAAATCTCTAACGTACCAAAGCCAAAGACCATCAGATTTGAGAAGACAAGACCCCAATACAGAACTGACATTTCCATGTGCAAATGCCTTGCTTGGATTTTGGAAAATGTGTATAGGAATGTGTGTACGTGTGTGTGTGTGTGTGTGTGTGTGTGTGTGTGTGTGTGTGTGGTATATGTATTTAAGTATTTTGAAATTTTATTTTGGGGTGGATAGATGTTAAGGATTTTTTTATTCTTTGAAATTTGAGTATTATAATTTCATGAAACAAATATTTTTATCTCTGACATCTCTTCTGCATGGTATAATCTTCTCCATTCTTTTATCCAAGTCTACTTGGATATTTATTTTAAAGTAAGTTTCTTATTGATAATTTCTCATTTTTGGTACTCAGGAACACAAGACCCTCCAAGACAATCTTGGAATTCTTTAACACCCATTAGTATAGATTTCTCATAAAATGTTTGTGCTACAGTATATAATTATATGTATATATTTTCCCATAACATATAGAAATGATCTATACTTGATATAGACATTTGATAATAGAAAATATTTAAATATATAATTTATATTATCTCTTTAAATTTAAAAAGATAGTGATAACTTAAAAGATTTTTTAAATTTAAATTATCTTTTAAATTCAAAGAGATAGAGAGATAATTAAATATAATAAAGAGAAAAGGAGATAAATATGACATAAACTGTAAAAATCATTTACTTTTTAAAATTAACATAAAATATAATATCCAAAAATATTAAAATATTAAAATACACAAAATATTTTTTGTCTTATGCACCAATCTTTATCATTTTTAAAAAATATATTTTATTTATTTATTTGCAAATAAATAAATAAATACATATGGTAGAATTAAAGAGAGAAAAACATGAACGATACAGTTGGAGATCTCAACATTTTCTCTGAAATTGTTGGAAGAAATGTAAAATCTATAAGGCTACAGAAATCATGAATCAATGGACTTTAATTGACATTTCTTGAACATTTCACCCATAGAAGCAAGATACATTTTCTTTTTTTTTTATTATTTGTACATCTTTATTTGCATTAGTCTTCATTTTACCAGTTGTATAGCCTAAAACTTACAACACCTGTTTAATCAATTCTGACACAATTATTCTCATCTAAATATTTCCCAAATTGATACACTATTGATCCAACAGCTAGGTAGTTGCATGAAAATCTGTTTTGCATGTGTGTGTGATACACATGTATACATGTGCATGTTTAGGCCACAGGTTGGGATCAACTGTTTTCAGTCACTTTCCACCTTAGTTTTTAAGACAGGTACACGGAACTTCACTGATTCAGCTACACTAGCTAGCCAGCCAGACACAGGAATCTGCCTTTCTCTGCCTTACAGGCAATGGCCACCAAACCCAGCTTTTATGTGGGTGCTGAACTTGGGCCTTCAGGCTTGAGCAGCACTTTTTCCACTGAGCCATTTATTGAGCCCATGAAAACCTCCTTTAGACTCCTGAAGCTAAGCATCAGCTTACTGAGGAACAGAAAGGCTAGCAAAGGCCAGAGAGCACAAAGTACTAGGGGCACGTGTGTACGTAGGACTGGTTCTCCAAGAGTCATAGACTTCACAATGTACCTGTGCATGAAGAAATGAAACTAGCTGTGCATAAACGGGAGGCCTTGAGTGATGCATTAACAGATGGTAATAAGTGAGAGCTTGAGTTAGGGTTAGCACCGTATCAACTATGGCACAGCAACAAATTAAGCAAAGTCTGCATCTTTTGTGATGCTGGGAATGGAATCCATGGCCCTGCACATGTTAGGCAAGTGCATACGACTGAGCTGCATTTATAACAGGAGCACAGCTGCGTCTTCCTGATTCCTGCTAATCACTGTTAAAATATCCCAGTATGACAAGGCCACATCTCACTTTCATTTGTCTTCACTGCTGTCACTGTCACTATCACTGCTGTCACTGTTGTTAGTCAGTGCACTTAGGTTGCTCAGGGCCGCCTTTTGTTCAGCGTTAATTGTAAAGGCCATCATTACTTTCTGGGCAAGGCCCTCACTTATCTGCAAATGGAAGGCACTGGCCAGCTTGACGACCTCAATGGCCTGGGCAGGATTACTGGGTGTTTTTGCACTGTCCAGAAACTCATTCAGCAACTCATTTCTAGGGATTTTATTATGCTTCTTAAAAAGCCCCAACATTTTCCAGGCTTCCTGGGTTCTGTGACCCCTTAAGAGAATGACAGCTATATAGTTAAGAGGGATGGCTGGCCAATCAGGAACAGTCTGCCTGGCTTCTTGGCTTTCATATGTGGATTTGATGTCAGCAGAACAGTCAGCAAATGCCACCCGCAGCTGTGGTGGGCACTTATCCCTTGCCATGAGCATCAGGATTTCCTCTCTTAGGTCATTGTGGAAAGTGTGGCCATATTCTTTACTTTCCAAATCTGAGGAATCATTTCTGTACGATTCACCACATCCAGTGCTTGGAGAAGATCTGTCAGTGTTTGGGAATAGGGAAGGGACATTGAAGGAATCAGGTCCTTACACCACTTCAAGGTGACATTAATTTGTCCCATTAAACAAATCAAATTTATAAACTTGGAATATTAGAAATTACGTTGAAAATCAACTCCAATGAATTTTAGGTTGTCTCCCATGTTTGAAAGACCATGGACTTGGTAAGCAAGTCCTAGATCTCGGAGAGATGAACAAACATTCATGGCTGACTGAAAAAACTTGTTATCATCCAAGTCCTTTGGAGAAAATGTCTTCCCACCAATTCATTCATTATGTCATAGATGACAAGGGATGGTCCTTTGGAGAAGTTCCATGTTGATAAAATACTGAAACAAAAAATATGGACCGCTTCACAAATTTGCGTGTCATCCTTGCGCAGGGGCCATGCTAATCTTCTCTGTTTCGTTCCAATTTTAGTATATGTGTTGCTGAAGTGAGCACACGATACATTTCCTTTTAAACTGCACATGGGTCCTTCACCATGATGGGCAATATGCTGGGCTATTCAGAAGAAAATATGGATACATTCACAAGATGTGAATAATAGAAGATATGTTTCTAATGATACAAACCAATGATTAAAATGATGCCTGGAGGGCTGGACAGCCAGCTTAGCAGTTAAGGTGCCTGCCTCTAAGCCTAAGAATGCTGGTTCCAATCTCCAGGTCCCACGTTTAGCCAGATGCAGTGATGCAAGGGTGCAATGCCACACTTGACCACAAGGGGGTGCACGCATCTGGATTTCGTTCGCAGCAGCTGAGAGGCTGCTGGCACACCCATCTCTATCTGTCTTCCTCTCCCTCTCTGTGTCTTTCTCCAAAAAAAAAAAAAAAAAAATGATGCCTGGAAATTCCCCAATTATTTTGCAAAAAAATATTTCTGAGAATCTCATGGATCAGAAGGAATCATGGGGCTGGGAAGATTGCTCAGTGGTTAAAGGGACTTGCTGGTAAAGCCTGCCAGCCTGGGGTTCAATTCCTCAGCTGCCCACATCAAGCCAGGGAGAAAAAGCACACATGTCCAGGGTTCTGTTTGTAGTTGCAAGAGTTGAGGTCCATGTGTGCATGTGTGTTTGCACATGAATAAATAATACATAACTACATAATTACATATACAGAAATAAATACATAATATAAATAAATGCATAAATAAATGCATAAATAAATAATTTTTTGAAAAGGAAGAAGGAGAAGCAAACCCATTTGAATGGAGTAGATATGTAAGCACAGCAGAACCCATTCACTAAATGGAGCTAAAATAGGTTCTTAGAAGAAAATGCACAACCCAGAATGTTTAGGAATGTTTTTAGGAAAAAAGAAAAGGTCTAAAATAAAATAAAGAGGCTTATACCTTAAGAAGCCAGAAATAAAAGGAGAGGTTAATTAAACTCAAATAAGTAGAAGAAGTTAATAAACGGAAATGCATAAAAATATGCAAATTGTAGAAAAAGTCAATGTGGTGGTTTGATTCCGGTGTCCCCCATAAACTTAGGTGTTCTGAATGCTAGGTTTCCAATGATGGAGATTTGGGAATTAACGCCTCCTAGAGGCAGTGTATTGTCGGAGGCAGGCTTATGGGTGTTATAGCCAGTTTCCCTTGTGATAGCCAGTTTGGCACAATCTCCTGTTGCTGTTGTCCACCTGATGTTGGTGAGGAAGTGATGACCACCCTCTGCTCATGCCATCGTTTTCCCCTGCCATTATGGAGCTTCCCCTCGAGTCTGTAAGCCAAAATAAACCCTTTTTCCCCACAAGCTGCTGTAGGTCGGGTGATTGCTGCCAGCAGTGTGAACCTGACTGCCACGATTCATGAACCCAAATGCTGCTTGACTGGAGTAAGCTCAACCAACTTCTTGGTAGAGCAATCAATTTAAAAGTTAAGATACAAACAGTTGGAAGAACTAAAGAAGGGACATCAATATATCCTACTGACATTTAAAAGAAAATAAAGGAATATTATGGGCAACTTAATATAAATAATTCAACAACTTAGAAGAAATAAAATCGACTACAAAGATGTAAATGACGCAAGAGGAAACAGAAAATGTAAGAAGCCCCATAAATGAATAGCAAAACGATATACTTAGATGTCTCCTCACAATGAAAATTACAAATCCCGATGTCTTCACTGGTGACTTAAGCCAAGCATGCAAAGTTG
The DNA here is from genome assembly GCA_036365145.1 of Orientallactaga sibirica. NCBI lineage: Eukaryota > Metazoa > Chordata > Mammalia > Rodentia > Dipodidae > Orientallactaga > Orientallactaga sibirica. The sequence continues at coordinate 5,521,089 of JAEOAD010001365.1, forward strand.
CGATGCATCCCGCAGGAGACCTGCGTTCTTAGCCTGCGTGAATTCTTAGCTTCTCCCATCAGAAACCAAATCACACTAAGTCAAGACCAAAAGTAATTGCTGAAAGGATGTGGCGCCAGCTTGAAACGTACGTAAGTGGAAAGGATGCCTGCGTGGTCCCACCTGGTCACAACGACTGACCCCAGACATCCCGGCTGATGACACAGCCATGGACTCTTCACTCACGCTTCCATCGGCTGTTGTTGCCCCAGGAGCTAAGATTTGGGCAGTTTGGCATCCCGCACATTCTACGCAGCACAGCCTCCTGCGTCTTATGGCTTCCTCAAGGTTTAATTCAAAGCCTCGTGCCTCCATGCCCTGTTTGCAAGGGAGTGTGGAGCATATCTGAAAATTCTGAAAGCCATGGGAAGGCCAGTTGACTTGGCCTTATAAGGTAGAGAAGAACTCACATGCAGGAAGAGGGATCAGATGCTCAGGCAGTTATAACGGTGTGTGGTTTCAACACATGCCGAATAAATACACACAGGGAAAACCATCGTGTTGGAACACAGCTACCCTGAAAGAGCTCTCAACTCATCCAGGCTTACCCCCATGTATAGGTATAGCCATTTTCAGTAAGTGCAACAGGGCCCTTCCTTTTTCTCTGCAGGGCTGGGATAAATTGGTACTACTTCACTGAGCAGGAAATGTCACCTGCTTGTGCTCAGAAGTTATATAATAACACCCACACACACACATACACACACATGGCTTAGGGCTGACAAGGTGGCTCTATGGTAGAATACTTGCATAGTATGTACAAAGCCTTGAGTTTGTTTCCTAGGACCCCTCAAAGCCAGTATATATAGAATTTAAATATATGTGTATATGTATATGTGTGCACACATATGTGTATGTATACACACATATATTTAAGCACTAGGTTCACACAGCATGATGGCTTACATTACAACCCCCTAAAGGGGTAACAACAGCTACCTGCCATGCCTCATAAACTCTCCTTTTGCTTTTCCTCTTTATCCTTCCATAATCTCCCAAACCTCCCCTCTCCCTCGTCCACCTCCTGCTCTTCCTCTTCCTGTGCAGCAATGACTCTCATTGCTTTGTGTGTGTGTGTGTGTGTGTGTGCACGCGCGCACGTGTGTGTGTGCGTGTGTGTACATGATGGGAATCAGCTGTTAACTTGCAGCTGAAGCCGAGATTGCATCAGGACTTCCTTGCATGGCTCTCTTGCATCAAGCCCCAGAACTTCAAAGGGAAGGCATATGATCTTTTTGTTTACAGATGTGCAAGCCCTGTCTCAAAGGGGTGGGCACCCATAGGTACTGGATCTCAGCTGTCTGTCTGTCTGTCTGTCTGTCTTCCACCAAGAGCCTAGACTTCCAGAGCTAGGGCTGGGATCTCTTGGCATGAGATCTCCTACAAAGCCATTGTTCTGTGTTCTCTCCTTCCCAACCCTGTGATAAGAATATCCTAGAAACTGGATTTTTTTTTTCTATAAAAAAACCTTTCCCCATGTGGACTTTGTACTTTATGCCTCAAATTCTCTCTGGCAGTTTCACAGTTTAAAAATACTTGAGAACGTCTCTAAGTTTGTTTGTAGAATTTCGCTTTGCCTGGTGCCTCTTCCAGGTCCAGCTCCACCTCACCCCCCACCCCATTCTTCCTGTACTCTGTGCCTGCTTTCTCTTGCCAACTTCTTTTCAAGTCCACGGTTGGATTTATTCTCTTCAAGCCAAATCCAAAGTGAGAAGAAAGAACTTAAACTTCTTTCTTCATGTCCTTTACACACCCTTAATGAGATTCAAACATGAAAACATAAGTCCAAAACATGTGGAAAAGCATCCTTGGTCCTGCCTCCCTGGCTTATAGATGATCCAGATGGACCATGGCTTCATAAGTGCCTCCTGGGTGTCAGGTGTTGAAACTAAAATGGTGTGTGCGATGATCAGAGGCTGACCTAAGTAACTGTTAGACAATTGATACAGGAACCAGGGTCTTCTGTCGAAGCACCAAAAGACACCAGTACATCAAAATGATAGGAGAATTTGGGGGTATCCCTGGATTCTTGTCTTATGAATTCAAAGAACTGACAGCCACAGACCAGAAGGTAAAACTTACAGATTTTACTAGATTACAGATGAAACTTACTAGAAGGAAGGAAGATAGAGCTCATGTGCAAGGAGGCAAGATTGTATTTGAGAAGCCCCGCTGCTCAGAGTCAGATTGGAGCCTGTTCTAGGTTTAGGATGGGGTTGAGTTAATCAGCCATACAGGTTTCTGGGTCTTAGACGCTCCCCTTCTTGGAATGGGGAAGTTGTCTGGGGAGGGACTCAGGCTGAGTTCCAGGACAAGCAGGCCTACGAGGGAGCTCCTTATTTTAAAGGCAGGCTTAAGAGCAGCACTTGCGTTGCTTTTATTTGCGGAGCTCTAAACTGCCTTAATTTCTAACACTGTCATGACGTTTTGCCTCTGGGACTTGGATGCACAGGACAGAGTTGATTGCAATTCTTAATTTACTGCCCTTTCTCCCTCGTGAGATACAAGGCTGTCCCGTTTTTATGAAGCTGGGGTTTAGAACCTGCACCTGCGCCTGCTCGCCAAGTGCCCCATCACTGAGCTATATTCCCAGCTCCAACAACCCTTTCTGATTGGTTCACTTCTTCTTTCTTGACCTCATCCCTTTCCCCCAAATCACAAGTTTGGTTCTTATTTATTCATGGTAAAACGAGAATAGGCTGGCATCCACCGTGATCACGTGTGCACTCTCATTCATACCAATGTCAATATCCTTATTGGCGCTGGTTCATATATTACGTTGCTTTGAATGACTATGTGTTCCCGTGTATTATTTATTCTTCATTTTTTTTCTTGGTGTGTGTATAGTATGTGTAGAGGTTGTGTGTATGGCTGTGTGTAGTATGTGCATGGTGTGTGTTTGTGTGTGTATACAATGTGTGCGTATCATGAAGGCCCAGCAAAGACGTTGGGTGTTCACTCTATCGCTCTTCCACCTTATTGCCCTGATGCAGAGTCCCTCAATGGACCTGGCGCTCCCACTTTTTCAGTTGGGCTAGCCTAGCAAAGCGCCCCTAGAGATTCTCCTGTCTCAGCCCTCGTCATCCCTGGCTTACAAGCATGGCCATCCATGCCCGGCTTCTGTGTGCAGGGCATTGAGCTCAAGTTCTCTCCCGTAGGCTGCAAGTGCTATTACCCACTGAGCCAATCTCCAACCCGTGTTTTGTTGATCTTCCTTCCCAGGGGTCCCCACTCCTGTCCCCCTTAATTAGTACTATGCCAGTTATCGTGCATCCCCATGGCTCACCATGAAAATTTCTCTGAGAGACAAGCGGGTGCAGTGGTAACAATCTGGTGTCACAAGGTATGTGGCTTAGATGACGGGCCAGTGACACTTCAGTAGTGCAGTGTGTGGTGGTTTGAATCAGGTGTCCCCCATCAACTCATGGGTTCTGAATGATAGGTCCCCAGCTGATGGCAATTTGGGAATTAGAGTCACCAAGGAGGTGTGTTGTTGGGTGCAGGCCTATGGGTGTTATAGCCAGCTTCCCCATGCCAGTGTTTGGCACACTCTCCTGCTGCTGTTGTCTACTTGATGTTGGCCAGGAGGTGACGTCCAGCCTCTGCTCATGCCGTGTTTTCCCCTGACATCATAGAGCTTCCCCTCAAGTATATAAGCCAAAATAAACCCTTTCCTTCTACTAGCGGCTTTTTATTTATATTTTTATTTTTGCCAGTAATACAAGGGTGACTGTACCACAGGGTATGGTGTCTGAAATGGTGGGCCACCAGCTGTCCTCTTCCAAACCAAGGCAGTCCCAGGTACTGGGAATGGTGGCTTATTTGAGGTCCCTGTCTCCCTTGAATGGGACAAGGTAGGCAGTGTTGAAGGGCCATCCAAGCTCTGGGTGAGGTCTCTGTTGTGGATGCGTTCAGGTTCCTCTTCTGTAGACTTGACCTTCTGAGTCACTTTCCCATGTGCAATGCTTAGCCGGAGTATGTGTTTCCAGGGAAACAACCTGAGTTACAGGCAACACGTGCACATGGTTTGGCTCAGTGGTGGTAGTTGTTTTCCAGAGGGTTCCAGTCACTGATGACAGAAATTTACAAGTGTCTTCTAGTCACTCACCCTTGCTATTGCAGTCACCTTCTTATGGCTGGGATAAAGCCCCTGACCCAAACAGCTGACGGGAAGAAAGTTTGTATTTCGTGTTACAGATTCAAGGGGAAGCTCTGTGACGGCAGGAGAAAGTACGGCATGAGCAGAGGCTGGCTGTCACCTCTGCCATAGCAGGTAGAAGCAACAGCAGGAGAGTGAGCCAACCTAACATTGGCTCATTAGGGCATAATAAAACTCCAGGTCCCACCCGCCCGGTGACACACCTCCTCCCGCAAGGCTCTGAAATTGCTACCACCTGCCATTCAAATAGTCAGAGCACATGAGTTTTTAGGGGACCTCTGATTCAAACTGAAACGCCTGCAAACAGCTGGAATTTTCTACCAGTCATTTATTTTTGGTGGTTGACATACATGAACCTTTTTTTATTGATTTTATCTTTTTTAAAGTAACAACCATTCATATAGCATTTACTTTATATTAGGATATATAAGTAATCCACAGATAATCTAAAGTCTGTGGAAAGATGCATATATATATATATATATATAGCCATTTTTATACGAGGAACTTGAATATCCATGGGTTGCAGTGTCTAGAGAGTGTTCTCAAGTCAGGCTCTTTGGTTGGCTTCAGTTTTGGTTTTGAGTTAAGGTTTCACCGTGGCCTCAAATTCGCTACCCTCTTGCCTCAGCTTCCTAAGTGCTAGGATTTTAAGTGCGTGCCACCAGGACCGGTCTTAACAGTCCAAAATTTTTGGCAAAAGTGCTAGGTATAAGATAGTGGGTAACCACCAGTTCTTGGATTGGCTAATAGATCTGCTCAGTGGAAAGGAACCATATCTGGAACTGGTCAAATCAGAATCATGTCCAGATAATAATTCTGCTTTCCATTGTCAAGCTCCCACTAACCTTAGACTATAAGAGGGTATAAATCCTTTTAATTCTTTCTAAATTTATTATGGCTAACCCATTTAACTGGTGCTGACTTCACTCTCTGTTGGAGAATCTGCCTCTCTTTTTCAGGTGGACGTGGAACCTAAAAAGGGAATCAGCCCACAGAGGAACTGGGGAGATGAGCAAGAGGGCCGCTTTCTCAATGAACCTGGTGAAGGAGACAGACACTGAGGAAGCTCGACGCCTACCAAAGCAGAGATCCAGAGGCTCCTGAGTGCCCTTCACTGAAGTAGACTTAAAATGCTCCCAGCATGACTCAGGGAATTTGGCACAAGAGGGGGCAGAAAGATTGTTAGAGCCACAAGTTGGAACATTTTGCATGGAGACATTGCTTCTCCCCCCGCCCCCTCCATAATTCATGACCCACAATCCCCGTGGGGTTGACCTGCATCCCAGAGGAGGAAGGCCTCATCAGGAAAGGGGTATGGTGGAGGGAAAGGACGGTGCCAACAAGTGTTGTTTACATCCTAAATATGTCCATATCTAATAAAAAATGAAGAAAGGAAAGAGCAATCAACATCATCAATTCTAAAATAAAGAAGATGGTATCTTTACTGCTTTAACTTGCATTTTTCTGCTCACTGCTTATCTTTTTAGTCTCTGTGATTACCCTTGCTCACTTTTAGGGTTTTCCCTCCTGTAAACCCTATTTTGGTCATGTTCTTTAGGGCTTGCTGGGTGAATATTACTTCCTTTTGGTATTGGCTTGTTATCTTTGTCCAGAGAGTCCCTCACTGACCCCTTATTGACTCACTTAAATTTGTGTTGCCTGTCGTGCAAATGTAAGTTTGTGTTCTTACGTCTGAAGTTCTTAGAGAGTTACAAAGTCCCCAAGGCTTCAAAGAGAGTTTCCTCTAATAGCCATATATTTTATCCATTCCGATTCTCTATATTTTAACCCATTCCGAGTCCGCATGAATGACTTCCAAGAGATTTGTTTGATGCTGCTCTAGCTGGTGTGTCCTATCGGTGGCCTGTCCACTGCCCACAGCCCATGTCCATGGCATCTGGCTGAGAACGTCTATGCATGTGACCCTACATAAATGTATAAACTAACTTACTGAAAATGCTATGAGATTTTGTTCACGTTTTTGTTTGTTTGTTTGTTTGTTTGTTTGTTTGTTTGTTTGTTTGTGGATAACTTGATTTAAGAGTTCTCCAGGTTGAGTTTTGTAGACAACCATACCACACCCTCCATGTCAAAAAGCTGGATGTGTCTGCACCTGAGTCTAGAGTGATCTACTTTTCTTACCACTTGCCTAATTAGTAAATTTGACCCTTCTCTTTTAATAACTGCATTCCTGGGGCTGGAGAGATGGCTCAGTGCTTAAAGGTGCTTGCCTGCAAAGTCTGATAGCCCTGGTTCAATTCCCCAGCACCCACATAAAGCCAGATTCACAAAATGGTACATGTGGCTGGAATTCATTTGCAGTGGCAGGAATGTCTGGTGTGCCCATACATATTCTCTCACTCTGTCTCTGTCTCTAAATTAAATAAATAAAAATATATTTTTAAAAATTACTATCTATCCACTGCTTTAGGTTTTCTCTGCCAATACCACACCACTTATATTACTATGGCTTCATAATATGCCTTTATAAATAAATATAAACTTCCCTCTTTCATCTACCATTTTTAGTATCAGAATAGTGCTCTTTGTGCATTGCCTTCACTGGATTTTAGAGTAATTTTTATATTTTAATCTTTATTTATTTATTTATTTATTTATTTAAGAGAGAGAAAGTGAGATAGAGAATGGGCATGCCAGGGCTTCCAGCCACTGCAGATGAACTCCAGCCACATGCACTACCTTGTGCATCTGGCTTATGTGGGTCTTAAAGAATTAAACCTGGGTCTTTAGGCTTTGCAGGCAAGCACCTTAACCACTAAGCCTTCTCTCCAGCCTGATTTTGTAGTTATTTTAAAATAAATTTAAATTTGTGTTAAATTTCCTTATCTTATAAAAAATCCAGGTGGACATTTGATTTGGGTTAAATATGTACAGTAAATATGGGAGAATAATATTATGCCATCGGAGTTTTTAAAGTATTATTTCTTCATACATTGTATGCTATTGTGAATGGTATCATATTTTTATGTCATATTTCCTAATTAGAAATGAAATAATGCAATAAAATAAATTAAAGTGAAATAATAGTGTTTTTTATTCTCTTAATTATGCTTCTTGCCTGAGTACCAAACTTAAAAACAATGCCTGTTTTTCTTAGCTTACAAGAGAGTACGCTAAAACTGTTAAAATTTCCTTAGCCAAGAGATGTGGGGGGGGTGTGATAAAGGCAAACATGGAGGTGTCCCTCTCAGTCCTTCCTGTGTCCCTGCCCCTACATGTTCCAGCGACTATGTACTGTTGACCCCCTGCCCTGAGCCAAGTCCTCCAGCGCTATCTGTCTCCACTTGCTCTCCCGTGCCTGTGTCATGAAAGCACTGATGAGGAACAGGGAGAAATGAGCCGCTCCGGGCTGGTTCAGCCAAGTTCACTTACAGGTAGAAGAACCAGCCTCGCCAGGATCCGGGGCACTGCCGGGCTCACCTCAGTCAACCCACCACACCGTTCCACAACCTTGTGAGCTAAACAAACACCACATGGTTCTGCCTGCTCTGAGTGGCCTGCACTGTGCGGTGCCAGTTACCCAATGAATGCTGCCTGGCATAGGTGTCATGTGCCAGTCCTCTCTTTAGTTGCTGTCCCCAGTCACAGTTCCAGCCAATAAGGCCACCACCCTCTTTATTAGCTGTTGTGGCCAAGACCCTGACAAAAGCAACTTAAGGGAAGAAGGGTCCATCCTGTCTTGCAGTTGAAGAAGTCCAATGATCACTACAGGGAAGGAGTTACGGTAGAAAAGGGCCCTCCCTTCTGTGGTCACGGAGCTGACGGTATGTCTTGGAGGATCGGGAAGCAGAGAGCTGGGATGGGGGGAAGCAAAGCTCACACCCAGCAACTCACTTCCTCTAGCCAGGCCTCACCTTTCCCAGGCTCCACAGCCTCTCAAAACAGCACCAGCAACTGGGGACCAAGGATCCAAACACATGAGCCCGTGGGGCATAATTCACGTTCAACCATCTAACACTGCATCACTCCTGCTCTTGTGATCCCACCCTCTCCCCAGTGTCCTGTCCTAAAGGACAGCAAGGGGACCGTCACATGCACCATTGGCAGCACAAGCGACAAAGAGCGTTGAGGCTCACTGGGGATGTCTGTGCCCGTCCATGGATGTGGGTGTGATTGAGCTCCCCAGGGCACTTGCCAGTGAGCCTCCGACCTCACTCTAACAGAAAGGACCCTAAAGAATCCCAAAGCCATCTCGTTCTACAGAAGCTCTTGACAGCGCCAACTTGTGATCTCCAAGTGAATCTCCTGTTTTGAAGAGTAATCTGGATTTTGTTTGTCTTTGCAGCAGGGTCTCGCTCTAGTCCAGGCTGATCTGGAACTCACTCTGCGGTCCCAGGCTGGCCTCAAACTCACAGCAATCATCCTACCTCTTCCTCCTGAGTGCTGGCATCAAAGGTGTGCACCACCACACCCTGCACATCCTGGATTTTGTAGACTTCGGCTTCTAAACTGATGGAGGCATCCCTATAGAAGGTGTTGGAGGAGCCTGCGGTAGCCAGGCTGGTAATCCCAGTGGCACTCTTGGTTGGAGAATCCCGTGGTTTTCTTTTTTTTTTTTAACTAATTCTTATTGTTGTCCACTTCACAATTTTTGCCACTGTGTTCTAGACCCCGGTATCAATTTTAGCTGAAAATGCTGCAAAAACAAAAAAAAGGTAATGCCACTTCCCACACTGTTTCAAAAGGTTTTTTAAGTGGAAAAAGGTATTTAGTATTTTTAATAAGCATCTTCAATACTATTGAGTTGGTTTCTTTGTTCATATCACAAGATTAATTATGCTGTCAGACACTTTCAAGGCCTGCTTAACAAAGATTCAGTGATATAATGGTTTGCTTTGCACTGCCTTTTTTCTGCATAGCAATCACAATCAGCATTAGACAATTTAAAACCCTTTCACCAGCCGGAAGTTCTGAAGAGCCTTTTAATCAACAAAAGTAATTTTGCAAACAACTAGATACAGCATTTTTCATATTAACTAACTTGCATTTAAACTGCAGGCTTGATTCTTGCCGGCCTCTTATTTCAGGAAACTGGGTTATGCCTGTGGCCTAGAATCTGTGAGTAGGGAACCGGAACACACTGTCTGCCCTGGGTACCCCCAAAATTTCATGTCTTGTTGCCTTCTTCTGCTTATTAAAAAGATAGGATCAGCACTCAAATATAATTCATTCATTTTAATTATCTCCTAATATACATATCTTGTCTAATCAATTAAATTAAATTCTTTTTTTAATTTGGTTGCCCGGAGAGCTTCATCTCGCTATTTTTTAACAACTATAATTTGTGTTAATGTATTGTGTCTTTATATAGTTTCATTTTTTGTCCTTTTGTTTGTGCATGCCATGGATTAAAAATTCTCTAAGCAACCAAAAAATATTTTTTTAAATAAAAAAATAAAGCCAGGCGTGGTGGCACACACCTTTAATCCCAGCACTCTCAGGAGGCAGAGGTAGGAGGATCACCATAAGTTCAAGGCCACCCTGAGACTACATACTGAATTCCAGGTCAGCCTGAGTTATAGTGAGACCCTACCTTGAAAAAAATCAAAAAATTAAAATTTAAAATTAAAAAATTCTCCGAGCACTTTTGAGATTTTAAAACTCGGTTTTTATGTTGGTTGTGGTGGCGCACACCTTTAATCCCAGCACTCTGGAGGCAGAGGTAGGAGGATCGCCATGAGTTTGAGGAGAGCTTGAGACTACATAGTGAATTCCAGGTCAGCCTGAGCTAGTGAGAGACCCTGCCTCTAAAAACCAACAACAACAACAACAAAAATCACTTGTTTTCTTTGCTTTCTAGCAGGGCCTTGCTGTGTAACCCATGCCGGTCTCAATCGCAACCCTCCTGCCTCAGCCACCCAACTGCTAGGACATCAGTCCTGATCCATCGTGGACAGTTTAAAGCTCTTTTTCATTTTTTTCTTTTGAGATTGGCAGTAAGTGGGTTCAGGCTGGCGTTCCCTGCTCACACTCAGGCAACCCCATTCATGGCTCGAGGTTCTGAGGTTTTGTGTTTGACAGACGGCTTCTTGGGAGCAAAAGTAGAGACACATTTAGCTGCTTTTTTTTTTTTTTTAATCAGGCACATTTTAAAAAATGAAACTAACCTGTTAATGACACCTTTAAAACATTCATTTAAAATTAAAAAAAAAAAAAAAAAGGAAGAAGAAAGGGCTAGGCAGCCGCGGTAATTTGTAGTATTGCTGTGTGCAGTAATTAGCCATGCAGGAGCGATTCCAGCACCCCAAACCCCCCTGTGTTTGACACTATTTCAACCCTGGCGAGAAGTGACCCAGGGATCCTGGAGCCACAGGACACGAGGAGCAAGTCCTGTCACAAGAAATAACAGGGTCAGGAGACACGACTAATGAAGTCATAGCAACTGGTGCGCGGAGCCAATCAGAAGAGGCGCCATTCTGTACATGAGGATGTAATTAGCAGAAAAAATAACACGCTTTGGTTGAATTCGAGGGGAGCCTGTAATGACTGGATATTGAGAAAGATTCCGAAAGATTAGAGCAAACATTATGCAACAAAGAATACCTAATTAGGGGAAAAAAGTGAATATGCTTTAATTAGAGGGAAATACATGATTGAAAGACGCAAAGTTGTCTTTTAATATGAATGTAGTAATGACGGTTAGCACATATGTCCTGGTTGGTATCTGTGAAGTAGTGGGACTGGCATGCTAACAGCTCTCATTGCTTTTTTTTTTTTTTTTTTTTAAATTATTTATTTATTTGCAGTGAGGCACAGAGGGGCCCCTGAGCACCCTTTGCCAGGTAGAGTGGACAGTGCGTTGTGTCTGCATCATGAGTAGATGTCTGGCTTGGTCCTCAAAGGCTCCTCCAGTAGGAGCATCCCTACAATGTGTCACGGTGCTTAAAATGAAGAAAACAGATCATTACATGCAAATAAATGCAATGTGCGTGGATCAGTACCAAGGCGTGTGACTTACCTGTGAGAGTCCCCATTCTAATCTGTACAGGGAAAAGTGTGCATGTTGGTTAGGGAATTCGAGCTAAGCTCTCCTCCTTTCCAAAAGAGCCCAAGTGGGTCTGGACTGTCACCCCAGCAGGGCTCTGGGGAGATTGTATGATGCATGACAATTATGGACCATTGTTTTCAACAGCCCACCCTGCACTGTAGCAGATATTTCAGGAGTATAAACACCACTTATTCTTCCTCTAATAGACAAACTACATGTTGTTTCAATTCCTCTCTTTTTCCCTCCTTTTTACCAAACTGTTCTGAGTATTGATTTTCATTTATTTTACACGATTCTTAATTGTGCTCATCAGCTATCTATGCCACATGCCCTGCTTAAATATACCCTGTCAATTTTGCAGCATATTTATAGATTAATTTAAATGTGTTTTTAAATTTATGACCGCATACCTTTGGTATGTTGGTAGCATTAAAATACTTATGGTACAGAATTTTTTAATTAAAACTATTCATCAAAGAAAGTCCAGGTAGCAAGCATCTCCTTTCTTGCGGTGGGGGTTCTGGCAGCCAGAGCAAGCAAAATAATAGGTCAATTAAAAAAAAATCTAAAGATAGCGTTTCCAAAGACCCAATTGTTTAATGAGCATTTGTCAACGGGTCCCTCAAATTAAATTATGATCTTGAATTTTAGTTATGGGCATCAGGACTGCATGTGGCAGAAGAGAGGGAGAGCCTGGGAAGAGAGATGCCCCGGCCTCTCTGCTGTCTGCAGGAAGAAGCTCACTTCCAAGAGTGTGGCAGACAGGGTCTGATTTGGGGCACCAACACCCTGATATAGTAGTGAAGTTCACATAGCTCAAAAAGCCTCAGAGCTTTGGTTTGGCCCTGCCATGCCGGCTTGCCCACGGCTCTAAACACCCACAGTCCCACGCTAATGGAAGTCTAGTGGAGGATTGGTTGTGGGAGTAGAGAGGGCTGGTTACCTGTCCAGGGAGGACTCCTAGCTGCTGCTGAAATACTCTTCCTTTCCATGTGTACTGTGAGCCCACTCCATGGAACTGGCAGCTACCTGGAGACTGGGAGGGCAGCTGAAACCATCAGCACACCCATGGCTTCCTGGCCCATGCGTCTCGGACTGCTGGAACCATGGCTGGCCCTGCATAGGTTGTAGCTGGGAGCCTCACAGCTGCTCAGATGGAGCAAACATGCCCAAGTGCCATGGAATATGGGCACCACATCTAAGTCCTGGCAATAATTAAACCCTCCAGAGCTCTCAGACTAGCAATGCCATAAAGATAGGCACCATATTCTTCAGCTTAGACAGAGTGTGTGCAATGGACTGGGACTTTTGGATGTCTCAGTCCCCCTGCCTTCTTTTGTTTTTAATTTTTCTTAACTTTTATTATTATGATTATTATTATTATCACTAGTACTATTTGCAAGCAGAGAGAGTGAGTATGTGCACACCAGGCTTCTAGCCATTGCAAATGAACTCCAGATATATGCACCACTTTGAGTGCCTTACGTGGGCACTGGGGAATCAAACCCAGATCATTAGACTTTGCAGGCAAGTGCCTTAACCATCAAGCCATCTCTCCAACCCACTGTTTCTTTTACTTCTGGTTCGTTAAAAAAAAAAAAAAATAGGTCATAGACTGACGTTTCCAGTAATACGTTCCACATGCTTTAAATCTTTGTGTGTGTGTGTGTGTGTGATGCATGTGTGTGAGTGCAGGTGTAAGTGCACCTGCTGAATCAGTCCTCACCTTTGCCTTCTGCCTTGAGGCAAGATCTGTTTGCAGCTGTTCTGCCTGGCGAGTTAGCCCGAAAGCTTCCAGGGAGTGGGGGGGGGGGGCGCCAGGGGAGTCTCTTATCTCTGCCTCACTTCTCATTGGGGATCTGAACCCTGATCTTCACACTTAAGTGACGAGTGCTTTAACCACTGAGCATTCTCCTCAGCCCAATTTCACATGTTTTACACTTTATAAATTACACTTCTGCTGGGATGCGGTGCTGTAAAGCTGTAATCCCAGCATTCACAGGTGGTTGCTGGAGAACAGTGGTGCCGAGGGCAGCCTGGCTCCACAGAATGATCCCGTCTCAAACCTCACCCCACAGCATGAAGAATAGGGAGACTATATCATAACTGTACACGTTCATTTTCTAGAGCAATGTATATTAGATACACACACACACACACACACACACATATAGGGACAGAGATAGACATAGATATATAGATAGAGATATACAAGCAAATTTTTGTTGCTTAAATGCCAATGGGGGGCGTTCAACTTTTCAAGGTAGGGTCTTGCTTTAATCCGGGCTGACCTAGAATTTGCTCTGTAGTCTCAGGATGACATCAAACTCATGGTGATCCTCTTACGTCTGCCTCTGGGTTCTGGGATTAAAGGTGGGCGCCACCATGGCCTGCCATATTTTCATATTTCATAATTTTTTCCCATTTCTCACTCCTTGCTGCTGCTCTTGGTGCATGTTTCTGAGCACGTTTGTGTGTAAATACAGGCACATGCATGGCACAGGTGGAGGTCAGAGGACTGTTTTCTCATGCCAGTCTTCTCCCTCCATCTCTGTCTCTTGGCACTCACTGCTCTGTTAGCCAGTCTGGTCTCCTATCTCCGCCTCTCTTCTTCCCAAAGATGTTCTGGGATAACAGACACTTACAGCCATGTCCAGCTTTTGTCTGGGTGCTGCGGATCCAAACTCAGTACCTCATGTTTGCGTGGTAAGTGCTCTGTCCACTGAGCCACTCCTCAGCCCCTTTCTTGCTTTCAAATCTGTCTTCTTATTGAGACTCAACCTGTGAGAACGTTGCTTGCCAGCAGGATCTGATGTGGTTTTTTTGTTTTGTTTTGTTTTGTTTTGTTTTGTTTTGTTTGTTTGTTTTTGGAGGTAGGGTCTCACTGTGGTCCAGGCTGACCTGGAATTAACTATGTAGTCTTAGGGTGGCCTTGAACTCTCGGCGATCCTCCTACCTCTGCCCTCCCGAGTGCTGGGATTAAAGGCGTGCGCCACCACGCCCGGCTAGGATCTGATGTCTTAAACACATATGTGAATGGTGGTATTTCTAGCAGGAGGGAGATGAAGAAAAATGCCATATCCCCTATTATTACTGTTGCTATCAGCATTCAGAGCTGATTTCCTGGACAAGGTTCAACTGCAGCCCCCAAATGAACAACTTAAAATAATGTTTGCATTGTTCTCACATTAATTCTGCCATGTCACATTTATTTCCAGTAAGAATAAAGGGGTTTATACCTGTGCCCACAGCTGGCTAAAGGGACAGTTGAGAGACTGGCCCATTAGTCTCCTCACCAGGCCTGGGCCCTCCAAAGGCTTTCTGGGAGAAGACTCAGTTTATATAATGAGCCCAACGGCTTGTGGGAAAGCTGTTTCATGTCTATCCCGTCATCACCTGATGAATTTCTTATGTGAGCTTGTATCAAAATGTCCCCACTGACAAGATGGGGGCCAGGCAGATGGTTGCAGATAGCCATTGGGGCTGGGGTGTATCAGAGCTGGAAGGAATTGTCCTTGTCCCCAACTCTGAATGCTGAATGAATCACTCAGATTTATAAGGAGGTGAGGTCCACATTGGGGCAAAATAGGGTTACAATTCAATAAAACGCGTGGCAGTGCTTTATTGACTAATGAACCTACCGTGGGGCCAACAGCTGTATTTTACTGTCGTGGACCATAACTGCCTGGCAATTACGCTGTGAGTGTTTGCTAAAGACGTGCCTGTCTTGTTCCCGGATCTGGGAACAGGTTCAGCTGACGGGTCACACACCTTTCCCAAGTCTTCTGGGGATGGAAGCCAGGCACCCATAATAACAGTGCAGACGAGTTAAGGCTGCTGTTTTTAAATAAGCTGTTATTATTGACTCACAGAGGTTTCTGTGGGTGGGAGGACAAAGCCGTAGAGTCGAGAGATGCTGTTGAGACTTCCGCTGGAAAGCTTGCGAATGAGAGACGGCAAGCGCACAGCTGAAGGCAAGCAAGCACTGCTCCATCTTCTCCAGAGAACTGGTAGGTGGGTGGCTGCAGGCGGGTTGTAGCATCTGGCTGTGCCCTCTCATCCTGGCCAGTCCCCAGACATTTTAACATGTCATCAGAGTAGGTGAGGGGCCAAGGGACAATAGGCTTTAAATGGCAGAGATGGTGGCTATTCACCAACAACTGGGGGCATTTTCTAATGTCAATACCTGGAGCGACCACCACAGCAGGCGGCCCTGTTCCCGCGAGACGTGGCTTGCACAGTCCTAGCAACGTGAATGATTCCAGTGTGATTGCGCACATGAACACCCAGGGCTGCAAACACAAACGTGCATGCGCACACAGAATGATGGACTAAGTCTGCTCCTAGTTTGAAGGGTGCCTGGGGGATGAAGCTATATGGTGAGGCCCATAGGTGTCCAGTGGCCCCAGCAGAGTGCAGGCAGCATATGGAACTTCTGCAACATTGTGCTCTGAAGGGCTGAACCCTCCTGTGGACCGTGAACCAGTGCAGCAAGCCAGCCCAAACTTCTCATCCCACTCTGTCTGCAAAGGCCACACAGGAGCTATGGGGCCCTGGTAAGGACGAGCTGTGTCTGATGTTTTACATGAGCGCCTGATTGGTGACACCTCCAGCAGGAATGTGGTAAAGGAAGTTGTCATTTCAACCCCCGTGATTATTGTTTCTTTAATCGTCAGAGCTGACTTGGGGAAGAAGAGGAGAAATTCCAGTGACAGGACTCCACGTCAGCTTTGAAATGAGCGACTTGAACATCGAAGGAGGGAATGTTGAAAACCACAGGCTACGTGAAGGCTCATTGGCCATTGATTCATGGAATATAGTTTCACCTTAATATTTTATAAACCAACACGATATGCAGAATAGAGTCACGTTGTTAGTAAAGGCATACAAACAACCCAGAAAGAGCCACGTCAACTCAGGAATAATGTGTGTTCACATTACCCTGTATGCACCTTGTTCCAAGCACTGCTTTTGGTATTACATGTATATTAACATGCCTATGACGCTCACAGCAGCCCCATGGGGCAGGAAGCCATCTGATCTTCATTTTTCAAAGGAGGGAATTAAAGCCCAGAGAGGTGAAGTCACTTGGATAAGTTTACAAAGCCTGAACAGGGCTCAGCATCCACCAGCATCCACGCATACAACCGCGCATCATTTCCCTACTGCTCTGAGGAGGGGCTCCTGGCTGGGATGAAGCTAATGTCAGTGATGGGAGAGACCTTTGGGCCAATGCCTCGTGTCTTCTGTGATAACTAGAAGGTCTTAAAAGCATTTTCACTGCATCATGAATTAGGCTAACCTCATCCTGTGTGATCTCAGAGCCTGGGTTTCACTTCCTGATTTGATCAGTTTGGCAAAATCGTACAAACCTAGTTGCAGTGGATTACATGGATTCCTGGCCCCGGTGTGTGAGTGACGTGTTCTCGCCAGGGTAGGCATGCAGCACACAGTGTGCATGCAAAAACATCCTTGGGGCAGGTGACCGGGGCCATCCCACCACAAGGTGCTCAGGGACACTTCCTGTCACCTGGACACCATGAATGACCGTTTACTTTAGAGCATGGCCAAGTGATACATCTGAATCAATAGTGTTAATTCACCCTTTGTGTCTTTTATATTTTTTGATTTCATAGTTTTCTTTACATTTAACCTGCAAACCTGTTTTGGTTGCTGCTATACAAAGTTTCTGATTTAGTGTAGAAAACACTGAGGCCTGTAGAGATGGTCTGGGGGCTTCCTTGGCCTCCGACGCCTTCCCCACAGAAGCAGCACTGCAAGACCCCCCTGGGGGATGGGTTACACATCGTCTCCTTGTCATCTTCTTCCCTCCATAGTGACTCTACATGCCCCTCCCTGGGCCACCCGCTCTTCCAGGTAGAGTTTTCTCTGATTTCTGTTTAAGTCCACTGCTCCCCCTTGCATGGCCTTGGATAGTAGTTTAAAATATATCTTATAAAGGAGACTGGAAGGCTCGTTTATGTTAGAGTCCGTGGCTTGTATTGGAGATGGTATGCAATTTAAAAAGCTTTGATGGATTCCTCAGAGAAAACCTAAAGTTGGGATTTCTGGCACCCCTGGGCTGGAGGAGTAGGGTTATCCATCTGTCTAAATGTCCTAATGACCTTGAACCAGTGATGAACTGGATGGAGTTAGCTGGTAGCAGCTTCGATGCAGGTCATCGTGAAAATGAAGGGATGGAAGAGAAAGAAAGAGGCCTGTGGGAATTTGGCTGGAGGGGATAGGGGAAGGACTTCTCAGTAATTCAGTGACCAAGATTCTGTGCCATGGGCAGCCTCCTGCATGGCAGGAAGTTCAGGGAAGCAGCTCTGGTCTGTGGACACTCCACATTTCCCTGCTGTAATTGTTGTCTTACTAATAAAATGAAGGCCTTGAAGACGGGTGCCCAAGAGCCCATCATTGCAACACCACCAGACCCAAGCTGACTGTCTTGATTTCCAAGGGTAACTTCTGGGAGGGGGCCCCACCCAGTTCCATCTCTCCCACCACTCTGAGCCACGCCAAGCACATGTGCTCTAAGTTCTCCTGCTTCCTTCAGAGGAAGCCTGACCCAGCTCCTGTCTCCTTGCCTAGCCGATGGGGAAACATCCTGCCGTGTGGAAGCGAGGATTTTCCTCCCCAGAAACTCCAAATGCGGGCCCTGGCACTGCGGACATAATGGGAAATTTGTGACACTCGGTGGAAAACTTTCGACCCATAAACCATAGACGGTATGTAGTCACTCACGTGTGACACACATGATAAGGATAATCGCCGCTTAATAAGTAATCCAAGGTTAATTAATGTCACTAATACACACTGCAAACACCCCTCCCCCGCTCTCCTCACATGGCCCAGAATGTTCGCCTGCGTGAAGGGCCACTGGAGAAGGCTGCTTGCAGAAAATGAAGAAAAACGCCAGGAGAAGTTCAATCCCCTGGGGCTGGAACACATGGCCACTTATTGTCTTAGAATTCCTTCAATGTGTAGGGAGGTAAGTGTGGTCCCTGAGTGTGGGAGGGGCAGAACTGAAAGGCTGTCCCTGCCCTGTGCCTTCCCCCCTGGACAGCTGACCAGGGCTTATCCCTTCCTTATCAGCATCTACTCCCCGCCCCCTGGACAGATGCTGCAGCTCACCAGACTGGTTCACCTGCCTGATGTGGAAGCAGTGGTTGGGAGCACTCTGATTCCTCTACACTAGAAAGAACTGAAGTCGGTCTGGGGTAGGAGGATGGGGTATTTCATGCGGTGAGTTCTCCACAATCCAGAAGCATGTTCCCCCAACTACTGGGAAGGTTGGCAGAACATGGTCATGCTTTGGATATGAAATCTACCTTCTCAAACCTGTGTTCCCCCTGGGGGCAGACCACATCACATGACTGCTGACCTGGAGAACAAAGGTAGGGCCACGCTGAGAGCCCGTGCACTGGTCTTCATGTGTTTGTGCTGCCGTCACACAAAGACCATAGGCTGCTTCTAGAGGCTGGGACAGCCAAGATTAAGGCTGTGGCAAATTCCATATATGCTGAGAACCCTCTTCTTCTTCTTCTTCTTCTTCTTTTTTTTTTTTTGGTTTTTTGAGGTAAGGTCTCACTCTGACCCAGGCTGACCTGGAATTAACTATGTAGTCTCAGGGTGGCCTTGAACTCACAGCGATCCTCCTACCTCTGCCTCCTGAGTGCTGGGATTAAAGGCATGTGCCACCACGCCCAGCTCCCTCTTCTTTTTAAAAAAAAAAAAATATATATATATATATATATATATATATATATATATATATATTTATTTATTTATTTGCAAGCAGAAGGAGATAGAAGAGAGGTAGACAGAGAGAGAGTGGGCGCGCCAGGGCCTCTAGCCACTGTAAATGAACTCTAGATGCATGTGCCCATTGTGCATCTGGCTAACGTGGAGAATCGAACTGGGATACTTTGGCTTCGCAGGCAAACGCCTTAACCACTAAGCCATTTTTCCAGCCCCAAGAACCCTCTTCTTGACCCATAGATGACTGTCCACTCACTGTGTCCTCATGTGGTAGAAGGATTGAGGGAGCCCTCGGGGGCCCTTTCTACCACCATGACATAATCACCACGTGGGCTGTGTGCAGGATCCAGAGCTCCAGCGTGCACCTGACATTGGCTTCCACAGACACATGAATGTCCGTGGATATGAAGAGGGCAGCACGTGTCCCTGGGCACTGCAGGGCAGAGTACTTTAGGGATGGCAGACAGACAAGGAGAAGGAAGGCATATGAAAGAATACACCAGATTTGATGTCAGAAGATCTGCTTTGTGTCATTGGCGCTTGAACGGGGTCCCTCCATGTTGCCACTTGTTAGCTGAAAGACGGGAACAGTACCTCCATCTGGCTTCCCATGTGGTTCTGGAAACTGAAGCAGAGAATGCCTGTGAGGACTGGATAGGGTCATGGATGAAGTGTGTGTGTGTGTGTGTGTGTGTGTGTGTGTGTGTGTGGTGATTGCAGTCCGAGGAGTGCGCCTCTCCTGGGATTTTGCTGAAAGAGGCCCAGGACCTCTTCTCTGCCCGCCCCATCCCTCGTTGTGCATCGCCCTCCAAGCCTTCTCTCCTACATGCAAATGAGGATCCTTCCTGCAGTTGCTCTGCAGTCACACCCAGGTCCCGGGTCCCCTCAACCCCTACCATCAAGGTCTGCATCCTGAAGTCAGGCATTGTCCTGATGTTCTTGGCCATTTTTTTTTTTTTTAAGTTTATTTCTATTCAGAAACCCCCACAGAGTAGAGGAGAGCCCTGCCTTGCTTGCAACCCTTTCATATACAGTAGCTTGTTTTATGACTTTGTTTTAAAAACTATTGGCTTAAGGTGCAATAACACAGATGTCTCTGCCTCGCAGGAGAACTGTGAATTTCCATTTCTCTCTCCTCCGTGACAGCTCCGTTACCTGCCATGGAGAGCCTCTTCCTTGGCCCTGGAAAAGGGAGAATTAAAACAATGGTATCTGCTTCTGACAATAGAGCCTTTGGATCAATAGAGCTTGTGCCCACTCTGCCTCGTTGGGCACTCTAACAAGTGTTTAGGAATCCACCCAGTCAGCACCCTTCCTGTGGGTGGTGTAGAAGACTTAACATCTGTGCCCCCAAAGGCGTGCTAAAGCCATCGCACAAGAAATATCTGTTCTCCGGCATGCATTCTGCAGGCTTTTCCTTAAACGGTGCCAACCCATGGGCCGGGAAACTGTTGTCAGCCTTCTGAGATCCTCACCTGCCTGACCCCGGCCTGACAAGTTCTGGAGCTGCAGGAACAGACAATGCTCCGTGCAGAGCCTCTCCCACAGATGTCAGGGTCCGGCCGGATGAGAGGTAGGAGAGCGGGAAGACAGATTTGCACACACATCACGGCGCGGGCACAGTGGCAGACTCAGCCTGTCGTGGGCTCGCGTGCAGAACTCTTCCCGCTCGCTCTGTTACATGTCAGGCTGTCATGCAGCCTCTTCCCTGTGTGTAAAGTGGTAAGGTGTGAGTTTAATTAGCATAGAACAAAATTTCTTCCTCTCTAATAATAACACCTTGAATTTTTATGTTACCTGCTCTCCAAGGAGCTCAAGTCATTTAAAAAAAAAATGTGCTTCATCATGTGGTCTCTTCATGCTAGAGAGGCAAAGGCAGTGTCCCCACTGCACAGAGAGGAAGCTCAGGTGGAAGCCATTGATCACTCAGGGAAACAGAGGGTGTAGCCTGCTTTTCCTTCAGTCCTCTCGAGAATCCAGGCCTTAGCCGGGCGTGGTGGCGCTCACCTTTAATCCCAGCACTGGGGAGCTGGAGGTAGGAGGATCACTGTGAGTTCAAGGCCGCCACCCTGAGTCTACATAAAGATTTCCAGGTCAGCCTGGGCTAGAGCGAGACCCTACCTCCAAAAACCAAAACAAAACAAAACAAAACAAAAAAAATTCTAAGGCTTAACTTCCTCAAAATAAGGAGGATGATGAGCCAACCAGAGGTGGCGACCTCAGGTCCTGCAAAACAATGGGTGTGGAGTGCTCTGGAGTGCTCTGGATGTTCCAGTGTTGCCTTCAATGTCAGCGTTCTGCTGCTATGACAAAATGCCTGAGTTGGCGACTGAGAAGAGCTCACAGTTTGTGGAGTTCCTGTTTCTGGCCCTTTTGTACTGTGGTTTGGGGCCTGTGGGAGCAAAGGAAGAGAGAAAATGAGGCTGGGTTCCCAGCATCCTCTTTAAGGACACACTTCTTGTGACCTGACTTCCTCCCACTAGGTTCTGGCTCCCAGATAGTCCATTCCTTACCACTAGTGGCTCAGGCTGGTTACTAAAGCCTTCAATGCATGGGCCTTTTGGAGACATTTTTCCAAACCACAGCACCTGCTTTCTCTATAGTTATATGTAAATGTTCACCAAAAAAAAAAAAAGTGAGAGAAAAGAAAAATGTCTCCCATACCTGTGTACCTACTATGTCTCCTTATGCCCCAAGGCCTCCAGCTTGTGACTTTAAACTAAAACCACTACTAGTGGGGTGGATTAGGGTGGATGGGGAAACACACAGATCTCTGGGAGCAGTGGAGCTGTGCTCTAATTGTAGTGTGAGATGACAGGTCCCCGAGTCACAGGAGCAGCCGTGACATGGGAAGAAACAAAAAGAGCCAAAAGAAGCTGAGGGAAAGGTATATAATAAGTGGGGTGTGTGGACTGGGGGCGGGGAGATGACTGCTGGAGAGCGAAGGTCAAGGTGAACCGTGTCTTTGGTGAGGACAGAAAAGCTGAGGCGACCTGTGGTCCCTGCGAAGGGTGGCAACGCACAGTCCTGAGTCCTGGATGTGCTCTGTCATTGGGGTGTGGTGACGGGGCATGCGTTATCAAAATTGTCAGACCAATGTCCTGCCCCACTAGGCATGGCCATCTTTCTACTTAGCTAAGTAAGTACAGAAAAAGAAAAACTCACAGCTACCCTCTCTCTTTTGGTTCAGAGAAGAAAAATCAAGCTCCCTGTATTTGTTTCTTCACTCATTGCTATGAAATATCTGGCAAGAAACAACTTAAGGAAGGAAAAATTTAGTGTGGCTTTCAGGGATAGTTTTCAGGGATAGAGTCCATCGTTGTGGGGAAGGGGCAGGCAGCTGGCTGGTCACACTGCAGCTAGCATCAGGAAGCAGAGTGCAGATAGGAAGTAGGGTTAGGCTCTGAAATCTCAAACACTCCAGTGACCCACTTCCTGAAGCAAGGCTCCACCTCTGAACGTTTCCACCGTGTGGGGGCCTAGTGTTCAAACATGCAAGTCTATGGGGAGCATTTTACATTCAACCCCCAGCAGTTCTGAAACATCTCATAATAGGGAATCATTTTAAATGGATGTCTTCACCTTTATTTAAAAAAAAAAAAATCCAAATCCTTGGTACGTGTTTGTTTGCGTGTTTAGAATCACTGCTCCATGCCTTGGGACTAGCTGAGATGTAAAAACTAGGGAGAGGCCAGGCGTGGTGGCCCTCACCTTTAATGCTTGGGAGGCCGAGGTAGGAGGATCGCAGTGAGGAGCCTGAGGCCATCTTGAGATTGCTGCAGATCAGCATGGGCTACAGTACGACCCTTCCTTGAAAAACCAAAACAAACAGCAACAAAATCCCGGGCTAGGATCTACATGATGTAGTTACATAAGGAGAGATGGTAAATTTGGCACCATATCAGAAGAGTGTCCCCAACAACCCCAGGATTTAGGAAGACATGCAAACAAAAAAAGGCCTTGAAGACATTCAGAGTCAAGTGTTCGAGGAAGAAAGAAAAATGGGAAGAAAACAAGGGGCGCAGAAGGAGCTGTTTGGATCACAAAGCCAGCTTCGTTGTTGGCCCTGTTGGGACCTTGGGCTGACAAGCCCATCCTCACTGTTCTAGAATCGCAGCCTCCCGCATCCCTACTGAGGAAGACGCAGTGCAGAGATTCCAGCGGCAGCAACATTCCTTCTTGCTCTGGACACAGAGAACAGGCAAGCCGCCATGCTGAGTGGCTCTTGTTGCACAGGGTAACTTTAGCGCCAGCAAAGTTTGTGCACCATCCACGGAGACTGTGGGCAGATACCTTCAGGGCAATTGTGTGTGTCTGCATTGGGCCATAGCGTTGACATTGATGAAGCTTCTCCAGGCGCGTGAGCAAGAGCCTTTTACTGGGCTGAGGATTAACCATGGCTATTAGTGTTGGTGCAGAGAGGCGCCTCGGCTTCCTTCCTCAGATGCATGTGCTTCCTGGGGATTAGGAGTTAATGTATCTGGAATAGCCTTGGCTGGTCCAGGTTTTGTGGTCTTGGAAGTCATTTTTCCAGGACTCCCATGAGCCACCTGGCTACAGTTCCACTTGGATCAGGATTGCCATTAAATACAATGAGGAGCTTGGGCCATTTATCACAGTGTATCTGGTGCCTGAATCCGGGAGGAAGTGGTCAGCTCTCCAAATAAGAGTGGAGGCCCTTTGCCAAGAACTAGGTAACGGTAGTGTTGCTGGATTGTAGGGAAAGAATTGTCTGTTCGGGAGAAATGAATGTTACATCTTTCCTCTCTCCCCTTTGGAGTATGTCCATGCGGTAACAGAGAACTTTGGTCTTCATTCACTTATTGAATGTCTGCTGAATTCTCACAATTCCAATGCCCTTGTGTGGGTGCTGGGATCAGACATTATTCCCACATCACATTTGAGGGGAGAAGACAGACCTCAATCTCAGAAAGTCGCCCAAGGAAAGACACGAGAGGTTAATATGATGAAGAGTGGCTGGGCTACTTCAGACAGAAGACTAAAGCAATATGCTGCTACCGGAAGTGGTATCTGGTGAACCTGAAGCCATGCAGGGCTGGAGGTCAGAGAGATTATTCCAGCGAGTATTGGGGCACATTTGAGGAAATGAAAGACCCCTGGTTCAAAGTAAGTGAGCGGGGACCAGGTGAAGACGAGGTTGGAAAGCAGGCTGGGTCACAGTGAGGGCTGTGGTGTTGACGGAAACTGCTGGCGAGCTTTAAGCAGAGATGTGGTGTATCAGTGAGGGTAGGAGAGGCTGACCCCAGCAGCAAGCAACCAACACCTCAAGAGTGTGAACTGACTACAGATGCAATTCATTTTAAAGGCGTCCACCCCAAAAGGGACACAGGTAATTCCTGTCATGTTCCACTCACAACGTAAATGATACTTTCTCGCCCATCCTCAGGAACATTTCTGGCTAGCATTAACGGCCACCAGATAAGGTCCATGCTGGTGAAAAGAGATCCCCGGGACTTGGCAGCCGTCGCCGGGGTTTCAGCAGACATGCATTCCACTCCCCCCTACTCAGCTAACAAAGCTAGTTGCACCTCGTCTTTTACAAGTCTAATTCAATCCTTCCAGTCATGGGTGGAGATATGGGAACATCCATCAACAAAGCCCTGAATGCTTTCTTCCTTCTCAAGAGTTTATCCCAGGGAAATCTCACCCGAGGATTCCACACGTGATCTGCGAGGGAAAGAAGAAAGGTTAAAGGGGGGAAAGGTTGAAGAAATGCACAGGTGGAGGACAGGCAGTGCAGCCCTGTTCAGTGTCTCACCTCGCACCACCAGCATTCAAAGACTTGGCTGGGGAGGCCAGGCCCTTCGAGCACAAGTTCTGCTTCCCGGAGCTATCTGCCAGCCCGGGTTCAGGTGTCCAAGGCCAGCCATGCTCCAGGTCTTACAGGAGACCAGCTAACTAGCCCTGACTTCTACCAGGCATGTGGCATTTTGAGCCAAGGTTGAAGTTGGCCACTTTAGCTTGCATGGACTATGTGATCTGACCTACCTGACATGTCACCAGGACACACAGAAGGAGTCAACGTCACTGTGTTCAGTTGCTGCATGGTCCCAAGGCTCAGAAAGGGGACACCTGGCATTGGCTTTTGGCTACGTTGCCATTCACTCTGGGGCCCCTGAGCCTCCTGTAGACTGTGTCTTTTTGACTCCCTGGTTCTAAGGATGTAAAGGGTCTCACACTTGCTCAAGTCTCTCCCATGTATCTACTTGGAGTTGGGCACTGGGGAGGACACAGGAAGTTCACGGAAGAGAAGAAATCTGTTCTTCTACTGAATCACACAGAGGTTGGCTCAGGAGCTATGAGAATGGAGGCATGATGATGTGTTTGGAGGCCCAGAGAAAAGTCACAGCCCCACAAAGTAGATGTGTTTTTCCCAAATGCTGGGCACAGCAAAGGTTTCTGGGAGAGGAAACCTGTGAGTCTGGCTGAAGCAGGGTGGGTAATCTTCCCGAGAGGTCTCTCATTTTTCTGAATTGTCAAAGGCCTTCCGGGTTCCTGCAGCCTTTCCAGGCCTCTCTGAGCAGAGCAGTGACAGGTCCCATGTGAGCTCTTGGGATGCGGTGCTGGGAGCAGAGGAAATGGGGTGGGCTCAGAATCAGGAGCCCAGGCTTCTCGCTGGAGCCTCGGAAGATCCCTCCTTACACTTGAATGCCAGGCAGGCTACCCTCAGGATGGCATTAGTGAGAGGCACTTAGGCAGGCCTTTACCTGAGGGACCAGGGGCGAAGTGACCTCTACTGTGGCAGCTCAGAGATGCCAGCAAACACCTCTGCCTCCCAGACCTTGAGGCTCCCATGGAAAATACCATCTCCTAGAACTGTTTCCTCGGAATGTTTGCCTTTTATGTTTTGTTCTGTTTTGATAAACAATGTACACCACAAGCTTCGGGTCCCTGTACCCTGTCTGTGTTGGGCATTGTGGTACGAGGATGGTGACGTCACAGTTCCTCGCCCTGTGGGGCCTATGCTCGGCCATTCATTCAGGCTCGTTTTCTCTCTCGATCAGTAACGCGGTGTATGCCAAGTCCACTTCCAGGAGGTGAAGATGCAGACTTGAACAGACCATGCCCATCTCCACCCACTCCTTCCCAGGGAGGGAGGCAAGATCAGCGAGCAGAGAGCGCGAAATCCGTACGCCCTTCATGCCTAGCCCCAAGAGTTGCTGCGGGAGCTAATGAGGACTCCATCTTTGTGTTCCCCGAGGAAGGCAGATGCTTTAATTGGACTTAACTTTCCCTCAGCTTCAGATGGAAGCCGTAGTTTGTTTTTTTTTTAATTATAAAGAGATAATACACCCTGAATGTTCCTCTTCCAAGAACGCTTCCCGTGCCCACAGACATGGATACATTCTGACTCATGCCTGAGACTTATTTACCTGCATAGATCGATTTAAAATGTTCTGTTGGGAAGGTCTAAATGGGGCCAGGGGAGGGGGTTCAAAGAGAGGAGGAGATGGAAGGAGTGTTATCAAAATTAAAGATGTTATGGATTAGCATATGGGAACCTACTTCTTAGCGAGCAAGAAGCTATAGAGGAGAATTTAGGCAGAAGTAGCCTGTGAAGATTGATACTGCTGTGCTCAGAAGCCACATATTGTTACAGAAAATTTTCAGTGCCAGGGATGGGCTGCCTCTCAGTGAGTCGATGGGCAGGGAAGCCACTGATGCCATGAAAACATTTCCGGTTATTTCCAGGGCTCTTGGTTTCCCACCAGGATGACATGGTAAAACCCTATTGCTGAAGGCACGACATGCTTTGGCTGCAGGTCACTGAGAAATCAAGCTGCAGTTGAGCTGGGAGCCTTCTTCCTGTTGACTAGCTGTCACAGTGCAAGAAAGAGCAATGCAGCCTGCTGGAGAGAAACGTCATCAATGGTCTGAACCCCCGCAGTGGGCCCTGCAAGCTTTATGGTGGGCCAGCCTGGCCAAATGTGCCAACTGGTACAAGGGTGGCATATTGGTTATGGGGAAAACCAACTGCTCTCTGAGTGGACTTGAGGCCCCGCTCCATGGAAGAGAATTAATTCATGCCTGGTACTGAAAACTGAATCAAAAGCCACAGAGACATTTCCTCTCCCCCATAACTGATGGCTACCCCCACAATGCATGACCCACAATCCCCATGGGGATAACTAGCATCCCCTTCAGAGGAGGGGTGCAGGGATGAGGGTAAAGACGGTATCAACATGTGCTGTTTCCACACTGAGTATGTCCATAACTAATAAAGGAGGGAAAAGCCTATGGCTAGGGAATTCATAAACCCTAGGTGTAGAGGAGGCTACTAGTATTGTTTGGCTAAATGGATATATTATAAGCAGAAACTGTCCTCTAAATATTTATGTTTATGCCCATTTATTAAGGCTACTCTTACTTTTGGTTAGAGAAACTTCTTTCTTCAGAACGCAGTGACCATTGGGCTTACACAAAACTCATCAGAGTGCTGAGAAGAAGCGACAGTGGAGTGTTCTGCTCTGAGACATCTCTGTCACACCCTCCAGACTCAGTGACAATGTGTCTTCCAGACACAAAGTGGTCATTGGTTCATGACCTCCCAGTGGCTGCTGCTACCTACACAGGACCTGTATAATATGAGGGTGGGGGGGAATGACATCACAGTAGAAAAAGGACCAGTTGGGAAAGTTGGGAAGAAGAAAGGGTCCTGTGGATGGGGGATGTAGGAGGGGGACAAGGTGAGTGGTGGGCAGAGATTCAGATCAGGGTGCTTTGGGTATGTATGGAGTTTATCAATAAAACGTTTTAAAATAATTTTTATTCATTTATTTGCAAGGAGAAAGAGAGAGAGAAAGAATGCAAAAGAGGAAATCGGTGTGCCAGGGCCTCCTAGTATTGCAAACAAACTTCAGATGCATGTGCCACTTTGTGCATCTGACTTTACACGGGTACGGGGAATCAAACCCAGGCCATCGGGCTTTGTTAGCAAGCATCTCTAACCACTGAGAGATCTGTCCAGCCCCAATAAAGTGCTTTTTTAAAAGAAGCTATTCTCTTCTATCCAAGCAGAAACGGAGGCAGCTAGGCCTAGGACTCTGTGACCCACTCTGGGGTGGGGATCTGCTCTCCAGTCCTTTGCTCTGTCTGTCCCGTGGGAGAACAGGGAAGGGTGGGGTCCCGGGGAGCAAGTTGCCCATTAATTCTGCAAATTGTGCAAAAGGGCTGGTGTACGTCTACCCATCTAATGAGCATTCTTGGCCAGTTTTGTTTTCATGTGCCCTTGTTTAGTTCTGCTTTAACAGCAGCTCGACTTTTGGACTCTTGAAAGTGCCTGATAACGGACTTGCTCTCTCATTCCATCCCTGCACACAGTTCGAGCTGCTGCACTTGGAAATCATCTCTCAGCTTTCCCCTCTGTAGATTCTGGGGCTTTGGGAACAGCTGAACTGAAAGGAATTCTGGCTGAGGGGGCCTTGCCCAGAATACCCAGGGTAGGTTCCGAGATGTGTAAAGTGGGTATCCTGGGGCATGGTCCAGCTGGGTCCACTGCAGAGCCGAACATCTGCTTGGAGATTGAAATAACCAGCTAGCAAGCTTTGTGCTGAGAGAAATGAAAACCTTCCCAGGTTTTCAGAAGTCGGGATGGAGGATTCAGAGACACCCAACTCTCTTAGAAAATCTACTCAAATGAGTAGCCTAGGTCTGAAATCCCAGCTACTCTGGAGGCTGAGACAGAAGGATTGCATGTTCAAAGTCAACCTGGACTATAGAATGAATTCAAGGCCAGCATGGACAACTTAGTGAGATCCTGCCTCAAAAAAAAAAGAAAAAAAAAAAAAGCTGGGACTGTCTCTGGCTGGAAGAGAGCTTGCGTGTAGAATCCACTAGTAAGGGCTGGGGTGTGCGTCAGAGGTAGAGTGCTCACCTAAAATCTATCCATGGCGGGATGGGAATGTGCTTCAGTAGGTAGAACACTTGCCTAGCATGTTCGAGGCCCTGGGTTCCATCCCACCCACCCCCACCATAAAAAAAGGAGATAAAAATTTGATAAAAACTGAAAGCTGCTCAGGTGACAAATGCATTTCATTGAAAACTATGAAACTATGGTATAGATTGGTTTTCAGGAAATAAAAAGGAAAGCTCCATCTAGCTGTGTTACTAGGGGGTGCCAACTTATGTATTTGGCTTGCTTGAATAACAGACACATCTAGGGAACTTGCCTGGGCAAGACACGGGTCTGGGCACCAGGGCTCTAGCAATGGGTATAAGAGTACTGCCTCCCGGAAACAGAGTGCTGTCTTTTGGGATGGAGCCTGGCATGGCAGTTGGCACATAGACAGGCCTTGTGGTGTGAACTGCTGTACATGGCTGGTGTGCTCAGAATAGAGGAGTTCCGGGGTCATGAGGGTACAGATATTAAAGAAGGCTGCAGAGAGGTTGCGATATGGATGCCCAAGCCTGAGGGCTCAGTAGGGAGACAAAGGGGCCCTAGACAAAGTTGGCATTGTGGACAAAGACCTGCACATGAAAGGAACGTTTTCAGGGAATTTAATGAGGTTGTTTCTGGAATGTAACACGTGGTACTGAGTGGAAAATAATCTAGTTTAGGGAGGCCACGGAGTCCTATAATGAAAGTCCTTAAAGCCATGCCAAGGATGAAGGGACTGTACCTTCATCTAAGCACAGCAGTCAATTTTGCTTTGACATGAAAACTCTTCTTGCAGTGCTGGGAATGGAACCCTGGCACGTGCAATGATGTAACTTGGATTCGAGTTGCAGTGTGGGGTTCGTTGGATCTATTGGACTTAGGCAAGATGGAAGCTGTGGTATCGATCAGGTCACAGAATGTGGTAGTTGGGGACTGGGTCACAGCAGTGGCCATGGGATAAAAGGACAGATATGGAAATCAATATGGTTGGGTGATTGATTTACAATGGCTGGACTAGAGATGAAGGAGACACGATGGCCTTTGCTCATTGATCACTAGATGAGAGCCCAAAGTCCGTGAGGACGGGGAGACGGATGTCACACGGACCTTCGAGATAATTATGAGATAGCCAAGGTTAGAGATAATCATGAGATAGCCAAGATCAGATGCTTGGGAAGTCGTGTTTGGAGCCAAAGAGGAAAGGCCAGCTTTGTGGAGTAGCATGAATAGCGTAGTGAAAAATGGAGACAAGAAAACCACATAGGTAATGGAAAGAAATCTATAAAGAAGATCAAAAAGGATGAGAAAGATAGTGAGCGTGCGCACACACACACACACACACAAATGTTTTGCCTTCTAAGTCAAACTTTCCTGGCGTAGTTAGCCCTTATTATCACTGGACGCACTCTCAGGAGAGCTAAACTTGAACGCACACTTTGTTTGTTAGCACACCAATGTTCAAAAGAGGATTCTCCCTGAAATGCAAGGCTCCAAAGCCAACTGCAACGACTGAGGGAGGGAATGCAGTTGGGTTTGATGATACACACCTGTTATCCCAGCCACTTGGGAGACTAAGGCAGAAAACTCAGAAGCTTGAAGCCTGCCTGAGTAACAGAGGAGTTCAAGGCCAGCCTGGGCAACTAAGGGAGACCTTTTATCAAAAAAAGAAAAAAAAAAAACTTAAACCAGGACTGGAGATTTTCCATGAGGCAATTTGGAGGAGACAGGAACACAAGTGAAGCAAGTCAAAGCAGGACTGGGGATTCAAGTCAGTAGCAGAATGTTTGTCTAGGATGTGCAAGGACCTGGGTCCATTCCCAGTATAAGGGAAAAGAATGGAGCTGGAGGAAGGAGGTGGAGAAAAAGCAAGTGACTCGTTCAGAAGTTTGGGAGTGACAAGGGCAAGAAGATCCTCACGACTGTAAGAGATTTCCTCCCTTTTTCCTTCTCTTTCTTGTTCTTCCTTCTTTCTTTTTCCTTCCTTCTTTCTTCCTCTTTTTTTCTTCCTCCCTCCCTCCTTTATTTCTTTTTCTTTTGAGGGGCTTTTTCAAGGTAGGGTCTCACTGTAACTCAGGCTGACCTGAAATTCACTATGTAGTCTCAGGGTAGCCTCGAACTCATGGCAATCCTCCTACCTCTGCCTCCCAAGTGCTGGGACTAAAGGCATGCGCCACCACAGCTGGTTTCTTTTATTCTTCCTTTCTTTGCTCTGTCTTTCTTTCTTTCTCTCACATTGGAAGGTGTTTAAGAAGGCTCAGCATTGAGAGGAAGCAGCAGAGAGAGAAGACAGCCAGAGAAGATGTCAGCAGAACAGTGCAAGTGGAGTTGCTGAGCGCACCTGTCTAGCTGCAGTCCTCCGGGAGCAGGAGTGGGAGGTGTCTGAGGCATGTGAGAAGGGAGAGGGTGCTCTTCGTAGAGGACAGAAGAACTCTTCCACTGTGCTGGAGGGAGAACGAAGAGAAGGAAGGAGAAGGATAGGAGCCTGGACGTTTCCCCATTGCTCTTCACTAGCCTGTAGTGGAAGGGAAGTGTGGAGATGAATGGATTTGCTCAGGACAGGAATTGGCCATGAAGAGAACCAGCAAGTTGCGATGCATTCACAGGAGTGGGTGGCATGGCTGGCATTTGGCTGGCTGAGATAAGCATCTGGGTAAGTCAGCCATGGAACATCAGTGATGGGTGAAGGATCGTGCAGGGTGGGCTTGAAGGGATCTGCAGTGGCGGCTGTGTGTGACAAGGTGGAGGGGGAAGATGTCAACCCAGTTCTCCTGGCACATAATGAATGAGAAAGTATCTGGGACATCTGTACATGCCAGTGGCCAGAGAGGGCAAGAATAGCCCAGTTGGGTGGTACTAATCTGAGAGATATAAGGGTACAAGAATACTTCTGAAAGACTTCGGGATGCAAAGAAGGCGCATGCTTGGCATCTGAGAGCAAAGTTCACTTCTGAAGTTCGTCGCCAAGACCATGGGGCCAATGCGAACCAAAGGAGGACATTGAGCTGACAAGGCCATTTCAGGGGGTTAGCTTATCCAGGAACAGGTTTTCCATAAAGCCCTTTGGAGGAGACAGGGCATGTGAAGGGGGGGAGGGAGGCACAGACATGGTGAGTGGAGAGCCTGGAGGCTGGATGACTGGAGGTCATGGATAGCAGAGACAAGGGCCATGGTGAGGACAGCTTGGGTGCTCAGGGTGCAAGGAAGGTAGGGCAACAGTGGATCCATTCATCCACCCACTTATCCATGCCCTAAATACCTACCACAGATGCGAAGAGGGATGGATGGATGGGTGGGTGGATGGATGGATGGATGGATGGATAGGTAGATGGGTGGGTGGGTGGATGGATGGATGGATGGATGGATAGGTAGATGGATGGATGGATGGATGGGTGGGTGGATGGATGGATGGATGGATGGATGGATGGATGGGTGGGTGGATGGATGGATGGATGGATGGATGGATGGATGGATAGGTAGATAGGTGGGTGAGTGGATGGATGGATGGGTAGATGGATGGGTAGATGAAGTTCATATCCCGTTACCCTTAATTTTAACAACAGTCACTAAATATCCAGGAGAGCATCCTGACAGAGCCCTGAGAGGCCACGTCCCCATAGGGAACTGCCTTCAGTTCCCTTCTGGACCCAAATTGAAAAGGTAAGAACTCTTCAGTCCAGAAAGATCCAGGGCGGAAAGGACACCTTCCTTCCTTCCTTCCTTCCTTCCTTCCTTCCTTCCTTCCTTCCTTCCTTCCTTCCTTCTTTCCTTCCTTCCTTCCTTCCTTCCTTCCTTCCTTCCTCTGGGGAGCAGCCAGCAGGCAGCGGGGCTCACGGGGCCATTGGATTCTCAGCAGGAGTTGGAAGCTCTTCCTGCGTCGGGCTCCATCATCTCCAGCTGCATTGGCTCCACAAGAGCCAGTGCCCCAGGGACTCACGTCCAGCGACCAGTGCTCATATCCATGAGGCCTAGTTCATACTGTACGATGAGAAAATGACATTTTTCTTAAACTAAGCTCCCAGAGAGTAACTGTACAGTTGTACTTTGTTCAAAAGTTCTTTCTTGAGCTTATAAAAATAACTTTGGAATGGCTGGGTAGATAGATGGTTCAGTAATTAAAGGCACTTGCTTACAAAGCCTCATGGTCCAGGTTTGATTCCCCAGTATTCACCTAAAGCCAAATGCACAAAGTGGCACACATATCTGGACTTCGTTTGCAGTGGCAAGAGGCCCTGGCTCACCCATTCTCCCCTCCCTCTGCTTGAAAATAAATAAATAAATAAATAAATAAATAAATAAATAAATAATATCTTTTAAAATGACATTGGAAACTTCCTCAGCAAAGATTTATATGAAATGTAGTACATTGTATTTAAACATATTGGGCATTAGCACAAGTGAAAAGAAAAAAAACAATTACTTTTTTCCCAAAGATTTCTGTGGCTTCTTTCATATAAATAAGATTCCAGGGCCCTGGCTATGCAAATGACTGGTGTTATGATGAAAATGTGTCTGAACAGATGAAAGGGGCATCTCGGTTCTCGGGACATGCATACTTTTCAAAGGCATAAATTCCCAGTCCCTAAAGTAGTGTCTAACTGACATAGTAGCGATAGTACTATGTACACGACACATGGAAATTCAGTCTTCAAGTGTCTAAACTAGAATGCAGGGCGGGGAAGTCACTGGGGTCATTCTTGGGAGAAGGATATCATGACAGCCATACGTAGACAGAATAACCCACTCGACTGTTTTTTCCTGAAGATCCAAGACCTTCCCACGCTCCCTCCACATTCCCCTGAGGGGCTATCCTGGGTTAGCGGCAGGAGGGATGGCTCGAACAATTTTCTTTCTCTCACGCTGGGGTTTCCTACCTGTGTACTATTCGGAATTGTGTCTGCATCTCCCACAACCACTCTCTGCTCCTGCTCTGTCGGTGATGTTCATGAGCTAACCTTAAGGCCCTGCAACTCCGTGCAGGTCACACTGGTGATCGGTGATGGATACATGGGTGGATGTATGGATAGATGGACAGATGGCGGATGGAGGAATGGGAGGGTAGATTGATGTCTTAGTGGAGGAATGGATGGGCAAATGGAAAGATGGATGGGTGGATAGGTAGATGAATAAGTGAGTGATGTGTGGATGGTTAGGTAGACAGATAGATGCATGGATGGATGCATCCATCCATCCATGGGTACATGGATGGGTGGATGGGTGACGTGTGGATGAACAGATGGATGGATGGATGGATGGATGGATGGATGGAAAGATGGATTCATGGAAAGATGGAAGGATGGAAAGATGGATAGGCATGTAAATTGATGGGTGGATAAGTGAATGGGTGGGTAGATGGATGGATGGCTGGAAAGATAGGTGGATAGACAGGTGAAATGATGGGTAAAGATGTGAATGGGTAGATGAATGGGTAATTAGGTGAATGGCTGGGTAGCTAGACAGGTGGGTGGATGGGTACATAGATGGGGAAGTCCTCCCTCATGCTCTGTCACACATAGTTTCAACATGAGTATATAATGTCCAGGGGACGCACTGGCAGAGCCCCCGGAGTTCATGCACAATAGGAAGCTGCCATCAACTCCTTATGGGACCCAAATTCTAGAGAAGCAGTTGTCAGTGTGGGAGGGTAGGATGGAAGGAGTCCCCCCACCCCGCACCCCACATTCTGTACAAATGCAGAAAGCAGAACTATTTTCTAGACCAGAGCATGAAGCTGGAATCCACTCCACGGAGCCCCTCACTGCCCTGCCTCCCCTGCGCCCTGTGCCCCTTCCCTCCTGGAGGACATGTGCTAATTCTAAGACCCACCTACAGAGCTTAGGCTCTGCCCGGTGAGTTGGGGATAAACTCCCAGAATCCATGGCTGACTTCGTTGGTCCCAGCTGCCATTACAATGACCTTCAAACAAAAGCTCAGCTCGCACCCTTTTTCGGGTGACGCAGGGCAGGGGCAATGAGTCAGACCACCTAGGCCACAACGATGTCCCAGATTCCATGACTTCCTCTAATCCAGGCTGCTCACTTCCCATCCCTCCCCTAAACCTCTCCCTCAGAAAATAAAGAGAGGTTTTTCATCCATCCACGGGACCCTGCTGGAATCTCTGAGACCCGCCCCTCCCTGTGCATGCGTCGACACCTCCTCTCAGCCAGAACTTGTGCAAATGACACTTTGAGTTCCACCTTCCCTGGCACTGGCACGTCGTGGGATGAGGAAATGACTGGAGACCTGACAGTCTATCACTACCAGGGAGTGACAATTTAAAAAAAAAAAAAAGAAGAAGAAGACAGAGACAGAGAGAGATTCCAGTTATGAGTGTAAGTTTAAAAATGTAACTAAAAGCCCCTCATCAAAGTTTAAAGAGCTTCTTGCGCTTTTAGCATTTGCTTATTCTGATTTATTGACAATGACACACCTAGGAGCAGTCATCTCTATGAGCAATGAAGTAATGGACTTTGGTGGGAGAGGGGGAAAGAGGGGGGAGGGGGCGGGGAAAAATGGAGAAGGTGCAGCTCACAGAAGAGAGGCCGCTGATTACAGCCCACTAATTTGTTATGCACTCTGGTAAATCAGCAGTGATTCACATGACAAATAAGGAGAAAAAATTAACAGCTGTCATGTTGTGATGTGTTAATTTCCTGACAGTCTCTGCACTGAAGCCAATTACTGATTTAAGGGCAGAGAGAGAGAGCCCTGTTCAAGCTTCTAATTAGGCTTCTTCAAGACTAAAAGGATAAAAGCAAAAATAAGGGCAGGAGAATGAGGCAGGTAGCTGGGCTCCATGACGCTCGCACGCTTTCAAAGCCCCAGTTAAATAGCTTGAAGCTTAAGTGTGTTTAAGATAAGAATTTAGAAACATTGATTCACTTTTATCCCTGACCCAATGGTTTAGGCTTTTGTGGAATAATTGGGAGTGGAGTAAGGCCCAGGGCTCTGTTACCCTCTTCCTACATGGTGCAGCCTCTCCGATGTAATCTAATAATACCTTTGTTTAGTGATGTCAACAAGCATTCATCACCGGGGTGGACAAAGGGTGATGGGGCGTCCAACCCGCCTCCTGCTCAGGGATCTGCAGACAGCACGTGGCCCGTGATTGTCCTCTTCTGCAATACGTGGCCCTGCCTGGCACTGAAGAGTGAGCCAGTTGTGGAGGAGAGTTACCCTGAGGTCTGAGTGTTCAAATATCCACATACCCGAGGGAAGGGGAATTTCCGACATGATGACCTTGACCTTGGTTTTGGTCAACCTCTGTCTGGCCTGGTTCCAGTTGATCTTAAATGCCATCTCCATGGATCCAAAGCATCTGGAATCTACTCAAGGGATGGACCTGGAAGAGTCAGAGGGATCTGGCCTCTGGAAGGCCCAACCTGGAACATTCACAGTAGACACTTCTCCCAGCTCCATCATGATGAACTCAGCAGAAAAACAACAACAAAAGTGGGACTTGAGAGGCTGGCTCTACGCATGAACAGCTTCACTTGTGGCTGGATTTTAACAATTCCGTCCAAAAAAAACATGCCCTCTTCCGTGTGTACTGTTCCCTCTGGCCAAGGGGTTGTGAGAGGGCAACTTTGAAGTGAATGTTTAGTGCTCAGAAACCAGCAGTCTTGCGGCCACCTGGGGTTCCCTGGAAGGCCTTCCACTCCAGAGACAGAATTCTTATGTCCCAAGGTGTGGGAGATCTGCTGGGGTTTACTGACTGTCTGTGATAAGAAGGAGGAAGAGAAGGAGGGAAGGAATGGGGTAAGAGGGAAGGAAGATAAGAGAAGGAGGAAGGGATAGAAAAGCTCATGAGCAGAAGACTCCAAAGTGGTCGTGCTTGGGGTGCATGGACACAGACCCTCAGCCATGGTCATGGGACTCAGGACCGTTGTGTTAGCTTCTTGGTCTACATTACATGTTCGAAGGGCTTTTTGTATGGGCGAGCTAGGAAAGGCTCCTCAGACTCTGTTCTGCTGGATAAATGGTGTTCCACCAGAAAGAGCAACCCAGGTCTTTCTCTGTTAGTCATTATGACTGCCAGCACTGAGGGAAGTGGACTCTCAGACACGGGAGTGAGAGAAAGATGCAGATCCCAAGGAAATTGGGCACAGCCTCAGAAAGAGACATGGACCCCAAACATGCCCAAGAGGGAATAAGTGGACGCAAACCAGAGCCTTTGTGCAAAGCTTCTTGGTTAATGTTGTTGCATCCAAACGTCACAGGGTCTCCTCCTGTCTGCATATATTTAACGTGCTACTACCTCCTCTCCCTCTTTCTCTCTCCCTTTCTTTCTTTCTTTCTTTCTTTCTTTCTTTCTTTCTTTCTTTCTTTCTTTCTTTCTTTCTTTCTTTCTTTCTTCAGATGCATGCAGGCAGGAGAGCAGGGACCACCGGGGATGGGGCAGAAGCCCGTAAGCAGTATTGCATGCAGTCAGCTCCTAGTTGTGCAGAAATGGCCTTCAAAGTTGGATGGACGGCAGGGCCCCACTCATTGCAGGTATCTCTTTCCGCAGAGATGTATCACATGTCTGGCAGTACAACAGGCCCCTCACCCGGAAGCCCTCACATGGCCCCCTGTGCAAAAGCCCTGCTCAGGGAAGACACAGGCAGCCCCAGCTGAGGTCACTCTGACCCTCGTGCTGCCCTGGTGCCTGGGCCTAGGGTAAACGCATCATTACTACAATTAAAGAATCACTCACGCGTGGACCAGTGAGGGGGAAAATAGATCCCCAGAGGCCCAGCCTCCTCCTGGATGACTTCCTCCTCTCAGGCAGGTGGTCTGATTAAAAGGCTCTGATGGCTTATTTCATTAAGAGTCACTGTAGGTAGTGCTCAAGACAAGAATCCTTCGTCATTGATTTTGTTGGTGGCTGCAACCCTAAAGTTGAAGGGATGGCTAAAAGGTAATTCACTCCCCAAGCTTTGCTCAATCCTGACCCATTATCAATCGACTTGAAATATGTCAGCACGCTGAGATGGTGAGCGTATGAGCTCCTGGAGGAAGGTTCACGGAGTGAATAGCGTACACGCATTTACCTAGCTAAGTGCTGTCCGGCGGACTTATGATGGATCGATGCATACAGCGCCTTCATCTGCACCAAGGATATTCTCTGTCCCAGGGGAGCATGGTGCTACTGAGCTGGCCTTAGGGAGGAGAGACAGCCATCAGGACAGGTGGCCTCTCCTCTTCAGCTCATGGGGGCTCTGCAGAGCCCTTTTCCTGTTGGGCACACAGGGCAGGGGTGGAGCAGGGGCCTCCTCTTTCTACGCACAACCTTTCTTACCCTCAACATGACTGTCGGCCAATGAAAAACCCTTCTATCACCGCGGTCTTAGTGGTAATTATTAGGCCCAAGTGTGTGTGTGGGGGGGGCGGAATTACATTTTGCTTGTGTGACTTTCTGCTTCCTCTTTCCTCTTCTTCTTTTTTTTTTTTTTTTTTTTTAAATGGGAGAGTTGCTTATTTTTATTTTTATTTTTTAGACAAGATCTCTTAGCCTTTGAGGTTGTCCTCAAGCTTGCTTGGAGTCCGGGCTGACCTTGGACTCACCATCCTGCCTGCAGCCCCATAGCATACCCTCACGTCCAGCTGGCTGCCTCCTTTCCATCCAGAGAACTTCAAGGTGATTTTCCTCTCCCTTCCCCCCCTCTTAGATACCTGTAGATGTTTTTGCTGGCTGCGAAGTTTGATGGCTGGGGCATTCAGGAGACGTTTTCTGATGTGTATGTGCTCTTATCAGCGCCCGCTTCTCTTCACTGCAGAGCCTTATCAGCCCCTGGGGGAAGTGTGTGTGGTGGAGAAACCAGCCTTAGGGAGAAGGGCTATGCTAGGACGATGCTTTCAGAAGGTTGATGGAGTGGCTGGTGCTGAAAGACACATCAAGATAGCAGGACTCCTGAGAGTGTTCTCGGGAAGATTAAACAGCAAGAACGGGTCATACCAGGGGCACACAGCTAAATAGTGGGGCGAGGAGCAGAAGAAAGGCGTGGGGTCCTTCCACGCGGAGACACGGAAGCTGTTTTGTGAATGCACGTTCCCTAGAAACGAGTCTTTGCTCTCTACAGATGAGCAAACGGAGCCTATGTGACCTTCGGCCATGCACCATGACAGGGGAGAGCCTTTCAGCCTTGAAGGTCACCTGAAACCTTTCTTTCAAAGGACAGCATGGCGGAAGGCAGGGGAGCAGCTGTGCATACTGGAGTACATGAAGGGAGGAGCCAGCTTGAGGGGATTACTTTACAGGGCTTTAAAAGATCAGATGTGACTTGGCGGTTAAGGCAATTGCCTGCAAAGCCAAAAGATCCAGGTTCAATGCCCCAGGGCCCAAGTAAGCAAGATGCACAAGGTGGCACATGGGTCTGGAGTTCATTTACAGTAGCTAGAGGCCCTGGCATAACCATTCTCCACCCCCTCTCTGCTTGCAAATAAATCAATAAAAATGTTTTTTCAAAGATTAGAGAGAAATCCAGGGCATGTTCAAATTCCACTGGAACAAATTACAAATTTGGTCTGGGGTCCATCTCAGCTATGGGAAGAATTTGGGAAGAAGTGTGTGTTGGGGGCGGGTATATTGTCAGATTTCAATTAATTGAGGCTGGATAAACAGCAAAGAAGCTGAAGAGAGAGTCCTGCTGTCGCATGACCATCATGCCAGCTATTTAAGAGCCAAAGCAGAGGAGTCACAAGTTCAAAGGCGTCTGGGCTACAGAGTAAGTTCAAGGTTAACCTGGGCAACTTTGTAAGACCTTGTCACAAAATGAAGAATAATAAAAAGAGCTGAAGTTATAGGTCAGCTGTAGAGCACTTACCTAGAATCCACAGTGAGGGGCTGGGGGCGTGGCTCAGTGGTAGAGCACTTACCTAGAATCCACAGTGAGGGGCTGGGGGCATGGCTCAGTGGTACAGCACTTGTCTAGAATCCACAGTGAGGGGCTGGGGTGTGGCCTGGTGGTAGAGCACTTGTCTAGAATCCACAGTGAGGGGCTGGGGCATGGCTCAGTGGTAGAGCACTTGTCTAAAATCCACATTTAGGGTCTAGGGGCATGGCTCAGGGGTAGAGCACTTGTCTAGAATCCACAGTGAGGGGCTGGGGTGTGGCCTGGTGGTAGAGCACTTGTCTAGAATCCACAGTGAGGGGCTGGGGTGTGGCCTGGTGGTAGAACACTTGTCTAGAATCCACAGTGAGGGCTGGGGTGGGGCTGGGGTGTGGTGAGTGGCTGGGGGTGGCTCAGTGGTAGAGCACTTGTCTAGAATCCACAGTGAGGGGCTGGGGGCGTGGCTCAGTGGTAGAGCACTTGTCTAGAATCCACAGTGAGGGGCTGGGGGGGGCGTGGCTCAGTGAGGGGCTGGGGGCGTGGCTCAGTGGTAGAGCACTTGTCTAGAATCCACAGTGAGGGGCTGGGGTGTGGCCTGGTGGTAGAGCACTTGTCTAGAATCCACAGTGAGGGGCTGGGGGCGTGGCTCAGCAGTAGAGCACTTGTCTAGAATCCACAGTGAGTGGCTGGGGTGTGGCCTGGTGGTAGAGCACTTGTCTAGAATCCACAGTGAGGGGCTTGGGTGTGGCCTGGTGGTAGAGCACTTGTCTAGAATCCACAGTGAGGGGCTGGGGTGTGGCCTGGTGGTAGAGCACTTGCCTTGAATGCACAGTGAGGGGCTGAAGTTGTGACTTTGCGGTAGAGCTCTTGCCTAGCATTTGTAAGACCTTAGGTCCCAGCCCTAGTACAAAAATAGATGAATAGTTACATAAATAAAGTAATAAAGGAACTAGTTCCAATTTTCATATGGTGGGATTCAGACCTGGTGCACAGAGACCTGCTAGGGACATTCATTAGGGTATAGTCAGTTTGGAAATCCATAAAGTAATAAGAAAATATTTTTTTGCAAAATATTTACTCTTCTAGGATCATAGTTTTTCAAAAGAGACTGACCCCAAAGTTTAATGATTGTTCTCTCTCTATGAAGGTCATGCTCTTGACACAGCCAAGGGGGAGTTATTTTTACCCAGCATATGCTGCAGTTTTGTAAACATAGTAAAACAGTGCAAACAAGCCAGGCCTGTTGGTACAGGCTTGTAATTCTAGTTACTCAGGAGGCTGAGGCAGGAGGATTACCAGTTTCAGGCTTGACTAGGTTACAGAACAAGTTCAAGGCCTGCTTGAGCAGCCTAGTGAGACCCCTTTTCAAAATAAAAGGTAGAAAGAGGACTGGGCAGGTAGCTCAGTGGCAGAGCATGTGTGAGACCCTGGGTTCATATTTCAAAACCTCAAAATGAAAGGCTACCTTCCTATGTCACAGACGTGCTTAGGGTCAACTAAGGCACACGAAACACACGTGAACTGTTCACACAGCCTTGTTGCAGAGCACAACTGGAAAGTTCCTTGTGTCAGGATCTGCTCCTCATCTGTTAAATGGGTGCAGCAGACCCACCTACCTGCTGCACAGGGTTGCAGTGAGGGTGACAAGAGAGGGGGCAGCTGTGATAAGTGATGGAAGTCTTTTTTTCTCCACTGTCATCCGTCACTGGGAACAGCGCCCCCTCTCCCCAAGGCTCTTGGATGGCCCATATCAGGGGCCCCATTGCTAGACCTTCACCTTTCATAAAAGCTCAAGGGTGGTGGGGGAGGGGAGAGTGCCTTTTAATTTAATAGGGAGAATAATCTGCGGGTTTCTAATGAAATGCGACAAGCAGAACGTAACAAGTAAATACAATACAAACTACATTGCAAGCCTCTAAGGTAACAGAAAATAACTAGTTTTAGTTGCTTTTTTTTTTTATCTATTATGAGGAATGTCAAGCATTTGACAACAGAGTATTTAATAAAAATACTATAATTTGTGTTTAAGCGATGGCAATAGATATTACATTTATTTTATTTCTATCCAAGGAGACAGGTTTGGGATTTCTTAAAGGAATTAGGAAATACAAAGTGAGATGTTTAATGGGCCTGAGATGATCCAGCTGTGGGCTGAGGCTCCCTGGGGTTTCTGCATGGGGACATAGCTGAAGGGGGCCTAGGAGCCCAGGCCGCATCAGCTTCCCTGGGGAGCAGAAAGAAAGATAAGGCGGAATAGATCAGGAAAAATACCAAAGGACCGGCTGGGTGGGCACCTCGGTGGTGTGGTGTCAGTATATCCCATGACACATTCAGAGAACAAATGCATAGCCCCTATCTCCAAGGCTGGTGACAGTAACGTCAGAAACCATGGAATCATCCGTCAAAAGGGAAGGGAGAAAGTACAGTGGCGTTGACCACAGAACGCCACCTTGTTGAGCGGCTGTAGACCCCAGCAGTACGGAAAGGGTGGAGATGAGCACAGATGGAAACACTCGCTCATCGCCGTTGAAAGATGTGCACATGTGTAAACACGCATGAGAAGATGGGCAGTCAGAGTGGCCACCTGAAAAAAAGAGACAATGGAAGGGACCCAGAGGAAGTGTGGAAGGAATGGGGTGTGGCTCAGTGGTTAGAAAACACCATCAAGGGGCTGGGGGCGTGGCTCAGTGGGAGAGTGGTTGACTCACATGCAGGAGGACCCACGCTCAATGCCTATAGCTATAAAATGAACAAGGGAAAAAATAAAGAGAAAGGAAGGAAGAAAGAAAGAAAAAAGAGAGGGGTTGAGAGGAAGGGA
Source organism: Orientallactaga sibirica (assembly GCA_036365145.1). Lineage (NCBI taxonomy): Eukaryota > Metazoa > Chordata > Mammalia > Rodentia > Dipodidae > Orientallactaga > Orientallactaga sibirica. The sequence continues at coordinate 5,563,587 of JAEOAD010001365.1, forward strand.
AGGAAGATGGGGAGACAGAGGGAGGGAGAGAAGGAGGAACGCTCTTAAAAGTATATCAAAGCAAGCTCTTGATTCTGAATGTTGGAGACTTAGTTATTGGAAGTGATTTGACTTTTCTCCCTACTGTTTGTATTTTTTTCACAAAAGAATAAAAATGAAGAACAAATGGGAAGCTTTCAATAACAAGGCAATCAGGAAGACCCCCTGGGGCTAGGAGGAGTCAGAAAGACCCCTGGGGCCTGGACAGGTTGGTGACACAGATCTTCTGGCTTTAATTTTATTAATGGAGACAAGAAGGTCAGTTTCAGATCTGTTCAGTGCTGTGGGGCTCTGGCGTTTTTATGTGTGTTCACCAGCCAAGATAGCCTGCTCAAGCTGAGGAAGAAAGAGCCAACACAGGGCAGTAGAGGACCTGCGGGATCCCCTGGAGGAAAGGCTAAAAACGACTTGGTCGCAGAGAGGCGCAGCGAGCTGTGCATGACAGGCATGGTGGGGATTCTGGGAAGAGGGGACAGCAGTAAAATGGATTAAGGGAAAGGCAGAGGCAGGTCCTGGAGTCACTGGACATCAGGAGTGAGGTGTGCATGGATGGGTTCTGGCCAGGACGAGGCTGGTGTCTCGGTTAGAAGATCCTTCATGCCTACCCAGCCCAGAATCACCACGCAAAATGTCAGCCCAGGACCCAGCCTCCAAGTTTTCAGGAAAAGCTGAAATCTCTACTTCTATGATACCTGTTCACTTTGCTATATCGGCTGGAATAATTTGTGTAACTAGGTAGGACACAGTAGTGTACAGATATGGGGCTGTGTACACAGAGTTCCAAGGGCACAGGGTCTCTGACCACCTCCCACCTGGAGGGACAATCGTGGGAACCTCTGAGTGGCCCCATCCTTCTGTAACGGAGCACCTTGCTCTCATGACGACAGACCTAGCCACGTGAGCTCAGGCAAGGCCTTTAAAAGCTCCAAATCTCAGAGTTCCTGAACCCAGCTTGTGGTGGTTTGATTCAGGTGTTCTCCATAAACTTAGGTGTTCTGAATGCTTGGTCCCCAGCTGATGGCAACCTGGGAATTAAAACCTCCTGGGAGCAAAGTATTGTTGGGGGTGGGTTTATGGGTGTTATAGCCAGTTTCCCCTTGCCAGTATTTGGCACACTCTCCTGTTGCTATTGTCTACCTGATGTTGCTCAGGAGATGATGTCCACTCTCTGCTCATGCCATCATTTCCCCCTGCCACCATGGAGCTTCTCCTCGAGTCTGTAAGCCAAAACAAACCTTTTTTTTCCCACAAGCTGCTCTTGGTTGGGAGTTTTCTGCAAGCATTTCGAACCTGCCTGCAACCGTAAAATTTATACTGAGAAGTGGGATTAAACCTGAATGTGTGGCTTTTGGCCTTTAGGAGCTAATTTTTAAGAAAGGAATGTGGAAGAATTTGAAATTTTGGCCTAAGAGATGCCTTTGTAGCACTGTAAGTATAGTTAAGTGGACTATTCTGGTCAGAGTTGAAAGACCTGAATGCAGTAAGAACTGTGGACTGTGAGGTTTGGCTTATGAGGGTGAGAAAGAGCCTGGACTGGGCTAGAAGCAGTTTGTGGGAGAGGCTTGCTGTTATGCCCATGTCCTGAGAACTTGTGCAGAATTGCATTGTGTAGAAATGGACTGGTGTGAGCACAAGGATATGGCACAGAAGACATGAAATCTTTAGGCTAAAACTGTTGCCTGTTCAGCTGCAATCATATGAAAGATTACAACCTTTGAGATTGGGCCAGCTGGCCTGCACTGGGACAACAGGAAGAATGCAGACTCTTTTGAAGGGGCCTGAATGCTGAAGGAGTGTCCTGTTCTTCAAAGTCTGCTTTATCCCCCCCTGGATTGACAAACTGACACCCCAACTGGTATTATATAGTATAACAAATGCCACAATGAGAGGGTCATTGAGTTTGCAACACAGTTTTGTATTTTGGAAATGGCCATGGGCATTTTGAAGCAGGTTGTTGGATTACCTATGTGGAGACCCAATGGAGCCATGAGGATGAACCATAGGTTGCAGTGGAGACACAGTGGTGATGCCAGGACCATGAGATGGCTGCCAAGGAGAGCTGCCGGCACTGGGTGAAATTTTCTGGGACTGTGAGTAGCCTAGCTGGAGGGGCGGAATTGGAACTCCAGACACTTGTTGCTGGTTAGAATTATCAGACTTAGAGAATTGTCACTGACTAGAGTTGTTGGACTTGGAACTACAGTTTGATGTTTGCCCTGTTTAAATCTTGTATTTGTTGAATATTTCTTTCCTATGTGCAATGACATCTTTTACAGTGTGAATGTTTATTATATGCCATTATGGGTTTTTAGGGTTTTATGGAATTATGGTTCCATTAAAAGACCTTGGACTGTGGGGATGTTTGAACGTTATTGGAACTGATAAAAAACTATGGGGATTTTCAAAGTTGGATGGATGCATTGTATTTTGCATCATGTATGATTATCAGTTTATGGAGGCCAGGGGCAGAATGTGCTGGTTTGATTCAAGTGTCCCCCATAAACTTAGGTGTTCTGGATGCTTGGTCTCCAGTTGATGGCAATCTGGGAATTAAGACCTCCTGGAGGTGGTGTATTGTTGGGGCCAGGCTTATGGGCATTATAGCCAGCTTTTTGCTCTCTCTTCTGTTGTTGTTGTCCACCTGATGTTGGCCAGGAGGTGATGTCCACCCTCTGCTCATACCATCATTTTCCCCTGCCATCATGGAGCTTCCACTTGAGTCTGTAAGCCAAAATAAAACCTTTTCCCCAGAAGCTGCTCTTGGTCAGGTGTTTTCTGCCAGCACTGTAAACCTGACTGCAACACAGCTCATGGGCACAGGGAAGATTAAGCAATGTTGCATTAGCATAAGAAAGCATCCGGGTCCTGTGACATTCTGCACACACACACAGTGAGTATGTGTGACCCTGCTCTCATGTTGGACACTGAGTTTTTTTTTTTTTTTAAGCCCAGGGACAATGTCAAATTCTTTCAGCATCCCTGGGTTTTCACCCCAAACAGAAATGTGTTCCTGAGGGATCTTTTTTTAATAGCTCAAAGCATGCAAGGACCAGCCTTGCTAAGGTTCAGAGTCCACTGAGAGACATAGTGGGGACTCTGTTGCCCAGAAGCTCCTTTGACCACCTGTCACCAGGTGGATGCCCTGAGGAATGAGTTGCCTCTGTGCCTCACTTCTCATCCCTGAAACGCTATTTGGGACCTCTACCTATGGCTCTTCTTACCTGGCTGAGACCATACCATAAAAAGGGAGTGGTCCTGGGGCTGGGGAGATGACTCAGCAATTAAAAGTATTTGTTTACAAAGCCTGTTTGCCTGCGTTCAATTCTCCATTCCCTAACTACCCATGTAAACCTGAATGTGCATTTGTTTGCAACAGCAAGAGACAAGAGAACTTGGCACCTCCCTCCCCGCACTGTGCGCACATGCGCGCACACACACACACACACACACACACACACAGAGAGAGAGAGAGATGCACTTAAATAAACAAATATTTGTTTAAAAATAAGAAAAGACAATGGAATGACCTCAAAGGAGACTGCAGTGGCTAGAGGCTTACAGGCTTACAAATGACGCTGCTAGAGAGACAACGGAGGGTTTGGGGGAAGAGACAGTCTTTGCTCTCAAGTGGCTGAAGGGTGTGTGCACAGAGCTGAACGAAGACCAACGAGTTGTGCCTACCAGAGTGGAGCCTGAGAAATGGGCCTTCTTGCAAGGACAAGGCTCTTACAGGAATATCAGCCCCATGCAGTGGAATCTGACCACATGCGCTATGTAAAGGTCTCTTCTAACCTAGGCTTCTGGAACCTTCCAGCAACCACACATCACAGCCATCCCTTCATGTCACGGGCTGAGGATTCTTCTACAATCAAGACGCAGCATCCTGTTCCTTAAGTATACTGTTCTCGGGTCAGGTGAAGATCAGGTGCATGTGTGGACAGTCCCTCATCCCTCCCTCACTCACCCACCGCAGGCACTGCCCGGATAGCCTGTGGCACCGCCAGAACGATTAACAACCCTGGCACCTAGATGGAGCAGCCATGGTAGGTTTTTCCTATTCTCCAATCCAATAAATTAATCCCCTAATGCATAATTAACTGGAAGTTGAAAGGTGAAGCTGAACTTGACCAATTTACTGTTCGGGAGCTGGTTGGGTTCAGATCATGTGATTTTTACTCCTTTCCGTGTGACCAGGTGATGGGGGAGCAGGAAGGGGAGAGGAAAGCGCACAGATTAATTTCGTTCCTTAACCTCCTAATGCGCCTGCTTGCTTGCATCGTGTTGTAGACAGCAGATCATCACATGATTTATGGCACTGACCGCTGCCTGCATCTCTCAGGCTAATGACACACACACTGGAGTCATTGATTTGTATGAGTAGCCCCCACTCTTCATTTATCACAATTTAATGTAAGAGTTTGCAATGCAGAAAAAAAAATTCACATGGGAAACACGGACCCATAGGCCCAGCCGCTAACCAGTTATGAATCATTTGCTGCCTTTTAATAGATAGACTGTTCTGTTCTAGAAAATGCCCCATAAGGTCATCTTCTTCTCCTAGCCATCCCGACAATTAAAGTCCCCAAGAAGTTGTTTGAAGATGCATGACCCTCTCGCACCTTTGTTAGCTCACCCTCGCTTGTAATGCACGTTATCGATTTGCGTCTGAACTCTCTGGAACCCTTCATAGGTCATAACCCATGGAAGTTTCCTAGGGCCAAGGCTGGATAAAGGAGCTCCTGAGATGGGCCAGCCAGGCCACAAGTGGGCATAGGGCATGGCCCCTTCCCCACACAAACAAGGTGTGTAGCTCTAGAAAGCCACAGAACCCCCTGCACAGTATTTTGAAGTAGAGGCCTTATGCCCGTAATCCCAGCACTGGGAAAGCTGAGGTAGAAAGATAGTTGTGAATCTGAGGTTGGCTTGGACGACAGAGTGAGTTCCAGGTCAGCCTGGGCTAGAGTGAGACCCTACCTCAATAAAAAAGTATATCCTCTAATGCCTCACTTTCAAAAGTGATTCTAATGTAATAATTTGGACAGTTCAGAAGAGAAACAGAAGATTATCAAATAGCAACCTTGAACATCTGTGTTTCCCTTGCAGGGACACCCTCGACATACAGAATCTAGCACACTTCCCAGAAGGGACACACTTACCCCCGCTGTAAGGAGACATAGGACTTAAAACACACAGAGCCAGAACCAGGTGGCTCGGTCCTTTCTCTGTTGCTGTGACAAATAACAAATATCACTTCTGGGTATTTATTTGGGTTCATGATTCTAAAGACTGGGAAGACGGCAATCCAAGATGGCGTGGTTGTGTCTGGTAAGGTCCATCCTGCTTGTACTCTGAAGAGTACTGAGGGGGGCGGGGTTACAGGCATCACATGGTAAGGGGAACACATCCAAAAGACAAAACCAAGCTAGCTTTTATCATAGATTCACCCTCACAATAGCCCATTAGTCATGAAGCTGTGAATGGATTACTCCATTCAGGAGGACAGATCGTTCGTGACCTCATTACTTCAAAGGGTCCATCTGATCCCACCTGGCCCCCACCTCTTATTATGGCACAATGAGGATTAAACTTCAACATGTGTTTGGGGGGCAGCATTGGAAGCATGGCACCATGTTGCATAAGGAAATGGAAAACATATTTCTCTCAAAATAAAATATAAGAATGTGTATGAAAGAAATGTGTATCTGCCTAACCGTGAGCCATGCTTGATTATGGAGGCGTGACCTCTAACCTGGGGGGTTTCTGGAGTTTTATAAAGCAGGTCACACCTGCTGGGTGATGTGGGTACTTGGCGACCAGAGCAAGTAGGACCTAGGAGCCCAAGGGCTGGGGAGTGATGCCAACCTTGGTTGAGGATCAGAAAGTGCAGTGTGCCTATGTCTCCTAATTTTTCTTGAGAAATAGTAACAATAAATAAAAAATCTTTACAATGGGAAATCATATTGTTCAGTTGTTGTGGCTGTGACAAAATGCCTAGGGAAATCAGTTCAAAGAAGATTTACTGTGGCTCATGGTTTCAGAGGACTCAATCCACAGCCTCTTGGCTCTGTGTTTCAGGGTTAGCGGGGAGGCGGGCTGTTGTGGGTGTTGGAGCAAAGCTGCTCACCCTCTGACATCTGGAAAGCAGAGACAGAGAGGATGGGTCTGAGGCTCAGGTCTACCCCTCACAGACACGCCTCTGGTGATTGACCTCCTCCCACCACACCACGCCCCTACATCTCACCGGCCCTCAGTAATGCATCAGCTTTGAAATCCATCCATGGATTAACCCACTGATGAGGCCAGAGCCTTCATGATCCTGTCACCTCCCAAAATGTGTCACCTGCCAACCACAGAGCCTTATGGGTACATTTCAGATGCAAGCCATAGCAGAAACATTTTCTTGTCACAATAATGCAAAGGACTCAGCTGAGCCCAAAGTAAACACCAGGGCACCCGTTGCTGACTGGTACAACCTGGTCTGGTAATGAGCACACGTTAACTACATAGTTCACCAAGCCTTCCTCTTCCCTAGGGAGATCGCACCAGCACAGCCAGGAGGGACTGGGCTGCAGACCGAAGAGCACCTCGGAAGTGGTATGTTACTGGCATTGATGATAGGAGGATTCTTGTGTATCCCAGCCTAAGTGGGGGGTCAGCACAATATCAAAATTAAGGATTCTTGGGGCTGGAGAGATGACTCGGCAGTGAAGGTGCTTGCTTGCAAAGCCTAATGACCCCCATTCAATTCCCTAGTACCCACATAAAGCCAGATGCACATGTGTCTGGAGCTTGTTTGTAGGGGCTGGAGATCCTGGAGTACCCATTCTCTCTGTCTCTCTCTCTCTCTGTGTGTGCTTGCAAATAAACAAATAAAAATATTTCTTAAAATACCAGAATTCCCCCAGCACTCGGGAGGCAGAGGTAGGAGGATCGCTGTGAGTTCAAGGCACCCTGAGAATACAGAGTGAATTCCAGGTTAGCCTGAGCTAGAGTGAGACTCTACCTCAAAAAAACAAAAGCAAAAAAAAAAAACAAAAAAACCAGAATTCCCAAGTTAGAAGGTCAAGTTGTGGAGCAAAGGGGAAACAGTTTGCTATTCTCTGTTTGTTTTTTTTTTTTTTTTCTAAATTGACGGGCATAAAATGTCACTTATGCTACCTGGTCTTCTGTACAGTATAGTGTCTGTCATGAACCGTTCCGGAATTCTGAAGATGTTAAGAGGGTCTTATGGTGCATGTGAAGGAGGGAGGGAGAGAGAGAAAGAAGAGAAGAGAGGAGAAAAAGAAGAGAAGAGGTGAGGAGTTCTCTAATGACCTGAGTAATACGAGGAACACAAAATCCCAAGCGATAAGTTTCTGTGCAGATGGAGCAGCAGGGAACCTCATTCCTGAGGCAGGAAGGAGATACACAGCTGGGGAAACCCTGAGTCCAGTGTGCTCTGAGGAAACTTCTCTCATCTGAAGTCAAACCTCTGGTTCCTTAAGCTTCCTTGAGATCAGAGCCAGGAGGAGTAGTAGGGAAGTAAAAGACGTGGTCATGCACACAGCCAGGGTGACCTCCCACGCAATGCATCCTGGGCCTGATGGTTGACAGAGGCTAGACTCTGCCCAGCAGGAACTCACAGCCTGCCATGTTGATTGCATTGAGAGTTAATCCAGGAGGAGAGTGAAGTGGACTTCCGGGTTTATCTATGAGGGTGTGACCTTTCTCATGCAGTGACCTGTCGAGAAGCAATTTTATTTTATTTTATTTTTTTTATTGACAACTTCTATACTTACGAACAAAAAGCACATGATTTTAAGGAGGAAAGGTTTCTTCTGGCTTCAGGTCAAGAGGACACAGCCCATCATGGTGGGGAAGGCACTGTGGTAGGAGAGTGAGCCCACTGGTCACACTGCATCCACAATCAGGAGACCAAGGACAGACAGGAAGTGCAGCCAGGCTAAGAAACTTCCGTGATCCACTTCCTCCAGCTAGGTCCCGCTTCAAGTCTTGCCACCAGCTAGGGACCCACTGTTCAAACACATGATGCTGGGGACCATTTCTCATTCAGGGTGTTTCCAGCGAGACCATGGAAATCTCTGATGAAATCGATGGCTTCATCTCACGATAGATCCGTGTGACAGGATCTTGGAAAGTGGTGAAAGTTAGGAGTTGTAGCCTGCATGGAGGAAATAAGAGAGCAAGGACATACCACTTCCTGGCCACCATGATGTGAGCCGCTCTGCTCAGCCAGACCCTCCCCGCTGCAACAGCCTGATACCTCCAAACCCAGGTGCAAAGTAGAGCTTGCTTCCTTTAGTTTGGGTCTGTCCGTCAGGCCTTTTGTCACTGCAGTGAGGGAAGTTACTACGATGTGGGTCAATAGGATGCGCTGGGAGGTCTCTGAAGGAGAAGCACCAGGGGCCTCAGGAAACCTGTGAGCGTGGGAAGTCTACACTGTGCCTGAGGGAAACAGAAGAAACTGCCGAGGGTGGGAACCACACATCCCTGTGCACAGGACTTTGAAAGCCTGGGAGTCAGATGAGCTGTGGGGTGTGGCTGGACTGCCAGCGGGATGCACTTGGCAGGAGGCCAGAAGGAAATGGGACTACTCCAACAGAAGGCCCTCAGCCAGCACAGCTCAGTTCCCCAGGGATGGGCTAATAGCCATATGGCCATTGGTTTCAAGGGCAGCCTGGAATCCCCAAAGAGCATTTGTTGAAGGCCAAGCCCCAGGAGTTCCTTCATCAACTGGCCTTTGACCAGGAATCTGGCCACATCACCATCCCCAACAATATAGACATTAGGCTAGCATCCTGAAGGCGTTCAAACGCGCACCGGCCCGCGGTGGACCGTGGCCCATACGCCAGGCCCGTATTCCTGTTGCTTGTCCAGTGGAGTGAGAGCTCATCTGCAGGTTGCTGTGGCCTTGCAGTGCTCCACCACCGTCTTCAGACCAAAGGCTGTGCTCCCCGCTTCTAGTGGACTCCTTGGGTGCAGAACAAGGGGTTGCACTGAGCCTCCCTCAGGCTGGTCACTGCACGGGGCAGACTCAGTTAATCTTACCACCCCTGCATGGTCTCAGAAAGCCAAGAAGCCTGCTCCAGTTTCGCAGTTGCTAGGCAATGAGGCCAAATTTGTAGTATGCGTGCCTTTAGGGGTGCACAGGTGGCTTTAGGTGTCACAAGCTCATCCTTGGTCATCGTTTTGGAAGCGGAGCCCAAGACCAGAGCTCCAAGCTCTGTGAGTTGCTTGCTAGGAAGCCATCCCAGGGGACAGGGCAAAGCATAAGGGAATGAAATGGTTAAAAAAAATAAATAAAAGCTGGTCTAAGAGTTCCACCAAGGTGTCCTGGGCCGGGAAGCAAGGACCTGGTAGAGCAACCAACAGGTGAAGGACATGAGGGATGAACCCAAGACTTAAGGCAGAGGCACAACACAGCAAACACATCAACTTCCCATGACATGGGATAATGGCTTGTTCCACTTTTGTTTGTTTGTTTGTTTGTTTTTGTTTGGTTTGGTTTTTAATCTAGTCGTGAGGTTCTTTGGTAAAAGGAACCCAGCTCTGACTCCAACTTAGGAAACTGAGTTTGTTTACATTTCACAAACACTCTTTATTGGATTATTTTATTATTTGTTCCTTTCTCTCAAATGATCGGACTTCTTTCTTTTTCTTTCTTTCTTTTTTTTTTTTTTTGGTTTTTTCATTTTTCGGTTTTTCAAGGTAGGGTCTCACTCTTGCCCAGACTGACCTGGGATTCACTATGTAATCTCAGGGTGGCCTTGAACTCATGGCGATCCTCCTACCTTTCCCTCCCGAATGCTGGGATTAAAGGCGTGCGCCACCATGCCTGGCTATTTGTTTCTTTCATTAAAAAAAAAAAAAAAAAAAAAAAGACTTGTGTGTTTAAGAGAGGCAAGAGGAATTAATGACAATGTGAATGGTGGAAAAAGTGGCCAAAGATGAGGGGAGCATTAGCAGGGTGACTTGGGTGACCAGAAGGCAAAAGCTATGGCTTCATCTAGGCTCTCTGCACCCTGAAGACACATGCACCTCTGCCCACATATGAATCCTGTCTTCTGACATTGCTACAGCCTCCCTCAAGGCATGGGATGCTGGGGTAACTGGTGTCACTATGAATAGCAGCTCATAACCATAGGGGAGTCATCTCAATAGCAGAGCAGGTACCTGGCAGCCTTCACACCTACTGTGTCACCGGGTTCTGCATCTTCTGAGGGAGCGCCTTGGCAGAGAAGGCACGTGTGCTTCATTAGCAGCTAGGAACGGACTGACTTCACAGTCACAGAGAGGTGGAGAGATGCCAGGCTTGTTGAGTGAGATCCTGCCTGAGGTCGCTAACGGGTCGAGTGATGGTGGCACCCGCTCTGCCATTAGCTGATTACCTGACATACGCTGTGATGGACCATCAGAGCCATGAAGGTGGCGCCTCGCTCTGTCTTGTACAGGGACTAGTCACAGTGGGGATACTGGAAATGCAGGAGCATGAATATCGCCATTTTTTAGAAAGCAATTTCTTCTACTAGACTTACTTGTGAGAATGCCATATGGAGGAGAGTGATTCTCATTCCATCCGCTCCCTTTTGTTGGTTGTTGTTGTTTGTGAAGATGTTGTGATGAAATCCAACATGCTAAACCCCAGGTCCTCACTGTGGATTCTAGACAAGTGCTCTACCACTGAGCCACGCCCCCAGCCCCTCACTCTGGATTCTAGACAAGCACTCTACCACTGAGCCACACCCCCTCACTGTGGATTCTAGACAAGTGCTCTACCGCTGAGCCATGCCCCCAGCCCCTCACTGTGGATTCTAGACAAGTGCTCTACCACTGAGCCACGCCCCAGCCCCTCACTGTGGATTCTAGACAAGTGCTCTACCACTGAGCCACGCCCCAGCCCCTCACTGTGGATTCTAGACAAGTGCTCTACCACTGAGCCACGCCCCCAGCCCCTCACTGTGGATTCTAGACAAGTGCTCTACCACTGAGCCACGCCCCCAGCCCCTCACTGTGGATTCTGGACAGGTGCTCTACCACGGAGCCACACTCCCAGCCCCTCACTGTGGATTCTAGACAAGTGCTCTACCACTGAGCCACGCCCCAGCCCCTCACTGTGGATTCTAGACAAGTGCTCTACCACTGAGCCACGCCCCCAATCCCTCACTGTGGATTCTGGACAGGTGCTCTACCACGGAGCCACACTCCCAGCCCCTCACTGTGGATTCTAGACAGGCAGCCTACCTGCTGAGATGTAGCCGTGGGTACAAGGCTCCACAACTTCCTGAATCGTCACACAGAGCTGGGAACTCAGGTGTTCATCATTGCAGTCAGTGCACCCTGTGATATGTAAGTAAACAACCTATAAGAGTTCAACAAAATGCAGTTACAGAAAAACAGAGAAGTGTTCTCATTTCACTCTCCTTGCTGACACTGCTGCTTGGTTCTAGGAGCTTTGTCCCTGCAAGGTCCCTCTGGAGCAGCTCCAATCCTGTCCTGATGGTCCATCAGCTTTGGCACTGTGAACAACCACATGTGAGAAGGCCAAGATGTTGGTGGTCCTACCCCACCATGGATGCTTCTGTGGGACAGCTGGACCTGTCTTGGACCCAGCATCTACTCAGTGTGACTCCAGGCTGACCCAGCCCCCTCATGCCCTCTCTAGACTTTGGAGGGTCACGCAGAACTAGTTGGGGATGTGCAGCCTCTTTGGGGAAAGGGCTAGAAATAACCCATTTTCAGGAGGTCTAAAGACCCTCCCCCTTCACTTAATGCAGCTCTGAGTGCTCCTACCCAGACAGCACCCCCTCCTAGCTCTTTGTCATCCCCAGCCCCCAAACTGTGCTCTGAGCCTCACCCATCCCTTCCAGCCCAAGCTTCTGGAATGCAAATCAGAGAATGACTCCTTTATTTTCTTCTTTTCTCTTTCTTTCTTTCCTTCCTTTCTTCCTTTCTCTCTCTCTTTCTCCCTCCCTTCCTTCCTTCCTTTCCCCCTTCCTTCCTTCCTTCCTTCCTTCCTTCCTTCCTTCCTTCCCTCCCTCCCTCCCTCCCTCCCTCCCTCCCTCCCTCCCTCCCTCCCTCCTTCCTTTCTTTCTTTCTTTCTTTCTTTCTTTCTTTCTTTCTTTCTTTCTTTCTTTCATCTGGCTCTCATTCTAGCCCAAACTGACCTGGAACTCACTCTGTAGTCCCAGGCTGGCCTCAAATTTATAGCGATCCTCCTACAGCTTCCAAATACTGGGATTAAAGGCGTGTGCCACAAAACCAGGCTTTCTTACGTTGTCTACTTTCTGCTGTTCCATTTCTACTCTGGGCCTAGTAAAATGTGATAGGTGAAGGATAAAGAAAGATAGTTTATAATAATTATTATTATAACCATTGTTGTTGTGCTGAGGATGGAACCCAGGGTCTCATGCCTGCTAGGCAAGCATTCTACCACTAGCCACATCCTCAACCCTTGCTTTTTGAAGACAGGGTCTCCTTATGTAGCCCAGGCTGGCCTTGAATTGATGATGTATTCTCTGGGAGCTGGGATTACAGCTATGTAACACCATGACGGACTTTTAATATTTTAGAATACCCTTCCACTACCCTCATTAGCTAAAATTCATTGGTCATCATCTATGTCCACATCTGTGAATTCAGCTAAACTAGGATCAAGAATGTGTTTCTGTTTTCATTATTTCCTAGAACAGTACAACACTTATTTATATAACATCTCCAACATGCTAGATGCTGTAAGTCATCAGGAGGTGACTTAAAGCCTACAGGATGCTGTGTGTGAGGTACAATGACTATGCCATCTTACACAAGAGATTCGAGGGTCTGAAGTCTTTGGTTTCCGGCAGGGTCCTGGAATCAACCCTGCCTTGGATACCAGGAGTTGACTATATTTTCATTTAATTATTCAAAACAATACCTTGAAACAGTTTCAGTTTTGCACCCATTTTATAGATTAAATTATAAAAATATAGAAACACAAGGTTAATGTGCTTAAGTGAGTTTCCCAGAGTTAGTGAATAAGGGACCATGATTCACATGTGTGTGGCTCAGCTTCTCAGAAATGCAGTCTCAGCCACCCCTCCGGAAGAAAGCCGACAGTGAAGAGAGGAGCAGGCAGGGCCAGCAGGGAGGACTGTGAGGGAGCCCCCAAAGCCTTCAGTCTCCAGCAGAAGTTCTTCTCAGGGCCTGCAGACAGAAGCCCCTCAAGTTTAGCACCTGAGGTTTGAAGAATCAAGTTTTCTTAAGTAGTCTAATCTTGTGATTTTAGCCCACATAAAATAGAATCAGTGTTTAAATGTGGATTTAATGAGATTTCTTTCTTTGAAAAATATTCATTCCACCTGTTGTCACACGTGGGGTTCCCCTACGTGGCACTGTGGCTGACTTTGATATTGTCTGTCACCTCCTGGTGTCAGGGAAAGCCAGACCATGAGGAGGAAGAGACGGGGTATGCTCAGAGCTGGGGATCTGCTCACCTTGAGTGTTATAGTCCTGAGAACTGTGTATGGCGTTTGGCACACAAGGGAGACTGTCCACCTTGCCTTGATTGTGCGCGTCATCTCAGACCACACACACTTCAGAGCTTACTGCACTTGTGGTTTGCATCACACCTGTCATTCCACAGAGAAGTTTTTACCGACAGTGAGGAACAGATCTGTAAAGCCATCTACCTAGAGATTACACAGTAGAGCTGAGGACTTCAGTCTGGGTGTTTGTCTAGAGGCAATTCGCTTTGTCCATGAACTTTACATTGAAAGTGAATAATAAAAGTCACATATGGGAACAATGGAAAACATAAGAGGAGTAATACAAGCCTAATGCTATGTAATTCACTAAAAATATGGGCGGGACATAGCATAATATTATTTGAAAGTAAGTTTAAATATATGTGTTATAAACCATTGACCAACCCACAACCCACTTTAAAAAAAAAACACCAAAGAGTTAAGGATGATAATGTGGAGTCATAAAAACTACAATTAATCCAAGAGAAGATGAGAAAAACAGGCAAGACAAATAAAAACAAGTATCAAGATGATCAACTTAACTACATTCAAAGTCACACTAAATATAAATGGCCCAAACAGTCCCACTTAAAAAATTACATTGTCTAAAAACTGTCTGCTTTAAACATAAAGCAAAGTGGAGATAAAAATGGAAGGATGCTAAGGTGTTCTTTAAAGGTGAATGACTAACAAACTGTGGTATAGCTGTACAATAAAATAACCCCACTCAGCAATAAAAATAAATGAGTGGTTGATTTATACACCATGGGAAAATTTAAATGCATTTAAAAAGTAAAAAAAAAAAAAAGACCAAAAGGCTATATATTTTATGACTCAATTTATATTATGGAAAATTAAAATTTTGTGGACAATAAACAGATCTGTATTTGCCAGGAATTGTGTTTGACTACACAGGGATTCATGAGAGGCAGATGAATTTGTTCTGTGTAGTACTAGGGGAATAAACACATGGCTTTATGGCTCTTTTGGAAATCCGTAGAACAAACTTTGTAGTATGTATGTTTAGATCAACTTAATATTGAAAGGTTCCAAGATAGAATGCATATCATAAGAAATGACTCTAATTCTGACAGATGTATGGCATTGAAGGAAAGGGAAGGAAAGGAAAAGGTGGTGTCTTCAGTGAAAACAAAGACACAGTGTCTAAATATAGGCCCCCAGGTGACCTATTTGTTCATCCCAGAGAGAGGAACTACTTTACATACTTAATAGCCAAACAAGTGAATTAGCAATTTGCAAGCATTATAACTCAAGTTTCTTGGTGTCAAAGGAATAATTTGCAAATAGCAAGGTGTGGAGCAAAGGGACAAACTTCATGATCATTTTCTATAAAGTTTTAACATATATATGTATATATAATATCTAAGAATTATTGTATACGTCTACGTAAATATTTCTTCATTTTTTTTTTAAAGAACAGGAACTTATTTCCTTTCTTTGAAATCAAGACGTGCTGAGTTACTTTAATGAACAAAATATATCAAGGAAGAAAAATAATACCTTTACAGTGGAGAAATCTGACAGAATTGACCAACTGATTGATACTATCTCCAGTAATATATATATATGTGCATGTGTGTGTGTGTGTAACTCCATATATATATATATATATCACCATATATATATATGTGGTAAAATTTTACCCTTTCTATGCTATGAGAAGGGCACTTTACCTTCAAGCATCCAGTATCAATATGACAAACCCAGTCTACAAACACCTGATTAGCACCTTGCAAGTGCAGTGGCATGTCAGCAAGCAAACAAGAAATACTGAGACATCAGAACAGATCTGAGAGAATAAGGACATGTGACCACTAAACATAAAAATGGCCTCTTAGACTGTATTCTGGGACAGAAAAGTACATTAATGGAAAACCTGGGGAGATAGTGTATTGATGTTCATTTATTAAATTGGACAAATTTGGACATATATATGCAAGGTTTTAACATTAGGGAGAGATGAGTGAAGGCTATAATGGCAATCTTAGTCATAGCTTTCCAAGTCTTCTATAAACCTAAAACTATTCCAAGATAATTCTCTTTTCAAATTTGGAAGGATGAAAGCATAATCACAGAAGCACGCATCAGAAGAAAGATGGTGGGGCTGGAGAGATGGCTCAATGGTTAAGGTGCTTGCCTGCAAAGCCTAACAACCAGGGTTCCATCCCTCGGTACCTATGCAAAGCTGGATGCGTAAAGTGGTGCATGCATCTGGAGTTCATTTACAGTGGCAAGAGACCTTGGCATACCCATTCTCTCCCCCCTCCTATCTGGATAGATGGCAGGCTGAGTAGATGGCTCTGTGGTTAAAAGCATTTGCTGTGACAGCCTGACAGCTGGAGTTTAGGTCCTTAGGACTCACCTAAAGCCAATGCGATGGTACACACACATCTGTAGTACTAACGCACCTATGACAATGGGAGGCGGGTCAACAAAATCTGGAAGCTCACAGGCCACCTAGTCTGCCATTCACAGAGACAAACAAGAGAGACACTGTCTCAGACTAGATGGAAGGTGAGGACAGAGCACTCTGACCTCCACACATGCACCAGGCAAGTGCACACCCATACACACCACACACACATACACCTACATACATATTCCATACAAACATACCTCCTTCAGCAGGGCTCTCTGCCCAGTGGAGATTTAAGTAGGAAGCTTAATCTTAATCAAAAACACCTGAGGCTATGGATCCATTTACATTCAAACCACCACACCCAGTAATCCCAACTCTTAGGAAGCTGAGGCAGGAGGATGGAGAGAGTTTGAGGCCAGCGTGGGCTATATAGTGAGACCCGATCTCACAAGAAAAGCAATAAAAATTCCTAGACAAAAGTTTAGCAAATCCAACTCAACAAAACACAAATATGATAAATGTTTCCCCCAGGAATGGTAGATTAATTTAACACACAAAAGTTAATGAACACAATTCACCTCTATTTGAAAACTAAAATAAATAGAGTGTGTGTGTGTGTGTGTGTGTGTGTGTGCCTGTGTATGTGCCTGCATCTATAACATTTATTTTCAAATGTGCATTTGTTTTAACACAATGGATACACTAGGACACAATTTTGTGTTTGGGTACACACAGTTTTTTTTTATTATCATTATTTTATTTTTTGGAGAGAGAGAGGGAGGAGACAGATAGAGATGGGTGCGCCAGCAGTCTCTCAGCTGCTGTGAACGAAATCCAGATGCGTGTGCCCCCTTTTGGGCAAGTGCAGCATTGCGTGCTTGCCTCACTTTGCATCTGGCTAAACATGGGACCTGGAGATTCGAACCAGGTTCTTAGGCTTAACAGGCAGGCACCTTAACCACTAAGCCATCTCTCCAGCCCTGGGTACACACAGTTTTACATATGACATACAGCACAAACGCCGAGCTCTGTGCCCGGCTGTGGTGAGCCTGGGAGTAAGCAGAAAGCACAGGTCACTCATCTCAACCACCCACTAGCAATAGTGTTAACACAACCCCACACATTCTCATCACCTGATTTAAGAAAACCTCCTTCCCTAACTCACCTTAGTTTGTGAGCTGTAGTCTTCCTGATACCCACTTGTGTAACCAGCTTCAGGGCTCTTTCCAAGATAAGTAAATGTCACCGTTTAGTGTAACATTTCCTAACCAGACAATGAACAAAGCATACAGCTGCCATCTCTACCGGGTTTGTGATTGGGTGTCACTGAGAGTTTTTGATTATTGTGCTATCTCACCTCAACTTTGCCATAAGCACGAGGATTTTTCTTGCTGGATATAAAATAACATCCTGCTTTTCAGGAATATGCATCGTGTGCTATAGCAGAACTAATTGTGATCATCTTAATCGATACAGAAAAGGCATTGGACAAAATTCAGCAGCAGTCCATGATAAGAGCTTGTAGCAAACGAGGAATACAGATGGTGCCTGACTTACTGTGTTTCCACTTACGATTTCTTGACATCAGGATTGTGTGAAAGTGATGCGGATTCAGTAGAAACTGTACTAGGAATTTTGAATTTAAATCTTTTCTTCCAGGCCCCAGGGACATGCTGTAGGATAGCCTGTGGCAATGCTAAGTAAGAGTACTGTTGCTCTGAGTATAGTGTACAGTCATAAAGGGGGCTGCTCTGCCCCTCTCTCCTTCCTCCTCTCTCTCTCTCTCTCTCTTTCTCTCTCTCTCTCTCTCTCTCTCTCTCTCGGTAAAAAGCTGATGCTTTGCCTGTGTCATGTTGGTAAGCTGAGGTGTTTGGTAGGTTAAGCTTATTGGGTGTATTTTCTACATATGAAATGCACAACTTATCTGGATAGAACACCAATTTAAAATGAAGAGGCACGCCATATCTACATAAGGGAACTTCCTCGGCTAGGCTAAGGGTGTCTATGAAGAGACTACAGCTAGTATCATACTGAATGATAAAAGAGTCATGCTTCCCCTAAGATGGGGAAAGAGCTAGCCATGTCTGATCCTTCAGCTTCATTAAAACTCATGGGAGATGGCCCTCTAGTGCAATAAGTCAAACTTCATTCATTCATACATTCATACTTACATGCATGTATACATATACAAATGACAAACAAATATGACACTTTATGAGAATTTTAAATAATATACAAAATCAAATAGAATTAGTAAGTGGATTTATCAGTGTAGCAGGGAACAAAAATATACAACAAGCCCTTATGAAGTTTTAAAAACATCAAAACATCAAAAAAAATTAAATAGGGGCTGGAGGAGTGGCTTAGCTGTTAAGGTGCTTGCCTGAAAAGCCAAAGGACCCAGGTTTGATTCCCCAGGACCCATGTAAACCAGATGCACAAGGTGGCACATGTATCCAGAGTTCATTTGCAGTGGCTGGAGGCCATGGAGTTCCCATCTCTCTCTCTCTCTCTCTCTCTCTCTCTCTCTCTCTCATAAATCAATCAATTAATAAATAAATTTAAATAGTAGCTAAGCATGGTGAGGCACTCCTTAATCCCAAGATATGGGAGGTTGAGGCAGGAGGATCACAATTTCAAGGTCAGACTGAGATACATAGTGAATTCTAAACTAGTCACAGTGAGATGCCATCTCATAAAAAATCCATTTTTGATCATATCAAAAAATTTTAATGGTATAGAAATATTAGCTAGGGATAAATGCATAATGTGTATTACTTAATGATAATCACAAATTACTGCTGAAGTAAAGTAGAAAAGACATATACATTGAGAGCTATTCTGTGCTTAAGAACTAAAGCCTTGTTAATATGAGTGTTTAATTTGGTCTAAAATTAATTTATGGACTGAAATTTCAATCACAATTTCTCAGGATTTTTGACAAGCTGAGTCTAAATTGATATAGAAGTGCAAATGCCATATAAAACAATATTGGGGGAAAAACAGCAACGTCAGAGGACTTACAATACTTTATGTTAAGCTCTCCTCAGAAGCCTCAGAGCTGAAGATGATCCAATTATCTGCACAATTCAGAGAGACACAGGTCAGCCGATAGGAGGGAAGTCTGAGAGTGGAAACATCTCCCATGGAGAATTGAGTTTTGGCAAAAGCACCAGGGTTTTTAGGAGAGAGAGGAATGCCTACAATGAGCCATGCTGAAACAGTTAGGTTGGACAATAGCAACTCCCTTTATGACCTTACACTGTACACAAAAATGAGCACTGTTAGAGGAAAGTAGAGGGGAAAATCTCACACCCTTGGGCTGGGCAAACATTTCTTAGATACACTGTAACTAACAAAAACCTTAAAAGAAAAAATTTATAGGCGGGACTTAACACGTTAAAAGCTGTTACTCTTTGAAAGAAATAGTTACAGAAAAGAAATAATCTACAAACTAAGCCATAATGTTTGAGAATTCTATTTGAAGAATAGGGCTGGGGTTGTAGAGTCAGCAGTAGAGCGCTTGTCTAGAATCCACAGTGAGGGGCTGGGGCGTGGCTCAGCGGTAGAGCACTTGTCTAGAATCCACAGTGAGGGGCTGGGGGAGTGGCTCAGTGGTAGAGCAATTGTCTAGAATCCACAGTGAGGGGCTGGGGGGCGTGGCTTAGTGGTAGAGCAATTGTCTAGAATCCACAGTGAGGGGCTGGGGCATGGCTCAGCGGTACAGCACTTGTCTAGAATCCACAGAGAGGGGCTGGGGGCGTGGCTCAGCGGTAGAACACTTGTCTAGAATACACCAGTGAGGGGCTGGGGGCATGGCTCAGGGGTAGAGCACTTGTCTAGAATCCACAGTGAGGGGCTGGGGGCGTGGCTCAGCGGTAGAGCACTTGTCTAGAATCCACAGTGAGGGGCTGGGGCGTGGCTCAGTGGTAGAACACTTGTCTAGATCCACCAGTGAGGGCTGGGGGCATGGCTCAGTGGTAGAGCACTTGTCTAGAATCCACAGTGAGGGGCTGGGGCGTGGCTCAGCGGTAGAGCATTTGTCTAGAATCCACAGTGAGGGGCTGGGGGCGTGGCTCAGTGGTAGAACACTTGTCTAGAATCCACAGTGAGGGGCTGGGGGCGTGGCTCAGTGGTAGAGCACTTGTCTAGAATCCACATTGAGGGGATGGGGGCGTGGCTCAGTGGTAGAACACTTGTCTAGAATACACCAGTGAGGGGCTGGGGGCATGGCTCAGGGGTAGAGCACTTGTCTAGAATCCACAGTGAAGGGCTGGGGCGTGGCTCAGTGGTAAAGCCCTTGTCTGTCTTTCTTGAGGCCCTGGGATCCACACAAAATAAAAACAACAATAATAAATGCATGCATATATATAAGCATGTGTATAAACACACATATATCCATATATGTGTATGCACAAACACTAATCTGAAAGGGGTATGTGTGCAAAATTATATATAAAGAACTGATAGAGTTCAAATGGAAGACATCTCAAATGGGGAACTATTCATACCAGCCCTTCACAGAAAGGATATATGGATGTCAAGTAAGAACATAAATATAAAGCCTTTAATCCCAGCACTCGGGAGGCAGAGGTAGGAGGATCACCATGAGTGGAGGCCACCCTGAGACTACATAGTGAATTCCAGGTCAGCCTGGGCTAGAGTGAAACCCTAAAAAAAAAAAAAAAAAAAAAAAAAAAAAGAACATAAATATTTGTTCAGCACCGTTAACCATTAAGCAAATGCAAATGCAATCCCAGTGAGACACAACTCTACACACACGAGAAGGTAAAGTTAGGAAGGCTGACAATACCAAGTGTCGACAAAGCCACGGAGCAACCGGAACTCTTATGTATCACCGGTGGCTGGTTTTGAAAGCTATTAATTCATTATAAAGCTGATGTATATTTACCACATAACCCAGCAATCACAGTCCTAAGTGTTCATCTGAGATAAATACAACAAATTATAAGCCAAACCCTTGTACATATGTGTTCCTAGAGTGACCTCAGACTACCACACCCACGGCTGAGTAAATGTTTGATGGAAGATCCATCCTGTGGATCCCAGCCTTGTAATAGAAAGAAACCATCTAACCATACACACAACAAAAAGGCTCAATTTCAAAAGCAGGATGCTAAGTAAAAGAAGCCAGCTGTGGAGGGAAGCACACGGTATGATTCTACGTGTTTGAAATCCTAGGCAAAAGGCAAAATGATCGTGACAGACAGATCAGTGGTTGCCAGGGGCTGTTACAGATGGCAAGCAAGGGATGCATGGAGGAGCATTTGGGGTGATGGGCGTGCTCTAAGTCCTGACTGTGGTGGTGGCTTCACAGCTGGGCACATTTTTGTTTTCAAAATTCAACAAATAGTTGGTAACCTTAAACAGGTTGCTTGCATTGCATGTGAATTATACCTCAGGAAATATGATTTTCAAAAGGTTCCTTGCAACTAGGAAGGGGACTTTAGCCAAAGACCTCCTGGAACATCTGTGTGAACAGATGTTTGCCATGAAGGGTACTTGGGGATTGGCATTTTAAGGAGAGCTCCTTGGGTAGACAGGGCAGGTTGTAGCCGGCTTCAGGCAGTGAAATGAATGCTGGTTTTTCCAGATGAGCTGGGTTTGAGCTTGGCTGTTTTCTTAAAATTGACATGCGTGTTGGCAAGCTCCTTGGCTTTCCTGAGCCTTGCGTTTCGTATCCTTGCCTGTATAATGGGTGTTGAATTCTCCCTACCCAACTCACACAGACTGTCCTGCCAATCATGCGAGCTAAGAAGGGGTGGAAAAACTGCAACTTCTAAGTGCTGTGTGCATGTGAAAAGAGGAACGGAATGGAGAGGCCAGTGTTGAAAATGGCAAAACGAGCTTTTTGTTGTAAATGAAGACAATTTCAAAATTACTGTCCCCATCCAGCAGGAAGGAAGAAGGGAGCCTCCATCCTTCTCACTGGCTAGTTGGACTGTTTCCTGGGGGCTCGGTTGGAACTGTTTAGATTTAAAGATGTGGTTCCCGCAACCCTCCAGATAAAAGAGAACAAAGCTTCGATGGATGGAAGCCCTGGTGGGTCAAACTAGATAATATCATTATCCTATAAACAAGTGATAACAGCAGGCAGAGCCAGGCTCATCTCAGACTAATCCAGTTCTAATCCCTTCAAGGGTCTAGAAAGATGTCAGGGAATAAAAGGCCACTGCCACTTCATAAGTTGCATCTTGTAAGTGGATTTGTCACCCTTCAGGTCTAAGTATCTGTCTGGTTGTCTAGACATGACAGGCATAGTGACACAGGAAAGAAATACTCCTCGTAGCATGTCTGGGAGCTGGGGAAGTCTTGTGTTCTCTCCCTTTGGGACTTGAAGAAATATGGCTACCAGTCCCCCTAATAGCCACACGCGCACTAGAGCAACCAGAATTACTAAAACAGGTCGAGCCCACATCATGGTCTCCTACACTCATTTCTGTTTTTGAAATGAATGAAAAGGCTTAGACCCAAGGGCACAGGACAAGGAAGACAGACATGGATTCTACCACTTAGAGTTTCTGTGTTTCTGTGTACCCTCCCTCTCCCCTCCAAGGAAACAAAACAAGAAGAAGAAAATTTCTAAGAAGCAGGGACCCTCTTATACCTTTCTGGCAAGATCCTGAAGCTTGGGGTTCTATGAGTTTTTCTGGGCTTCATCTCCTGTTAACTAAAAAAGGGACAAAATGGTATAAGAAGGCTGAGATGAATGAATCCCCGATGACTCAGCTCCATTATCCTCCCTACATACCTGTGACAGGCGGCTCTCTAGTTCTGAGGCAGAGAATGGGCATGGCTCTTTGAACACGCGTCCATGAAGGCCACATGGCTGGACCTTCCCTTCTCGCTGGGGAGGCACGGCCTAGGCCGCTGCAAGGGGAGTTGTAAACATGAAACTCATTTTGCACACTGCCCAGACCAGCATCTCCATGAGGGACAGTATTGTCTTTTGGACGGAGATGGCTTATTCCCACCAAAATCATGTCAGGCTTGGACTCAGCATAATGGTGTTCAAAGGGGCTGGGGCCTTTTCCCACATTTCTTCTCAGGCTCATGAGAGATCCATGGGAGATCATGAGAGAGGGCATCTATGTAGCTCTCTCATGAGAGTGGGTTTTTCTGCATCAGGTTAGCTCTTCTAATTCTTTATGAATTACCCAGTATCTAGTGCTCTGTTACAGCAACAGAAAACACCTTAACGCAACAAGCTATAGTCAGGGGGTGCCAACAGACCTCTCTTCTGTTTCCACAAAAAGAGGAACTTTTACAGTAAGGGTAGGAAGACCTGGCTGCGTCGGAAACCAGGCAATCCTTCACTACGCTCTAATTTGGGATGTACCTTAAACTTTCCAGAATAACTGTCTTCACACTTCATCCACTTCTCAAAACCTGAGAGGATGGGAGGGGGAACCTTTCCAGGGGTCGGCTGCTTGGTGGCAGCCGGCCGCTGCTCCTGGGAAAGCTTGCTTGAGTCTCTTTTGACAGACTCATTGCCTGTTCAGGATAGAGATGAAGTGTCCAGGACTCTGGATGCTGGGATGTGCTGTGAAAGGAACCAGACCCTCCCACCCTATCCCATGGCCTCTGGCCAAGGAACAGCCCTTGCTCCCTTCGACACGGCAACCACCAGTTTCACTGTCTGCAGTTATGGTCAGTAACTACAAGGTGAACGCCACCTCAATTATCGGGGTACCTCCAGGCGGCTCGGCCAACTATTCCAGCCCGATTGTCTGCACTGTCACCTGGCCCCTAATCAACTAATGATGGCTGAAAATGAGAGAGGCCAATCCCAATAAATTCGCAGGAAAGTCATTTTTCTCTTTTAATGCCCCTCTCCCTCCTCTTCCTTCTTCCCACGGCACAGCGCAGTAAATTAATGTCACCGTGGTTATTACACTACTGCTGCTATGCAAGTATTCAGCGACGGTCCCAGAATATTTTACCTCAGCATTTATTTGTCCATAAAATAAAACAGGATTTATGGTGTGACTCTCCAGTTTGAGGGCTGCATGGACGGCAGCTGGGGCACTTGCTGATCTTCTCCACAGGTAAAGATATAGGGATTCTCGTGTGCATCAAGGAGCCTCCTGGGAGAGGCATCTCGACTGGGCACCAGAGGCCAGAGGGACAAATCTCCCATGCGATCCACTGACATCTCGATAGATCCACCTGCTGGAGAAAACTTCCGTTAAAAGGGCCGTGTGTGTGTGTGTGTGTGTGTGTGTGTGTGTGTGTGTGTGTGTTGTTGCACTGTGGTCATTTCTGTGTCTTATCCCGCTCCCACTCCCGCCGAACCCCTTCTACGCCCCAACACTTCCCAGTGCATTCTTTTGTCTCTTCTAACATATTCGGAGGAAGCGGGCACCAGCTCAGGCAGGGCCTTGGGGAGCAAGGCTGTGAGTGTGTTGCATATGCCTCCTGCACAGCGCTCTTCCCGGGAAGGGAGAAGGCTCCACCTTGGAGGATGCACTAGGAAATTATAATTCATTGATTTGGAAGCCAATCATTTTGTATTTTGACTGCTGGCTTAGGAATATTCATATTTTCCACCGCATTTAAATTTCTCTGTGCCATTAAAATCCCCGAGCTCTATAATTAGGCCTCTCCTGATAGTTATGGATGAGGTCTGTGTTCCGGGGAGAGGAACCAGGAGTCTACTGGAGGCGTGTGTTTGCAGGAGGGCTTCCCCTACGTGGCCGGTGTCTTTCTCGTCCTGTCCCCTCTAGGGCAGGCACCTTCTCAAGCAGTCCACCCTCTATGGGCTACCAGACCAGGGTCCTCCACAGATAAGACTGCTACTGTGGCCTGAGGCCTCTCCCCTTGTAGACTCTAAAACGTTTACAACTTCAACACAATTTGCATTCCGAAAGCTGAATCCTGGACTCAGATGATATTTATGAAATAAAATCCTGCTGGTTGCAGCATCTGAAACAGATGTGGCTCTCCGCTGCACTGGGTGTATACAAAACCGTTTCCCTTCAGAAATAATAAATAAATAAATAAATAGGAGCAAGGCTTCTCCAGAGGTAAATATTGTTTTAAGAAATGAGATGTAACACAGAAGCCATTCCCATGTAATCCTTGTGAACTGTGCCCCGCAACTGACCGGAGGCTATCCTCTCTCTGGTCAGGGTCCTACACATCGGTCCTCATTGTCCAGACTAGATGTGCCTCCTAAATCACAAAAGTCACCAGGGCTCAGGTTCCGGCCACATCTTACCAGACAGGTTTCTGCTGACATCGACCAAAATATTGCGTAATGAAGATGGAAAACGAATGAAGAACGGCAGCGGCGGGGGGGGGGCTGGAAATAAAGAATTGCTTAGAATGAGTTCTGTATGTAATTACTTGCGTTTTTGCTAACTATTGTATAAACAACACTTTTAACAAGGCAAATTGGAATCTTGAAGACAATTCTGCTTAGGGATATAGCTTCAATTTATTATACAAGGATAACTGAAAACTTTGTTTCTGCTGCGTTGCAGTCAATTTCCATGGCGCGCACATTTCGAATGTGTGATTAATCATGAGTGGGGGATTGTCAATAAACACGGAAACTTGCATGCTGCTATGTGTGCTCTTTCTGTGTGGCCACCCCAAATAGCTGAGCGGCCAGCGTTACTGTGTGCCAACACTGCTGCTCTGGGGCCTGTGCAAAAGTTGATTTTGCTGTCATGGGAACTCACTGTGCTCATCAACAAAAATACTGGATTCCCTATGTGATATGATCTCCATCCTGGTTTTGAGCATCTCCATCCTGGGTGGCTGACATTTACCCTAAGCCATCAGCTGGCCATCAAGGAGCACAGGCTTGCACCAGAATCTTACCTTCTTCAGATCAAAGGGAGGGAACTTGAGTTTGAAGTTGGCCACTCAAAACAAACAAAAAGAGGGGAGAAAAATCAATAGATCGAGCCAGCTTAGAAAATTTGAACAATTATGCTTTATCTTATTGTTGTGTCATTGTTAGAGGGATTTTTTTTTTTTTTTAATTTTGGAGACAGGGTCTTGCTATATAGCTCAGATTAACCTCAAAATCACAATCCTCCTGCCTCAGCCTCTGAGGACTGGGGCAGTTTGAGCACTTTGGAGCTGAGTGGGAACGGGGTCTTACAGCTCTCATCCCAGCACTCAGGAGGCTGAGGTAGGAAAATCTTGGAGATTTTGAGACCCATCTGGGTTACGAAGTGAGCCTTTATCAAAACAAAACAAAATAAAAACAAGGAGCTCAACCAATAAAGTACTTGGCATGCAAGCATGACCCCTAGGACCCACAAAAGAGCTGGGTATGGTGGCACACACTTATAATCTCACTGCCAGGAGGCAAAGACCAGAGGATCTTTGAGGCTCTCATTGGCCAGGCAGTCTACCCTGATTGGTGAGCTCCAGGCCAATGAGACATCCTGTCATAAAGGAGGCGGACACCTGGGGTTGTCAACACACATACCTACACACACGTGCATGTGGGTGCACACCTGTCGATGCACCCACACACACTCATACATGAATATGCAAACAAAACAGCCAGATTTGGACAGAGAAATGAAAAACTATTGCTCTGTGTCATAGCTCTGTCTCTGTCTTCCTTTCCTGTTTGTCTGCGTTTGGTTGGTTGTTTGTGATGGCACTCTAGCGCTCTACCATTGAGAAACTTCCCGAATGTTCTGGCTTTTTATCAATCCTCACTTCTTATAAATAGTTTCTAGTGAACAGCTCATACATGTATATATTAAGCATGACTGAAATGGCTATTTGGTAATACCAATATATACATAGTTATTATATATATATACCATTTTATATATAACATATAGTGTGTGTGTGTATATATATATATATATATATATATATATATATATGTAGACATAGTATTATACATATATACAGTATGTTAATATATATTATGTGTGTGAATATATGTATGCATATATATATATATATATACACTATATATGGTAAATATATAGTACATGTATACAATTTATATTTCTAAATATATTGCATGTTATCTATTATGACCATGTAGCTCTCTGCACGCATGATTACATGCATGCATGCACACTGCTTGCTGTGGATACCTCCCTGAAGATGTCTCCCTAACAATGGAAGTCAAGAATGAACAACTACATTGGCAAGTCACACATGTCCCCACAACAGCAGAGTAGCTATGGAAAGGAAAAAAAAGAAAGAAAGAAAGAAAGAAAGAAAGAAAGAAAGAAAGAAAGAAAGAAAGAAGGAAAAAGGCAGGTGTTTCTACCTAGCATCTGCGAGGAACCTTAATGTGTTTGCTTTTCCTACTAATTAGTTGAGTCTTTTGCTGAAGGGCCCAAGCCATTTGTCACTCAGCATATACAGTCCTCTTTGAAAGGAGCCCTTGTTTGTGGGAGGAATCTTATCCCCCCCCACAACCCCCACCCAGTGCAACCATCCTCTATCATCCCCCCAATGAATGCCGAGTGCAGAAAGAGCCTGATTGCTAAAACCTCAGGCCGATGGCATAAACATCAGAGAGGCACTGAATGCCAAACACCTTTCTGAGAGGGAGAAAAAATAATAAGGTGAGTTCACTTCATTCTCCCTGCAACCTAAAAATAAATTCAAGGGGCTTCTCCCGGCTTCGGGGAGTGCATATGGATTTCTTGCTGACATTCGATTCTCTGAACTGAATGTCACACTCGCTGAGAACAGTTAAAAAAATAATAATGCTACACTGTTATCGTTATTAGAAGGGCAAGAAGAATGAAATATCATGGTTATCATTAGGAAACCCTGTAAAACATATTTGTACATTATCTTGGGGCAAATACACATGTCATGTGTTACCAATTGTTAGGCAAAGAACGTGGTAATATATTGGTCCCCTCCGGCCCTCCGTACAGCTCCGCACGGGGCAGAAATGATGTGCACAGTGTGTGCAAGCAGCCAGAACATGCTGGGGCCGGGGGCATCCCAGGAATAGTGACACAAGGGGACAGTTGGGACAGATGCGGCAGCAGTGGAGGCTAGGCTGGTCAGTTGGAAAGCTGGATCAGGCCCAGGTGTGGGAAAGGGGTCCTCAGGTGTGTCTTCTCCTCATCTGGGGTGGTGAGTTCATAAGCAAGTCTTCTTCGTGTGCTGGGGTTCAAGGTCTCCTTCAGGAAGCTGCTCAGTTGTAAGTAAGAGATGGACCAACATCGTGCCTCTTCTGAGGATAGTATGCGAGAAAAAAAAAAAAAAAAAGCCTGGGAATGGCCAAAAGCTTCAAGGATGTCTGGTCCTCAGGGCCCAAACAAGTCCCTCCTCTGCAGTCTCACTGGATGCCTTTGCAAATTCCATACCTTTGTTCTGTTTTAATTTGTTGTGTTTTAGCCTCCAAGCCCTTTGAGAACATCCTAAAATGGAAATGTATGGGGGGTATGCACCATTTCATGCCCGTGTAGTGGGCCCACAGTCCCCCTTCACATTCACCCTCCTGTTCCTCCAGCACACAGGTCAGACTCACAATATTGCTCATGTCAGGTGTGGTGGGATGCACCCATAATCCCAACACTCAGAGGGTGAGGCAGGAGGATCACGAGTTCCAGACCAACCTGGGCTTACTGCGGTTAACTAAAATGATCCTGCTTCAAACAAAAACAACAACAACAACAAAAAAATAAAACAGGAAAAATCTAATTTCATTTAAAAACTGCTCCATGTGCTGTAAAGGGGGCGTTTTGGCTCTGGTTTCCAGGTTCTCTGAGGCCCAGGAGCATGCACAGAGCTCCCTGCTCCACGTGGAACACCAGCTCAATAGGCCTCAAGGAATATCCAAGGACACATGGGGCTTTTGAGGTCATGGGTCTGAGCCAAGAACCCCAAGTGCGTGGTCTTGACACCTGTCTGGACAGAGGGTCTAGAGCATGTCAGGAACCCCAAGACAGTCAGTGGTCTGTACGACCCCAAAGGAAAGACATCGTCCTAGGCCCAGAGGGCACTGCTTGGGGAAATGTCGGCCCTCAGTCCCAGGGCCTCCTGGACCCTGCAGGTCGGAGCTCCCCACCCCCGAAGCATCCTTCTCTGGCTCTGGGTGCAAAGGCCATAGAGGTCCAAGGCTGTGAGTGGGTTTGCTTCAAGCATCAGTCCTGGGTCTGGAGCCAAGGAAGCTGGAGGCCGTTATCTTGGCAGAGGGGCCTCCCCTTGAGGTTCAGAGTCTCCTCTTTGGTAAATGCACTTGGGCCCTGCCCTGCTGAGGAGAGTGTGATCTGATCAAAAACCTTTGGACCAGGCTGGAGAGATGGCTTAGGGGTTAAGGCTCCTGCCTCCTAAGCCTAGGAACACCAGTTCGATTCTCCAGGTCCCAAACTTAGCCAGATGCAGTGACGCAAGGGTGCAATGTTTCACTTGCCCACAAGGGGGTGCACACATCTGGAGTTCATTCACAGCTGCTGAGAGACTACTGGCACGCCCATTCTCTCTCTGTCTCCAGTCTCCCTCTCCCTCTCCAAAAAAACAACAACAACAAAAAAAAAAACTTTGGACCCCTTTCCCAGTCACTGACCCTCCTTGTGCCCAAATAAATGACTGCCACCCTAATGGCACCTAGGGTAGAACTGACAAAGAGGTCTGGGGACAAAAGTTCACACGAAATCTGAGACATCTAAACCCAAAAAATCCAATTGCTACAAATTCCGTCTATTGCTCAAAATCAGAACCCTAGAACAAATCAAAACAAAGTTTTTTTTGAGAAACTGAGGTTGGGTGGTGGGGTGGGGGTGGGGGTGGAGGAAGGGAGTGCCCAGGAAGTTCAGGAAGAGGCTAGGTGTGTGGAAACTAGCTTCACACCCACTGGCCCGGGGACCTGGTGGTGTGTACCATGAGCTCCCTCTGCTTCATTTCCCAGCACAAAGCCGACCTCTGCCTGTGGACTCACTGGTTCTCATTTCTCAGGCTGTGGGCACCAGAGTGTCTCAAGTCACTTCTCAAAGAAAAGGTGCCCTGGAACTGGCTGCCAACACAGAACCTCAACCCTGTGCCAGCCTTCAGTGTCACGCATAGGCCTCTGCAAGTTCCCCAGCTGCTCTGGAGGCTGAGGCAAAAGGATCCCAAGTTTAAGGCCTGCCTAAGCTACAGGGTGTATTCGGGAGCGGCGCCAGACAACTAAGAAGACTCTGCTTCAAAATCAAAGTACGATGAGGGCTGGAGATGGAGCTCAGTGGTCAGGAACTGACATAGACTCCATCAGTGAGGGGGCTGGATGTGCGCTTAAGCAGGAAAGTGTTTGCCTAGCATGAGGGAGCCCTGGGTTTCATCTCCAGTAACACACGTGCAAGCGCGCGCGCGCGCACACACACACACACACACACACACACACCCCAAGTGACCTTGGGAAGCCCTGAATTCCAGTCCTCTTTGCTTTCATTGCTAGGACAGTCAGTGTCGAGTCTGTTCTTAGTAACTGGCCCGTCTCAGACTCTTAGATTTCTCTGGTTTCATCTCTAATTTTTCAAATTGACAGTGTTTAATTTCGTAAATGGTTACAAGCAAGCAGCTGTAATTTAAAAAGGTAGGGAGGCAGTTGCAGTAGTCTCCCCACTGTGTACCCAGAACCCCGTAGTCTCTCTCTTCCTATAAATCTGCAGACTGGCACTACTCCCCGCCCCCTCCCCCCTGTGGCCCCACCAACTTCCTGTCGTTCTCCATGATCGAAGGACCTCCAGAGCTCCAAGGACTTCCCCAGCCCTCACAGTTTCCGCATCCCTCCTGTATCACCTAGCCCCTCACCAGACCTCGTTACACCTGGATGACTCAGAAAAAGCAGAAGAGGTTTTGAGGGAGGGCTTCCTGTCTCAAGTGAGCACCACCCCATTTTCTACTGTTGCCCTCCAACCTCTTCCCTCAGACTTGTGTGTTCATTCAGAGCTAGATGCTAAGTCATGAAAACTGCGTGGGGACAATAATTCTGGTCACTGGTAAATACATTATAATTTATTAAATTATATTGCACTTGACTGGTCAGCTATAGAAGCACATGGCATCTTTAAGACATTTTTCCCAGACATATTGCCTCATACAAATGAGCTGTAGGCAAACCTGGCGGGCAAAGGCCGAGGGGAAATCTCTCCAACAGGCTCCACAGCAAATTAGTAAGTGAGCGGGAGGTGCTGACTCACTGTATGCTAAACACAGAAGTCATGGATAAGGGGTACCTTCATATTGGGAGCTCCTGCAACATTGAGGAAAATATGTCCTACCAGGGCTTGGGGGTGGGAAGAACAGAACTTCTACTGATCTCCCTCTCCAAAGCCTCTCTGCCTCTTAGACCCACTTCTCTCCAACTTGAACTTGAACTTCAGGCTCTCATCCCCACCCTCCCCATTTTGGGCCACACCCCAAACCCAATGATACTCTATTTTATTTAATATCTTTATTCAATTTATATTCATCTTTTTTTACTTAAATAGATTTAATTTTTAAAAGAAGCTTTATATCATTACCATGAATAAAAAAACTAATAGCACTTACCATAAATATAAAATAACCATTAAAAAACATATAATGGAAACAAAACCGTGTAATTAAATTCCAGCTCAATATGAAGGCCTGGTGAAGGCTGAGCCTGCTCACTCCATTAAAAGGGGAGGCGTCCAAGTGTTCTGGAGCCCATGAGAACCTTCCTGCCTGACCCCCAAGGATGAAGAGCACCCAGGGAGTTCCCACTGAGAGCAATCTGCATACGTCCCACTCTGCTAGACACCACTGGAATACCTCAGGCTCCCACAGGGTCCTGAATATTTTTGGAGCCGTTGTGCCAAAACTGACAATGATGACATCACTATCCTCATAGGCACCTCAGGTAGAACTGTTGAACAGTCTTCAAGAATGTGGTTGGAGCTAAGCCTAGTGGTGCAGGCCTGTGATGTTCGTCACATTGCAGGCTGAGCCAAGAGTGGCAAGTTCAAAGACAGCCTGGGCTACATAGTGAGACTGTCACAATAAATAGTGAGAGGGCTGGAAAGATGGCTTCGTGGTTAAGGCTCTTGTTTGAAAAGCCTAATGACTCGAGTTCAATTGTTCAGTTCCCTGGTATCCAGGTAAAGCCAGATGCACAAGGTGGCCCATGTGTCTGGAATTCGTTTGCAGTGGCTAGAAGCACTCTCTCTCTCTCTCTCTCTCTCTCTCTCTCTCTCTACCTATCTGCTTCTTTCTGTCTCTCCCTCAACTAAATAAATGAATTAAATATTTTGAAAAAAATAAACAGTCTACCAGTGAGGGGCTGGGGCATGGCTCAGTGGTAGAGCACTTGTCTAGAATCCACAGTGAGGGGCTGGGGGCGTGGCTCAGTGGTAGAGCACTGGTCTAGAATCCACAGTGAGGGGCTGAGCACTTGGGTCCACAGTGAGGGGCTGGGGCGTGGCTCAGTGGTAGAGCACTGGTCTAGAATCCACAGTGAGGGGCTGGGGGCGTGGCTCAGCTGTAAAGCACTTCCCTAGCAGGCACAAGGCCCTGGGTTCCATCAGAAGCAGCATACAAAATAAGTCATCTTCGTATTGTGTGATTAAAAAGCCTGGAGCTGAGCCCTAGCCCTGCTTCGGGAATGTCATCTCTCCCCTCATCAGCATTTAGAGAGTCTAAATGGCTACAGAGCTCCTTTCCGACCATATGCCTTCCAGTTCTCTAAGTCCCTACACACCCAGCACAATGAGACGTTTTTAAAAGTACATTTCATGTCATGTGACACCAAGCATGTGTTTGAAAGAGCCACCCAGGACTGTGCATATAAAGCTTCTTCCTCGAATGAGGAAGGTAATACTGGATCATCAACATGCAGAGCCAAACAGAGACCGAGAAGAGACGTGAACCTCAACGAATCTCCAAACCACACAGCAAGTGAAAGCATCTTATTGTCGTCAAAATACAAGCCCGGGCTATGTAAAATAGAAATGTCCAAATGTGAAGCCAATGTCTCTCATTCTACTTAGAACCCCTTTCAACCAGGAAGAGAGTGTGTCAGATAATCAACATTCACAAGAGAACACAGCCTCGGTTCTAACTGTGGGCTGCGCTTAATACAAGCAGTTAGGGAAAGGCTTAAAAAAAAAAACAAAAAACGAAGCCATACATTATCCCCCCCCCACGTATAGATTATATTTGACCTATTGCTTTTAAAACAGAATACCTTCCCAGGCACGCTTTACATGATAACATTCTGAGACAAAAGAGAGAAAATGCAAATCAATTCTACAGTACATGTATGTTGCTGCATTTGGCAAAATCAAATGAGATCTTTTCATCTTCTTACTGTAGAACAAAAACAGAGCAATATTATGAAACCTCACCGAGTTTTATTTCTCAGCGTCTTTTGTGTCCAGCCTTTTAAATTCAGGTTTTTCTGCCTTTTTTACTGACAAGCCCACAATTTTCAGAAAAGAAAGCTAGCATTAATTAAGACAGTGCCAGATGTAATTTTCTTGGGAAGTAAATTTCTGCGCAACTAAAGGTTACAGAGACCTTTTCACTGTCAAAATTTACTACAGCCTGTGAATGTTAATGCTTCTAATGAAGACATGTTCTCTGTCCCTGAACTTAAAAGTACCCGGAGAAGAAGGCAAAAAAAAAAAAACTCTATTTGACGAATGTATCTGGAGTCTGCATTAATGGAGGGAACCCTCGGCTGCTGGTGCACGTTGTAATTATAGTGTTTGGATAGCCTTGTTTTCTAAACAAGGAATATTGCCATAAATTGGCAATTTTGCATGAGGAGTCAGAAGTAGGGTTGTAGTAGGCACCTTATATTACAAATGAGCCTAGAGTGTAATAAGTGTTTATCCCACTCTGCTGAAGGAAGTGCACCCTGACTCTTGGCCAACTGGAAGGAAGCAAGCAGAGCCACATCTTACATTCCCCAATCCCGGGCATAGACCATCCAGGGACCATCCAGGGTTTCTGACTCTGTGATCCCTCTGAACCCCTGGATTGCCTAATGAAGGGTGCTGCTCAAGGCCCTTCCTCCACTGAGGAGCATGGCTGAGCCAGCATGGCTGCTTTGGTAGAACATATGTGAGGCTGTCCAGTGGTAGAGCACTTGTCTAGAATCCACAGTGAGGGGCTGTGGCCCCTGGATTGCCAAATGAGGGGCTGGGGGTGCTGCTCAGGTAGAGCCCTTCCTCCACTGAGGAGCATGGCTGAGCCAGCATGGCTAGAATCCACAGTGAGGGGCTGGGGCTGGGCGTGGACTCAGAGGTAGAACACTTGTCTAGAATCCACAGTGAAGGGCTGGGGGCATGGCTCAGAGGTAGAGCACTTGTCTAGAATCCACAGTGAGGGGCTGGGGCGTGGCTCAGTGAGGGGCTGGGGCGTGGTAGAGCACTTGTCTAGAATCCACAGTGAGGGGGCTGGGGCGTGGCTCAGAGGTAGAGCCCTTGTCTAGAAGAATCCACAGTGAGAGGGTCCACAGTGAGGGGCTGGGGCGTGGCTGATCACTTGTCTAGAATCCACAGTGAGGGGCTGGGGCGTGGCTTAGTGGTAGAGCACTTGTCTAGAATCCACAGTGAGGGGCTGGGGCGTGGCTCAGTGGTAGAGCCCTTGTCTAGAATCCACAGTGAGGGGCTGGGGCGTGGCTCAGTGGTAGAGCACTTGTCTAGAATCCACAGTGAGGGCTGGGGGGGGCTGGGGCACTGTTCTAGAATTCCCCAGTGAGGGGCTGGGGGTGTGGCTCAGCGGTAGAGCAGGTGGTAGAGCAGCACTGTTCTAGAATCCAGGGGGCTGGGGGTGTGGCTCAGCGGTAGAGCACTTGTCTAGAAGTGAGCTGGGGATGTGGGTCTAGAATCCACAGTGAGGGGCTGGGGTATGGGTGGTAGAACACTTGTCTAGAATCCACAGTGAGGGGCTGGGGATGTGGCTCAGTGGTAGAGCCCTTGTCTAGAATCCACAGTGAGGGGCTGGGGCGTGTCTAGAATCCACAGTGAGGGGCTGGGGTCGACTCCACAGTGAGGGCTGGGGCGTGGCTCAGTGGTAGAGCACTTGTCTAGTCTAGAATCCACAGTGAGGGGCTGGCTCAGCGGTAGAGCACTGTGGCTCAGTGGTAGAACACTTGTCTAGAATCCACAGTGAGGGGCTGGGGTGTGGCTCAGCGGTAGAACACTTGTCTAGAATCCACAGTGAGGGGCTGGGGTGTGGCTCTCAGCACTTGTCTAGAATCCACAGTGAGGGGCTTGTGGCTCAGCAGAATCCAGAATCCACAGTGAAGGGCTAGGGGCAGTGAGGGGCTCAGTGGTAGAGCCCTTGTCTAGAATCCAGGGCTGGGGATGTGGCAGCGGTAGAGCCCTTGTGAGAGCACTTGTCTAGAATCCACAGTGGGGCGTGGCTCAGGGTAGATCCCTTGAGAATCCACAGTGAGGGGGCTGTCTCAGAATCCATCCACAGAGGGGCTGGGGCGTGGGGGACATGGCTCAGCGGTAGAGCACTTGTCTAGAATCCACAGTGAGGGGCTGGGGTGTGGCTCAGTGGTAGAGCACTTGTCTAGAATCCACAGTGAGGGGCTGGGGTGTGGCTCAGTGGTAGAGCACTTGTCTAGAATCCACAGTGAGGGGCTGGGAATCCACAGTGAGGGAGCTGGGGATGTGGCTCAGTGGTAGAGCACTTGTCTAGAATCCACAGTGAGGAGCTGGGGATGTGGCTTGTCTAGAATCCACAGTGAGGGGCTGGGGTGTGGCTCAGTGGTAGAGCACTTGTCACAGTGAGAATCCACAGTGAGCACTTGGGCTGGGGGCTGGGGCGTGGCTCAGTGGTAGAGCAGGGGCTTGTCTAGAATCCACAGTGAGGGGCTGGGGCGTGGCTCAGTGGTAGAGCACTTGTCTAGAATCCACAGTGAGGGCTAGAATCCCCAGTGGGGGCTGGGGTGTGGCTCAGTGGTGAGGGGCTGGGCACAGTGGTTGTCTCCACAGTGAATCCACAGTGAGCCCTTGTCTAGAATCCACAGTGGGGGGTATGGCTCAGTGGTAGAACACTTGTCAGCAGTGAGGGGCACATGTCTAGAATCCAGTAGTGAGTGGGGCTCCACAGTGAGTGGCTGGGGGCGTGGCTCAACGGTAGAGCACTTGTTAAGAATCCACAGTGAGGGTCTCGGGGCGTGGCTCAGTGGTAGAGCACTTGTCTGGAATCTACTAGTGAGGGGCTTTGGCCGTGGCTCAGTTGTAAAAAGCTTGCCTAGCATAAACATAACACTGGTTCAGTCTTAGCGCGGGAGAAATGAAGAAGTTAGGGATGACAAATGTTTGACATTGATGGTTAGTGAGTAGACATTTTGGTCTTTACAAACCATATAATCTCAGCCAGAGATCACACAGAAACTAAGGAGCACAGTTCTGTTCCAATAAAACTTTTTTACTAAAAACAATCAGTGGGTTGGATATACCTTTCAGACATAGCCAGGCTAATGGTACTTTTTAAAAATTAAATTTATTTATTTATTGAAATTTTCATACATTGATGCAATCTTTTTGATCATAGTCACCGGCCATTACTTCTCTTGTCTCCTTCCATTGTCCTCTGAGCCCCTTCCTCTCCCCTTCTCCACTGTTTTGTTTGTGATAACTGAATACCTCGGTTTTCTTGCATGAAGGTAGGTGGGTCCTTATTTACTGGTACACGGGCAACTCTCCAGAGGATATACCAAGAAAGAAAATATATCTACTTCCCCCAGAGACTAGCATCCACCCCTCCTCCAACCATGACAGAGTGTTGACAGGACCCGTTTTGTGCAGGTGATTACAGCTGCTCTAAGTTCATCTTTGCAACAGATAAGTCATGTTTCCAGAACTCAGAGCTCCACAGTTCCATCCTCGTGCTCGTACATTTGTTCTGTCCCCTCTTCCTTGTGTGTCTTGAGTTGTGGAAAGGGGTTCTATAGATGCCTCCTTTAAGGCTGAGCCCTCAATAATTCATGATTCTCAGCTCTTTGCCCAGCCTGTGAAAAAGAAGCTTTTGACTAAGGCTGAGAGCTGCACGAATTTACAGGTGTACATAGGTCCGGGATGAATGGAAGCAGTATGTTACTATTGGATTTGTGCACATTAGCATCATGCTCCTAACATTTCAAAGACACTCAGCAATAACGCTCCCATCTTAAGTCTAAGAAGTGAAGTTCAGGAAGCAGATGTGAGATGCTACAATTAGAATAAGAGGCAGGTGGCAGGGAAACCAGGACTCCTGGCCTTCCTGGGAACACTCCTTGGTTGAGCTGCTGAGTCACCATCAGAGGTCTTAGCCCAGGCCTCTTTGCAGCTGGCGGGTAGATGTCTCTGGTCTCACTTTATACCACGTGGTCTTCCCAGGAAGGCTCCTCGATATTGTGGACAGGCCTACTCCAGCCCCTTTGGGTTACTTTTTCATAAGACTTTTATGTATTCCCAGTGGCTTTTATCTGGTAGCTACCATCTTTGAGCAGAGGAAGTACCAATGATCCTGCTGTACCCACAGTGGGGCCAATGCTGGCTGCTGTCCCAGTTAACAACCATGATCACTCAGGTCTCAAATACCTGGCTTGCAAAAAATTGTATGATCTCCTGCCCCCCATCCCAGATGGGGGGATTTCATAGAGCTATCTGTGTTGTGTGCAGGAAGAAATTATGGAGACCCCCGTGTGGTGGCACATGCTGGAAATCCCAGCTGCTCAGAAGGCAAGAGAACTGTATTTTGAGGCCAGCCTAGGCCACATAGTGAATTCCAGGGCAGCTTGGAATACATAAGATCTCGTTTTAAAAGGAAAGAAAGAGAGAGAGAAAGAGAGAAAGAAAGAAAGAAAGAAAGAAAGAAAGAAAGAAAGAAAGAAAGAAAGAAAGAAAGAAAGAGAAAGAAAGAAAGAAAGAAAGAGAGAGAGAGAAAGAGAGAAAGAAAGAAAGAAAGAAAAGAAAGAAAGAAAGAAAGAAAGAAAGAAAAAGAAAGAAAGAAAAGAAGAAAGGAAATGGGAAAGATGAGGGGAAGGGAAGAGAGGAAATTATAAAAATACAACTGGTCACACAAATTATATAAAAGAAAATATTTCAAAGATAAAAGGTGAAAACTTATAATTAAGTCTAAAAGATGTCTCTGCTCGCTGTCACTTCGACTGGCAGAACCTGTGTCTCAGAGAGAGCCTGAGACGAGAATGTTTCTGAAGCTTCTACAAAGCTCAGCTTGGCATTGGTTGGTGGTCATTTGACTCTTTGTGGTTTTTCCCTTGACATGTGACTTCGAATCTTAACTCCTTTGTGGTCCCATGTTGACAACTCTTGTTCTCTTTCCCGCTTGCCTTGCCGCCAGTGCGCCTCTGGAGCTCAGCCTGCTCTCATTGCAGTCCTATCTCATTGCCTCCTGCAAGGCTCAGAGGCCATTGTCCTGCTCCCCTCACACCTCTCAGGCCCTCTGGAGACAAGACCATTTAGAGAGGGCTGAGAAAGGCAGACCCCATCACCTGAACGGGTCCATGCGTCCCACAGAGTCACCAAGAAACAGAAGAAATGGCTAAGGCAGAAGACCGAGTCGGACCTTTGCGAGCAAGGAGACGTGGGAGGAGACAGACGTGTGTGTGCAGCAGCTTTGTTCTCCAAGGCTTCCTTCCATCTGCCCATCCTCATGCATCCGTGTCGAACTCTAGCGGAGGGAGAAGAGCAGGAATAGAAGACAAATCGCTGAGAAACTTGTTCTGCCCCAGAATCCACCAATTTTCCCGGGACAGGAGTCTGCAGGCTATGGTAAACAGAGTGATGCTGATCCCCAAGCCAGCCATGTCAGCATCACGTGGGGCCTTGTATGAAAACCCAGTCTCTGTCACACCAAGACTGCTGCAAACAGCTGGGCATGGAGGCGCATGAACATATAGTCCCAGCAACTGGGGAGGCAGGTGGATTGCCATGAGTTTGAGACCTATCTGGACTACTGAGTAAGATCTTGTCTCACACAATCAGAACCAAAAATAAAAGAATATAGAAACAGGGCTGGAGAGATGGCTCAGTGGTTAAAGCACTTGCCCACAAAGCCTAAAGACCCAGGTTTGATTCCCCAGCACCCACCCATGTAAAGCCAGATGCACAAAGTGGCACATGCATCTGGAGTTCATTTGCAGCTACTGGAGGCCCTGGCATGCCCATATATATTTTGTTTTGTTTTGTTTTGTTTTGTTTTGTCTGTCACTCTTCCAGGCTGACCACTATCTCTCTGTGCTGCCTAAGTGCTGGGATTCCCAAATAAATAAAAATATATTTTTTAAATGAATATGGCACATGCCTTTCATCCCAGCATTCCAGAGGCAGAGGTAGGAGGATTGCTGTGAGTTCAAGGCAACCCTGAGACTACATAGTGAATTCCAGGTCAGCCTGGGCTAGAACAAGATCCTACCTCAAAAAAAAAAAAAAAAAAAAAAAAAAATGCTTGTCAAATGCTTGTGAGGATTCAGAGAAAAAGGAACCCTAATTCTCTACTAGAGGAAGAGTAAACTTTGCAGCCATTGTGGGCGTCATGAGGTTCAGCTATGCCACTCCTGGGATATGGGTGGACAGCCTAAGTCAACTTTCCGCTCAGATACCTGCACACCCACGTTTAGAACTGTACTGTGTACAGTCACCAAGACCAACAAGCACCAGCCCAGATGCTCATCCACAGAGGAGCAGAGAAAGGAAATATTTTATATATACAGAATGGAATTGTTCCCAGTCATCAAGAAGAGTAAAGTTCTGTCATTGGCAAGAAAATGGGTGCAACTAGAGATCATCGTATTGAACAAACCAAGTAAGTCTCACAAAGTCAAATATTGCACTTTTTTTCTTATTTGTGGGTCTTAGATCTAGTATGTATACATAAAATCATTTATGTACAGATGTCATGAAAATAGAAGTAAAACTGTCCAGGGGAGCAAGGAGGGCTAATGGGAGGGGGTGTGCTGAGAAAGGAGATGGCAGTGAGGTATAGAGGATGTGCTTCCATTTATAGACTTGTGTGAAATGTCCTTATGTAACCAGTATGATATATTTTTTTAAAAATTAAATTAAGAAAAGAGAGAACAGAGGATTGTTGGTGGCCCCAGGGGAAGCTACACCTTGTAAAAGAAATGTCACCAAGCAGGACTGCTGGTCAAAGACCTCCCTGAGCATCCTCGGGGTCAGGTGGGACAAGGAGAGAGCAATGCATCCTGTCCAGCATTTCTCTCGGGCCTGTTCTGTATCACTTGACAGGTGCAGAGAGCTTGGAGTAGGTAGAAACACCATGGGAGGCCGGTGGTTCAGATGCGGCCACATCTCGATGCTCTAAGAGGGGACTGTTCACAAGTCATGAAATATGGGTGGAGAAGGTCATGGGAAAGGAAAAGTCCTCTGTGCCTGTGGAAAGGGCAGACTTGGGGACACTGGGGAGACAACTCTAGTGAGTTTGCCTTGGAATGCTACAGCACACAAGGCTGTGCCTGAGGGCTGCCCAGCCCAGCCCAGCAGCCATGCAGACAAACGGATACAGTACTGGAATCCAGCCTCTATCTTACCTTCCCCTGGCCTCATACTTATTCCTGCTAGGATGGAGGACTCCATCCAGCCATGTGGAAGACTCATGGGGGTCCCGTTGTCAGCTCCATGTTGCTGGCATGAACATCCAACCAAGCACAGTTTGATGGGAGGAAGGGATTGATTTCAAGCTTACAGATCCAGGGCAGAAGAAGCTGGCCCCTTTTCACAGATCCAAGCAGAGAGAGAAAGCACCACCAGCAGCAGCCAGCAAACACCAAAAAGCTGCAAGCAGGGACCCAGCCAGAGCTCAAAGCTCTGTGCACAACTTTAGGCTGGAATTCAGATCCATCCCCAGTAACATGCCCCCTGTGGCAGGAGTCTTCCTGCTAGGGGCTGAAGCTGCAAACTCAATTTTAATAAAACACCTGAGTCTATTGGGGACAGGCATTCAAACCACCACAGGCCCCAATGGAGAAACCTTACCTGAGGCTCTATGGATTAGGCGTTGCCCCTGCCTCTCTCCTGGGTGAATGAAGGGAGGCAGGAAGGAATGGAGGACATATTGTTCCTGGAGGTCAAAGATGATATGCGGCTAACATTATATATATATGAAATAGATATAGAACCATTCAGTCACATACCTGTATGCACACATGTACATGCTAGCTTTTCACCCCCAAGACAAATGCCTGAGAGAAGCAATCTTAGAGAAGGAAAGATTTATTTGGGCTCATGGCTTCAAAGGTTCAAGTCCATGGTCAGCTGGCTCCATTAACACGGGCCTATGCTGAGGCAGAGTACCACAGCAAAAGTGTGTGATGGAGCAAAGCTGCTTATCTATGACAGGAAGGAGAGAGAGAGAGAGAGAAAGAGAAAGAGAGAGAGAAAGAGACTAGGTCAGGGACAAAAACACATCTTGTCCAGGGCACAGTCCAATGACTTCCATACTTCATGACCTCCCAGTGGTCTGTTTACAATTTACATGTATCGATAGATTAACATGTCAGTTATATCACAGCCCCCAGGATCCACTTGTCTCTGGACACACCCTGACAGACGAGCCCAGAAGTACATTGCACTAATTTCTTGGGAGTCTCTCAACCCCTTAAAGTTGATGATCAGTATTAGCCATAACACAAGTTTTTAAATTAGAGGGCAACCTTGAGGGCTTCTGTTCAACTTCGGAGACACTTGACCCTTAGCTCACCCCCTACTCCGCTGCTTTCCCATGTCTAGCGCCTACTTGCACCTGCGAGGTTGTAGGCCTCTGTACAGTTTGCTCCCCTCTCCTTTCCCAAATACAGGAGAGGGGCCTCTGGGGCATAGGCAGGTAGGGCGAATACTTTAAATAAATCCTCCCCTTTTCAACCCACAGAGACCTCTTTCTTGATCAGTTACTCCACCCCACCTACAAGGAAGTGACCTTGGCTCTCATGCTAACGCTTGCAATGCCAAGGCGTGTTTAGCCAAGTGAAATGACTTACTGGCCACCACCCATGTGGCTTGCATGAGTCATAAAGACTGAAAAGCGTTGGCCCTTGGAGCAGGACTCGTTACAGCCATTCATGAGAAAACGGCGAAGCAAGCAGAGCCCTGTGTGGTGCGGCATTCTGCTGGTGGGTCAGTTGCTGGGAAGGGTATGGGAAAAAAAAAAATCTCTGTCCTTTCCTGTGGGACAGCTGAGGTTTAGAGAGTTGAACTGGTAGAGCCAGGCATGGTGGCACACACGGGTGATCTCAGCGCCCAGGAGCATGAGGCGGGAGGATTGTGAGTTCGAGAACAGCCTAGGTTACCCATGAAGACTGCCTCGAATAAATAACTACATAAATAAATAAAAAGGAAACACATTCTGCTGAGAGCTGAAACCTTCTGATAGGGCAGGTGAAGCCTGTGATTAGAAGCGAGTTCATTACTACACTTGCCTTGGGCTCAGTGTGAGAGGAAGAGAGGGGGACTCAGCTGCCTGTGACCACAGGCCTCGTGCTCTGGATGGTTTCAGCAACCCTGAGACACTCGGGTTGAGTGGTGCTTCTCTTTGATAGTGCCTTCCATATAACACGAAGTGTTCCCTGCAGGCCCCTGTCCTTGTTCCTCTGTGACATGCCATGGAGTCACCTACTGTTGGCAGGTACTGGCTCACCCTGTGCCCCAGGCTAAGAGCCCCCCTGCCATCTCCCCGGGTGCTCCCCACTGTTTCTGCTCACACAGCCCTGTCCCCAGCAGGACACTGCTGCCTGCTTGCCTGCCTGACAACTGTCAGCCCGAGGTGTGGACACCTTCTCCTTGGTGGCTTTCCCTTTTTCATTAGGTTTGACAAAGCGTTTTTTCCGAGATTAATAGTGCAGAGGGAGTCAGAGTAGGAGGCTTTTAGTGGTGACAAACAGCCAGGCCCGGGTGGCTCTGGGAGTTGTGTTCGGCAGGAGCAGCCTTGCAGCAGAGCCCTGGGGCCGGAGGAGCAGAGAGTAGGGACTGTGCAGTCCCTGGAGCCTGTATTCGGCAGCGCTGCCCCGTCTTGACCCTGTCCTGTGCCTAGAAGGCACCACAGCAGAGACTCCAAGACCCTCTTCCAGAGGCCAGCACTCTCCCGGGAGGATGCTACTGACAGTTCTCACTGGAGGCCGACAAGAGCCCAAGAAGGCCTGGTCCTCCATGTCGGCGCCTCACGGTGTCCGTGCTCAGCCCGGCTGCTCCTGCGCCCCTTCCTTGTCCTTTCCCCTTCCTCTGCAGCACCCTGTCCCCGGGGTTTTGCACATACTGA
This sequence comes from Orientallactaga sibirica, assembly GCA_036365145.1. Classification (NCBI taxonomy): domain Eukaryota; kingdom Metazoa; phylum Chordata; class Mammalia; order Rodentia; family Dipodidae; genus Orientallactaga; species Orientallactaga sibirica. Next base: position 5,606,718 of record JAEOAD010001365.1, read on the forward strand.
TGAGAGAGTCCAAAGAGGACTTTGGCGCACAGACCAATCTGGCCACTTCTTGTGCCCTGGACCCCACAGGTGACCTCTATTGCTATTACAAGCACAACCACTGCACCAGGAAGCCAAGCCCACGTTTCTAACTATGTAGGCTGGGAGGGAAAACACTTTGGAGACAATCAGGAAACCCAGAGGAGGGTGCATACTACTGACTCTCACAAATGCTATCTTTTCACCCGCGTAGCACCCTTTCTAAATATACACATGCATATAGGTACACCTGTGCACGGTCTGAAGTATACGTGCATGGTTTCATGTGTGCGTAGATGCATACAATTGTGCATACTCCTGGGTACGTGCGTACTCAAAGCACACATGCTTCAATGCACATTATGAATTCACAAACATATGTTCAGAAGCAGGTGTGCACAGAGGTAGTTAAGTTCCCTTAGACACCATATACACATGCGCACACAGGCACACACACAGGCACACACATGCATATGCACAGACAGAAACAGGCACACACACAAAGACACACACAGTCACACATACAAGTGCACACACAGATACACACGGAGGAACACACAGGGGCACCTGTATGCACACACACAGTCATATGTACAGGTACACACACAGACGCCCACAGGCACATACAACAGGCATACATGTAGACACACAGCTACCCTTTTCCTGCATCAGCCTCTGGCCCGGTGTCCTGGAAAAGGCCGGAAGGGCCGTTACAGATCTCAGATCACCTGTTTCAGATCCAGTGCGACCCATGACCACCCCAAGACCCAGAGAAATGAAGCCACACAGCCTTTTAGGACATGAGCTGACCTTGACATCCGGACATATCCACTGTGTGAATGAGACAGCCGAAGCATAGACAGGGTACATGACCTGCCCGGAACGTGGAACTGGGGATAAAAGTAAGACAGGCCCAGACCCCTGGCATGCAGGCTGCTGCTTTGACCTACCCTGCTGCCCCTCCTCTTCCGATCCAGACCTGACCCAAAGGAACATCTTTCTCGACCTCCACTCCTGTCTTTCTGTTGGACGCCTGGAGCCTGACCTTCTCTGATGGAAGTTCACTTTTTTTGTTTGTTTGTTTGCTTGTTTGTTTGTTTTTCGAGGTAGGGTCTCCCTCTAGCCCAGGCTGACCTGGAATTCACTATGTATTCTCAGGGTGGCCTCGAACTCACAGCCATCCTCCTACCTCTGCCTCCCGAAGGCTGGGATTAAAGGCGTGCACCAACTAGCTGCAAGGAGAGGATAACTGTTTGATTGAATGAATTTACTGATGTGCACTTTTTTTGTTGTTTTTCAGTTTTGATACAGGGTCTTGCTATGCAGCCAAGGCCGACTTTGAACTCGTGACCCTCCTCCTGCCTGACCTCTTGAGTGCTGGGATTACCACGCCTGACTGCGTTCATTTCTTTTTAAAAATTTAATTAAATTAATTTATTTACTTATTTGAGAGAGAGAGAGAGACACAGGAATAGGCAGGTAGAGAGAGAGAGAGAATGGGAGTGCCAGGGCCTCCAGCCACTGCAAACAAACTCCAGATGCATGCACACCCTTGTACATCTGGCTTACGTGGGATCTGGAGAATTGAGCCTCAAACCGGGTCCTCAGGCTTCCCAAGCTAGTGTTTGATCCAGCCCCTGAATGTGTTCGTTTCTGGTCACTGTGACCAAAATACCTGACAGAAACGTCTCAAAGGGAGGAAAGGTTTATTTTGCCTCATCGGAGAGATTCCGGTCCATTGTGGCAGGGGGAAGGCGTGGTAGAGCAGCTTTCTTTATGGAGGCAGGAACATGACAGAGCTTATGGCAATGGGAGTGTTTGGTGAAGGAGTATTCACATAGTGGTGAACCAGGACGCCGCTCACATGAGGCAGAACAAGGGGCAGGAATAGCCTTCAAAGACCCACACCTAGGTCCCACCTCCCAAGGGCTCCTTAGCCCTTCAAAATACCACATGCTGGTACATCAACCTGTGGGTGACGTTTTAGATCCAAATGAGAGCCTGGGTACAAACACATATGTTTTTAATAAAACGTTAAAGCTTTTTCTGTATTTGTTTGAGAGAGTGACAGAGAGAACGAGGTAGATAGAGAGAAGGAGAATGGGTACGCCAGGGCCTCCAGCCACTGCAAACCAACTCCAGACATATGCGCCACTTTGTGCATCTGGCTTATGTGGGTCTTGAGGAATCGAACCGGGGTCCTTTGGCTTTGCAGGCAAGTGCCTTAACCATTAAGCCATCTCTCCAGTCCACATACACATATTTTTAACCTGCACATATTTTGCAAAAAAAAAAAAAGTGAGAAATTATTATTTGAAGAATTACTTGAAAGTAATTAGGACAATGTAGGGACAGATGGGGCATTCCTTTCGTGGACTGTCTCATCTGCCAACTGTTAAACCATGGGTAGAAGTTTGGATCAATGGCTAGATGCATGATTTAAAAGAAAGAAAGAAAGAAAGAAAGAAAGAAAGAAAGAAAGAGAGAAAGAAAGAGACAGTAACATACTAAGACACAGCTAAGTGGTAAGTGTGCAGTCACTTACTGTAAATGCCCTTCAACTTTGCTGTGGATAATGGGGGAAATGTTGAAATTAAGAAAAGAGCCTTGTAGTGGTCAACCATGGTAAAGTACCCTGAACCAAGGCGTCCCGTGAACTCTTCCTATGTGAGATCCAAAAAGAGATGAAAACATCATACACCTGTCAACCTGCACTACCCGATACGTAGCAGTGGCAGCCATGGGTCCCCTGGTGCTGGAGTAGACTCCCGAGACACCGAGATGTCCGCAGCACATCCGGGATCCGAGCCAGCTTTGCGTACAGGGTAGGAGCCTCGTCTTCAATCCTGTTACCCATGGGAGAGCTGTCACCTCTTCCCAGTGCCCTGGAATTCAGAGGCCAGCCCCCGCCATGCAGTGGGGAGCAGGGGCTCACTGAAGAGCAAAGGTCAGGTGCACCCACGGTCTGGTCCACAGAATCTGCCTCTCAGTGCTTCAATCTTGGGCTTCCCAGCTTTTAGATCTGTGAGCAGCACCTCTATGCTGTTTAAAAGCCACCCAGCGGTTTTGTTCTACACGGTTATAGCAGTCCAAAAAGACTAAGATGAAAACGAAAAGCCCTAGAAGCCAGGATGGCACTGACCACCAGATCCTCCGAATGTCTGCCGAGGAAGCAACGCTGCCTCTTTCCTCGGGCACTGGGGCCAGGATGGGATTGACTCCTTGGGCCTGGGCACCAGGAAGAAAGGCTTAGAGCGGAAGTGCCAAGGATTTGAAAGTCCCATGATGTCATCGTGAAGGCTTCTTCATTTGACCTCTTCCTATTAGAGTTGCTGACTCTCAGTATACTCAGGGTTTCTGAGAGCTATCCAGGGGGTGGTGGGAACCATCCTTTAGCTAAAAGAAGAGGCTATGCCCACACAAATGTCTTCTAAATGTCTAGATCTCTCTCCTTTGACAGATGTGGCTCTCACTCCTGGTTAGAAAACCTGCTTTTTCCAGATGGCAGTGAATAACCAGGGAATACCAGGAAGAACCACGCTCACATGAAAAGGAGGTGGAGTGCTTAGCATGAGACAGGGTGCCTCTGTCACGCCCTCCAGGGCCCTCCCGGGAGACAGAGGAAGAGGTGGCTCCAATATGAGCTGCGCGCCACTCTCGCAGCAGCCTGCGCACCTCCTCCAGGAAGATGACTGTGGAGACCCAGGAGACTCATCTCGTGACAGCAGGAAAATGGACGCCGCCGAAGGCTCCACAGTGAAGGACACTTCCAAGCCACGCTCCAAGGCTCAGGGACTGCTTCAGAAGACGGGCTGGGGATGACCCAAGAGCCACAGGGTAGGAAGGTGTATCCTGAAGCGTTGTCCTCCCAGCAGACACTGGCTGGAGCACTCAGGACTCATGTAGTGCATGCGGATAACCCCATGGGGCGGGGGAGAGACAGCACAAGACTGTAACCAGATGGGTATATAACCAATACGCAAGAAGCTTACATAGTAAAGTTCTCAACTTAACCAAAAAAGAGATGGTGGGAGAAGCTTCAAAAAATTCCATCCTCGTCCTCTCTCCCCCCATCGCTCCTCTCTATCTTTCTCTCTCTCTCTCTCTCTTTTCTTTTGTAGTCTTGGCTAGACTCAATCTCATGATCATCCTGCCTCGGCATCCCAAGTGCACTACATTCAGCTTCTCTTGCGAAATCTTTTTAAAATATTTTTTTTATTTTTATTTATTTATTTTCGGGAAAGAAATAGGCAGGTGGAGAGAAAGAGAGAGAGAATGGGCATGCCAGGGCCTTTGGCTGCTGCAAACAAACTCCAGACGCATGCTCACCCTTGTACATCTGGCTTACATGGGTCCTAGGGAATCGAACCTGGGTGCTTTGGCTTTGCAGGCAAGCAGCTTAACCGCTAAGCCACCTCTCCAGCTCGGGAAATATTTTTCTGTCTGTTTTGTAACTGGACAGGCTCAGCTGCAGTGTTTCTGTGACTCCCTAGTCCCTCGAGGAGTCTGGTGGCTGAGATACAGCGCATTTCAAAGCAGGGACTCACAAATGAGCAGGAGTCTTGAATGTAGAGTTGCGCCCATCATCCATCCTGCGCTGGAGGAAATGCTTTACCTTGGAGCCTTATATCTGCCTTTAAGTATTCACGTGAGAGGTAAGTGAGCAATGTAGACAGGTCATTCAAGAGAGGGTCACGCACCTCAAGGGTCCAACTGACTGGTTCCAACCCCTTCCCAAGCACTCTGAGAACCCTCATGTCATCCAGGAAGTTTTGTTGGCCTTGAATTTGGTCAGTCAGTCTTCAGCTGAAATTGAAGGGGCAGGTAGAGGGAGTGAGCGTGACTTCCTTTGTTATGGATGCTTCAGAGATAGCTCCCAGTTCATGCTGCCCAAACGGTGACGAGTATTGCCAAGCCCCTGATTTTTCCTTTATTTTCTTTTTTCCCCACCAGATGAGCATTACCGAAGGAACTACACGAAATATCAGCCTTCCCCCACCAGCAGCCATAAGTTCATGTGCATATCTGACAGCTCAGGGCTCCCCCCTAACCCAAGGAAGAATATGCCCAAACTGGAGTAGCAGTTCCCAATGGGAAGGACCCAGAATGTCACAGCCCAGGAATCAATAATGTCTGCTCCTCCCTCAGCAAATGAGAGTGCTGCCCCAACACGCTGATCTCCCATTAATTCCGGCTGACCAACAAAGCTGAGGCCACTGGCACGCCCAGAAATCCTGACCTCCAGCCCTTGGGGGACAGAGCCCAACCTCCCCCCAGAGGTTAATGAGGTGGCTATGTTTCTAGTTAAAGACAGAGCAGACAAGGCCACGGGGTTCATTCAAACGTTTAGAATACAGAGTGGTTCACTAGACAAGGAAAATACAGCATGAAGGCAAGGCAGAGAAGGGAGGCAGGCGGAAGGCAGTGCCAGCAGGACCACAGGCAACTTGCGTCCTAGGAGCATGGGGATGGAGTTGTTTTCTATTTTCTTTTCTTTAATATTTAATTTTTAAAAAATTATTTATTTATTTATAAGCAGAGAGAGAAAAAGAGAGAAATGGGTGTGCCGGGGCCTCTAGATGCTGCAAATGGACTTCAGATGCACATGTCACGTAGTGCATCTGGCTTTACACGGGTACTGGGGAATCGAACCCAGGTTATTAAGCTTTGCAAGCAAGTGCCTTAACCATTGAGCCATCTCTCCAGACCCCGTTTTCTATTTACTTCTTCCTCCTTAAAACCTTCCCCTTGATGCCAGGCATAGTGGTACACGCCTATGTTCCAGTATTGGGGAGGCTAAGGCAGGAGGACTACAAAGCTTCAAGGGCAGCTAGAGTGACATAGAGAGAGCCTCTCTCTAATCAAAAAAGAAAATCCTCCTTGCTAACTTTCCTTCCAGAAGGATCATGCTCAGTTATCTACGGCCAGCATGGATGAGAACACAATTTCTCCACATAAAAGCATGTGTGCCTTATGCTTTTAAAAATATCCCTTTAAATTGTTATAAATACTAGTATTCATTATTTCTTTAATCGCTGAGTATGATTATGTTGGATGTTTATTACCCATTTGTATCAGCACTTTGTAAATCTCGTGCATTTGTCTCCATCTGATCTTTCTTTTTTGTTTTGAGACAGGCTCGCACGAAGTTAGTTGCCCATAGTGATCTTGAACTCTCTCTGGAGCCTGAATAGACCTTGAGCTTGCAATCCGCCTCCCTCAGCTGCCAGAGAAGCTAAGCCTGCACCACCACGCCTGGCTCCATCCCACTCTATGAGATTAATATGTGTACACTGAAATGCTGTTGGTTTTCATTCTGCTTATAAAAGCAGTGAGTGGGCAGGAAAGATGGCTCAGTGGTTAAAGGTACTTGCTTGCAAAGCCTGACTGCCCAGGTTCAATTCCCCTCAGTATCCACGTAAAGCCAGACACACAAAATAGTGCATAGTCTGGAGTTCTTTTGCACTGGCACGAGCCCTGTGCTCCTCACCGCCCGCCTTCCCCTCTGTGTCTTTCTCTGCTGGCAAATAGATAAGAAATATTTTTGTAAAAGTAGTGTGTGTTGATTGAAAAATTCACGTGAACTCAGAAAAGTGGGAAGATAAAGATTACTCGTGTTCCCATAGCGCAGAAGGATCACTAATTGATTTTGTTTCCAGGTAGGTAAGGGGGATTTTTTTTTCTCTTTTATTGATTTTTAAGTAGTTTTTAAAACATGAAAAAGTTAATTCCTCATCTATAATGTTTTGAAAACCCTTGCCTGTTTGCTTTGTTTTTTAATGGTGGTGTGTTTTTATATGAAATATCAGCAATATTTACATAGCTGGTTTTATCATTCTTTTGTTTTTATATCTTACCCTCTTTGTATGTTTCAAAAGTTTCTCCTGATCCTGAAAAGTGCCAAATTTTTAATGAAATTTTGAAATTTTACTAATACATCTAAAATTGTGTGTGTGTGTATGTGTGTGTTTGTTTTATTTTTTGTTTTGTTTTTCTTTTTTCTTTTTTCGATTTTACAAGGTAGGGTCTCTAGCCCAGGCTGACCTGGAATTCACTATGTCATCTCAGGGTGGCCTCGAACTCATGGCAATCCTCCTACCTCTGTCTCCCGAGTGCTGGGATTAAAGGAATGCGCCACCACACCCGGCCTAAAATTGGTTGTTGCAACAGGACGACATACAGAGCCATGACTTGGTCTTTTTTTTCTATGTACCAGTGGTTCTCGGTGCCATTCGTTGGCGAACCGTCTCTTTCTTTTGCCAAGCTTTTCTTCTGTCATGAATTAAATGCATGTAGATGGTTCTGGGTCTCAGTTCTCATCCATCAGTCTGCTCATGCGTTCTGTCAAGACCGTATTAAGTGTGATAGCATTTAAGTGTGTGGTACATCTAAATATCTGCTTCTGCACATCTCTCTTCACAACTCATCCCTCCAATTTTTTTTTTTGTTTTGTTTTTTTGAGGCAGAGTTTCACTCTACCCCAGACTGACCTGGATTAACTGTGTAGTCTCAGGGTGGCCTTGATCTCTTGGCAATCCTCCAACCCTGCCACCCCCACTCCCCGAGTGCTGGGATTAAAGGCATGCACCACCATGCCAGGCTCAAAATAAAAAATTAACAATTCTTTACTTGATTTTTCAAATGAGCTTCAGAATCGTTTTGTTAGTAAATTTGTATAGAGTATCAGGTGTGGTGACGCATGCCTTTAATCCTAGCACTGGGGAGACCGAGATAGGAGGATCACTGTGAGACTGAAGCCAGCCTGGGACTCCAGAGTGAATCGAATTCAGGTCACCCTAGGCTAGAGTGAGACCCTACTTCAAAAAAAAAAAAATATGTATAGGGCTGGAGAGATGGCTTAGAGGCTAAGACACATGCCTGCAAAACCTAAGGATCCCAGTTCGATTCTCCAGGTCCCAGGTAGGCCAGATGTAGAAGCGGGCACACACATCTGGAGTTTGTTTGCAGTGGCTAGGGGCCCTGGCGCACCCATTCTCTCTCTCTCTTTCCCTTTCTCTGTCTCGAATAAATAAATAAATAATAAAATCTTAAAAAAATATATGTATAGAGGCTTACAAAGTTGAGACTTATTGAGCTACTTTTAATTGGGAGAGAATGGACAGCTGTGTGCCGATCTTCTCTTCCACCTATCCTACTCCATATAGTATTCTCTTCCCAGACAAAGGTCTGTCAGGTGTGGCACACTCCCTCTCGTTATGAAGTGTTCTTGGAACATAAGCACACTGCCTTGTTTACATACTGTTAATGGCTGCTTTCATGTTACACGTCCCAGTCCGGCAGTGTGGCATAGACCACCTGGCCACGTAGTTGAAAATATTTACTAATTGTCCTCTTCTATGAAGAGGTTTGTTGGCCCAGGTTCTAAGGCAATGTTATACATTTAAATGTCCCTAAGTGTCAGCTAAGGCCTGGGTGAGACCTGTCTTTTCTAACCACGATTTGTATCATGACGCAGCATTTCCTGAATGGTGAGCAGCCTCTGGCTGGCGCTCCTCTCCTTTTCCTCCTCTTAATTGCCGCTGCTGATGGTCAGTGAGCACAACTCTTAGAGCCTCTAACCGGTAGTGAAGGGTGGGGAGTGAGGGAGAAAGGGCCGTTTGGGCCTCTGGTCAGGGCAGGAGAGAGGTGAGTGAACGGGTTTTCCTAGGTCGGGCCTCACGCGTGTCCCCAGCTATGCTGGAGGCATTTTCAGGTTCACGATGGGCTGAGCAGTGGGCCTCACTGACTTTGTGCTCATAATCTGGATATTGTTTATCATGAGTTTAAACAACTTAATGCCTCATTCACCTTTTCCTCAGGACACAGTCTTCGAAGATGCCTCCATTTGGGAAGTCACAAAGCCAAAACCTTAAAGAAGTAAGGTAACTCTTTTAAGAGGATGGTAACTTTGGCTCCTGGTTTGATAGGGTTCCGACTATCATGGCTGACCCTGTTGCTTGTTTCTTGGTCCATGTTGAAGCAGAGCATCGTGATGGCAGATGCATGTGACATAAATTACTCACCTCATGGCAGAGAGAAAGGGAGAGGGGCAGAGAGGGGGCAGGGGCAAGACACCTCCAAGGACTCACCCTGTTCCACCACCTTAATAACCCCATCAAATTAGGAAGTCACCAGAACCCATTGACTGATCCAATTACAAAGCCATAGAACCCACTGACTGGATCCAATTACGAAGCCACCAGAACCCACTGACTGGATCCAGTTACGAAGCCACCAGAACCCACTGACTGGATCCAATTATGAAGCCACCAGAACCCACTGACAGGTCAGAGCTCTTAGTGATTCAATCACCTTTCAGTGAACGGATCCAGCAGCTGGGGCCAAAGCTTTGGCGCAGAGCCTTCAGACGAGGCCTTTCATATCCAGGCTCTGATGATAGCTGTGGCCTGAGGGACACAGGCCCTAGGTGTCGCCTCCCTGCTGCATCCACCTTAGATCCCAGTGGCACTTCCCAACTTTCTTGTCTATTCCAGCCACTGGCTTCCATCATCTTCTTTTCTGGGTGATGCAAAGGTCAGGGCCAGGCCAGTGAGAGAAATTCAGCAAGCCCAAAAGAAATGGATCAGATGTAAGAATTTCCTAAAGACAACAATTAAAAAAAAAAGAAACAACGAAATATCTAGCATGTCTATTTGTTGTGCTAGCTTCTAAGCTGAGCACTGGGGAGAAAGAGAGACGAGCGAGACCTGAAGCCACCCACTGACCACTGAGGGAGCCCAAACGTCCAGTGAGCCTGCTGGTGGTGGAGAGGAACAAGGCATGGTGTCTCCTTCCTCACTCATGGAGTGACACTGTGCTCTGGACAGGGTCCCTGCCTCGTGGAACTTCCAATCTGGGAGGAATGTACCTGTGTAAACTGTTTACCTTACACCACGTGACCAGTGCTCCAAAGGGCCCAAGGCAGCATTGCAAAAGGGGTCCAAGGATGAGGGACTTGACGCAGGCACAGAGGCCAGGGATGGCTTCATGGGGAAGATGGCCATCTGCCTGAAGTGAGGGTCAGTCAAAGAAAAGTCTGGAAGAGTCCATGTCAGGTGTGTGTGGGGGGGGGTAACCTGCCACAGCATTTGTGAACACCCAGAGGGAGGGAGAGCATGTTGGGAACCAAGGCATGCAGAACTAACTTCCAGGAGGTCAGTGTCTGGACAGAATCAGGGTCAGCTGACCAAGTGCCACCGATTCTGAATGGGATCAAGGGCAAGTGAGATGAGACACATCACCATCTTCCTGAAGGCGAACTCCTTTCTCACTTTCATTTTTGCATAGGCCTGAGTGCCTTGGGCAAAAGGGCGGGGGCATGCACCTTGCAATGATGGAGGGGGAGGGCAGGAGAGGGCTTGCTGCAGGGGGATGATGGAGGTGGGAAGCTGATGGAGTCAGGCTTAGTAAGAGATGGTTTTGGGCCAGATATCCAGAGACACAGAGGCTCCCGAAACCTCATCAAGGAAGCAGAACTAAAATGACCCCAATGTGGCTCAGGGAAACTCGCGAAGAGGGGGCGGAAAGATTGTTAGAGTCACAAGTTGGGGCATTATGCACAGAGACTGGGGCCTATCCACCAGAACTCTTGAGCAAACTCACAATGCATGATAAACATTCCCCATTGATGAGGGCCCCTTTGAAAGTGGGAGGACGGGGAGGAGGACAATGGAACCAACACTATGAATGTAAAATCAGAATAATATAAATAAAAAATATATATTGATAAAAAAAAGAGAGAGAGACGGTCTTGGGGAAGTAAGGGGAAGAGTGAGAGAGCACCAGATGTCTTCTTGGGAATTGTACACATGTACACAGAACACCTATGTCACAGTCAGGTTCACATTGCTGGCAGAAACCACCCGACCAAGAGAAGCTTGTGGGAAAAAATGATTTCTTTTGGCTTACAGACTCGAGGGGAAGCTCCATAATGGCAGGAAAAACGATGGCATGAGCAGAGGGTGGACATGACCCCCTGGCCAACATAAGGTAGACAAAAGGAACAGGAATGTGTGCCAAGCACTGGCAAGGGGAAACTGGCTACAACACCCATAAGCCCGCCCCCAATAATATGCTGCCTCCAGGAGGTGTTAATTCCCAAATCTCCATCAGCTGGGAACCCAGCATTCAGAACACCTAAGTTCATGGGGGACACCTGAATCAAACCACCACAACCTGCAACTGCATACTCCACACACACACGCCACAAGTACCACATGTACATGGACACCGAAAACTGTCCTACTCAAAGATAGACAAGTGGCAGCTTGGAAGATGGCTCAGTGGTTAAAGGCACTTGCTTGCATAGCTCTCAGCCCAGGTACAATTCCCAAGCCATCTGTGTAAGCCAGACCAAGAAAGTGGTACAAGCATGTGGTGTTTGTTTGCAGTGGCAAGAGGCCCTGGTGTACGCTTGTGAGACCACACACACACATACACACACATACACACACGAGTGTGTGCACATGCAAATATCCTTTTGTAAAGATGAACAAGTGTAGATGAAATTCATGTTAAACTTAGTGATTTTATCATGTCAGTGATTTCATTGTACATATATATATATATATAAACAGATATGAAATAGAAGTGAAAATATATAAAAACAACAATCAATACACGGAAAGAAAAAAATTCATTTAGTCAATATGAAAAATTTATTTATTCTCACAGAATGTCAAAGAAATATGAGTAAAAAATTGTGACGTATCATTTAACACTTATGAGGTTTAAAAAAAAGTTCAAAATATTTCTTGCTCTTTGTTTGGAATCATGGGGTTAAGGCAAAAATATAGGAATCCAGATTTCTACAAGGTTTTGAGAACACTGGGATTATGTATTAAAAGACTTAACATTTCTCATTACTTCAGTTCAGCAATCCATGCCCACTGCCTTTGCCATCGCATGTAATCAGAGGTAACCACGAAGATTTATGCACAGGGATATTCGCCCCAGCATTATTCATAATGGTGAAAAATTGGAAATAATGTAATGTCCATCCGTCAGGGGTTGGTTAAGTAGACCATTATGCAGTCATTAGAATTTTGAAAACTGCATAACAATATTGAAAAATGACTTCTCTATTTCCATAGGAGTCTATTGTTTCTGCTAAAATGGAGAAAGAAGTTTGGGGATAGAGTTTACCTATCCCATTGCCTGTACTTGCATGGCTCTGACCAAAATACCTTGACAGAGTAGCTTAAAGGAAGGAGTTAGTTATTTTGGCTCAGGGCTTCTGAGCTTTTAGCCCCTAGTCCTCGGCTCCCCTCACGCTGGGCGCATGGTGATGCGGCAGCACATGGGAGGTGAGGCTGCTCACTTCACGGAGGACAGGAAGCAGGGACAGAGAGGGTGCCTGTGCTGGGTCATCTTCCTCCTGTTTTCCTTTTTTATTCTATCCAGTCTATGGGACAGCACTGCCAGTATTCAGGGTGGGTCTTCTCCCCTGGGATGCCCTCACTGACGGACACACGAGAGGGGTGCTTTTGTCATCTCCCAGGTACTTCTCAACCCAATGGAGTTGACACTCAGCCTTAATCATCATGGGTGAAAGTGTTCTTGGCACCTTTGAATGTTCTAGGTTTTGTGAAGGTCAAGTTGGGGGCACCTCTGCAGGGTATGCATTTGAGACCTACTCAATCAAGGCCTAAGGTCTGAACTCTGTAGGTGGCACATTCAGAAGGCAGTTGGCATATGACCTTGCCTATTGGCTGGGATAGTCTTTCCTTGGCATTCAGATGTAAACTTAGCCCTGTGGCTTGCCAAGTTTTGGGACAAAGAGAGTCTTAGAATAGTCTGGGTGCATAAAATAGTCTAATTCAGTAATTGAAACAGTCATTTTTTTCCCCCAAGTTAGGGTTTCACTCACGGCGATCCTCCTACCTCAGCCTGGGAAGTGCTGGGATTAAAGGTGTGTGCCACCAAGCCCTGCCTGAAAAAAGTCATTTTAAAGTAATCATTAATGTACTACTTGACTTCACTGTGTCCAAATATTGACAGAAACAGCTTAATTGGGGAAAGATTTACTTTGGCTCACAGTGCAGGCAGCACAGTTCATCATGGCAGGAAAGACGAGCCGCTGAAATGCTGATTCTTGGGCAAGGCATGTGCGTCTGTGGCTGTCGTTTCTCCCCATCTCAGTGGATGGGGAAGCTGAGAGGGTTCCGCTGGAATCGAGGCTGGGATATGATCCTCAGGTCCCACCTGTAGACCCACTTCCTCCAGCTAGAAGTCACCTCCTGAAGCTGCCACAGCCTCTCAAAACAGCGCCACCAGCTGGGGTCTAGGTGTTCAAACACATAAGCCTGCAAGGGGACATTTCACACCCAAACTATGAACAATGAGTTTCCATCTAGCTCCTGGCCTCTTCGGCAAAGCTGGCTTCCTGCTCCCCTCCCTCCCCATGCTTCTGGGACCTGCGCAGTCTGACCAGGAGAGAGGAAGACCTGGGGGGGCTCAGTGAAGCTTCCCTTCTGAAACACAGTGCTGGCTGCCATGGGCGCTTGAGAATTTCCCGTGAGGCACATTTGCACGAAGGAGGTGATGCCCTTTATTCTGGCTGGCCCCAAGCCCTAGGGATCCATCCTTATGGAGCTGCTGTGGGAGTGGCTATACTCCAGAGGCTGGCGTTACTTCCTGCTGACCCTCAGGGAGCAGGGCTAGCTCAATGCCAACTCTCCCTGTTTCCAATGCCAGGACAGCCCCCTGGGGCTTACCCATGGGCAAGGAGATGCCTGAGCCAGTGCAATCCTGTCTGTGGGCTACAGTCAGCCACCTCTCCAAGCAGCCTTGTTTAAGCATCCCTCACCTTGGCTTAAGGCGGTCGGGGGAGGGGAGTTTGTCATAGCCAAGTTTTTCCAAGGAACTCGGCCTCACAGAACCACCACCATCTCTTCATCTCTTAACCTTTATTCTAGCCCTCAGTGAAGCTGCAAGGGATCCAGGAGTCATGTAAGCAATAAGAAGACGCTGCACCTGAAATTTTTGCGTGATAGGAAATACAACACTGTCTTTATGTCTTATGCAATTCAACAAAAGGAAAGAACTGCTTTGTTTTCTTATATCGCTTGAGACAGTGGAGATTGAACCTAGAGTCAGCCATGTGCTAGACAAGGGCTCTACCCCACCCCTCCCTAGGGACCTCAGAAATCAGTGTACAACAGAGCCACGCCCTCAGCATCAGTAGGCCTTCTACCACTGAGCTAAACCCCAACCTTTTTTAGTTTCATTTTGAGGTCAGATCTCACTAAGTTTCTAGATTTGGTCTTGAACACTCTACTCTGTAACCTTACCACGCTTTGTTTTTTAAATATTTACTTATGAGAGAGAGGTGATAGAGAGAGACTGGGCACGCCAGGCCTCTAGTCACTGCAAACAAACTCAAGATGCATGTGCCACCTTGTGCACCCATACTGAGGAACCGAACCTGAGTCCTTAGGCTTCACAGGCAAGTGCCTTAATTGCTAAGCCATCCAGTCCCTCATCAGGCTTTTTAAAAATATATATATATTGTGGCTAGAGAGATGGCTTTGAGGTTAAGGCGCATGCCTGCGAAGCCTAAGGACCCAGGTTCGATTTTCCAGGTCCCATGTAAGCCAGATGCACATGGTGGCGCATGTGTCTGGAGTTCATTTGCAATGGCTAGAGGCCTTAGTGTGCCCATTTTCTCTTTTTTTCTCTCTCTCTCTCTAATAAATAAAAGTAAATCTTTAAAAGTTTTTTAAATTTATTTATGGGGAGGGGTAGGAGAGAGAATGGGCACAGCAGGGTCTCTTGCTGCTGCAAATGAACTCTCATGGACCACTCTGTGCATCTGGCTTTACATGGGTAGTGGAGAATCGAACCCCAGGCCATCAGATTTGCAAGCAAGCACCTTTCACCACTTAGCCATCTCCCCAGCCCCCCACCAGGCTTTGAACTTGTGACTCTCTTGCCTCAGCCTCCAGGGAAACTGGAGTAGCATGTTTATGCCACTAAGTCTGATGGAAAAAAATAATTTTAAAAATTGATTTATTTTGTTGATTTATTATTTGAGAGAGAGAAACAGTCACCGAAAGAGTGACTATGGGTGTGCCAGGGCCTTCTACCTACCGCTGCAAAAAGAAAAACAAACAAACAAAAAACCACTCCAAAAGTATGCGCCACTTTGTGCACATGGCTTTACGTGGGTACTGGGGAACTGAACCTGGGCCACCAGGCTTTGCAAGTGTAAGGTTTGGGAGTGACCAGGACCATGCAAAACACTCTGAGGCAAGGATGAAAGCTTTTATTCAGGGGAAGTGTGAGCTGCCAGGGCTGGCTCACAAGAGAGGAGCACAGCCCGCCTGAGTTCCTCAGGTAGTGGCTTTATATGGTTTTGGGGGAAAGGAGAGGAAAAGAACTGCTTGAATAAGAAAGGGTCCTTTATAGGAGATCTGAGATAGCCAGGGGGTGACATCAGAACAGTGACCAGATGATTTACAAAATAAGGGGACAGGAAATCATTACCTGGGGGCATTGCAAGCAAGGAGGGGATAATGGCTGGGTGGTTTCTTGTGGAATGTGGATAATCCACTTCCTTATGTCTCTGTCGCCATCGCGCTGTCCTTGGTGACTCCATATCGTGACCTGTCACACCTAGCAGCAAGCAAGTGCCTTGAACCACTGAGTCATCTCTTCACCCGAGACTCATCTTTAACAACCTGGATCAAGTTTTGGGGTTTATTTCTTTCATCTCTATAGTTCTACTTGCTTCAGACTTGAACCACCTGCTTGTTCCCTCTTGCCCCTCCATCTCGCTCCTCCAGCCTCACAAGTGCCTGTTGGAAGCGCTGGCCTCAGCTGTGGTGTTTAGTGGACTGACTTATGTCAGGGTGCAAGCCACCAAGGGCAGACGTGGCTTCAGGTGGTGCCAAGGGCCACATGGGTTCGGGGAAGGCTGATATCCACGAACAGGCTAGAGAAACGATTGAGCCTTCTGAGCCATCTAGAAATTTCAAAGGATCAAAGACCCACCAGGATAGAGCCCACTTACAGGGTTAATCACGAGGCGTGGGTTCTGGGAGATTAACCAGACAAATGAAGTGTGGTGGTCAGAAAGAGTGACTATGGCTCCTCTGAGAGGCACATCATGCGTGTCAAGATTAATGTCTCCTGACCACTGAGTCTATTCAGAGCCTTCTTGTGTCATATTTCTCTTCCCTCATCCATCTCAACTGCCCACCTTAGTGCCGAGAAAAGCCAGGAGCTAGCTGGTTGCACGAAATTAGGAAACCTCTGAGAAACCCCTCGGGCCCTTCAGACGCTGGCCGTGACTTTGAGCAAGTGCATAAAATTAAATAACTAGCTTGGCTGGTTAATTGACAAGAACTATATAAAAAAAAATCTTAGTGTTTGCTTTCTCCACCTCCTCGGTATGGAACTGAGTTAAAAATTATGCATCCATTGGGATGTGTGTTTGCATATAGAGGATAGACTGTCACCCTCCCCTCAAGGACAGACAGGAAATGCCTAGCCGCTAGGGGATGGGTGTTGATCCCATCTGCCTGTGGACACAGAAGGGGAGATTCTGGAATTCTCTATCAGATGCCTTGAAGACCACAGTCTGGCTGGAAGGAAGCTAAGGGCTTAGCTTCTTCGGTGGCCAGGGATTCTCAGCCGATGCACTGTTCATACTCGCATCTTGAGATGGTTCAACTTCCCTGACAACGTGACTGGATTTCAAATGGCCATAGAAAGACGCCCGTGATGGGTCTATGGGAGTATTTCCAGAGAGGTTTCACTGAAGACCGAGGATCCGTTCCACGGGCTGAATAGAAAGGAAAAGCAAGCCGAGCACCAGTAGACAACACTGTGCACCCTGACTGGGATTACAAGGTGACCAGCCACTCACTTCCTGTTCCTGCCCCATCTGCACTCGGTCATGACAGACTGCAATCTCAAACTGTGGGCCGAAAGAAACCTATCATTTCTTAAGTTTCTACTGTCAGGTATATTGTCACAGCAATGAGAAAGCAGCCAGTAGAGATCCCGTGTGTATTCAGAGTGGCTTAGGTGAGGGGTTAGGAAAAAGGTCGATGAAGGCGAGGATGAGGCTTTTGTGAGCCCACCTTGGTATGAGCATAGCAAAGCTGACCTGCAGAAAGTACAGTGAGCTGCTGGACATGGAGGCTCACACCTGTCACCACAGAACTTGGGAGACTGAGACAGGAGGATTACCAGCCAGGCTGAGCCATATAGTGCGTTCCAAACCAGCCTGAGCTACAGTGTTTGTGAAAAAAAAAAAAAAAAATGGAAGGGAAGAAAGGAGGAAGGGTGAGAAGGGAGGAAGAGAAGAAGGCAGCGAGAGAAGAAGGATGGAGGAAGGGAGGAAAATAAGGAGGGAGGAAGGAAAGGAGGGAGGGAGGGAGGAGGAAGGAAGGAAGGAGGAGGAGGGGGAGGGAAGAAGGAAGGAAGGAGGGGAGGGGAGGGAGGGAGGAGGAAGGAAGGAAGGAAGGAAGGAAGGAAGGAAGGAAGGAAGGAAGGAAGGAGGAAGGAAGGAAGGAAGGAGGGAGAGGAAGGAGGGAAGGAAGGAAGGAAGGAAGGAAGGGAAAAAGGAAGGAAGGAAGGAAGGAAGGAAGGAAGGAAGGAAGGAAGGAAGGAAGGGAAAAAGGAGGGAAGGAAGGAGGGGAGGAAGGGAAGGAAGGAGGAAGGAAGGAAGGAAGGAAGGAAGGAAAAAAGGAGGGAGGGAGGGAGGGAGGGAGGGAGGAGGGAGGGAGGAAGGAAGGAAGGAAGGAAGGAAGGAAGGAAGGAAGGAAGGAAGGAAGGAATCCCAGAGAGGGTTTGGAAAATACTTAGTACACAGATGGTGTGGATAGCCACAGGTGAACCAGCTGAGCAAGGTTCTGAGACATTTTACAAAGGGTGTGAAGTTTTTCTTGGAAACATTTTTTCTATTTGCCACAGACAGAAAGTGCAGCTTACAGACTAAAGAAACATTCCACCCAAGCCAGCTTGACGAGCCAGTAAGTCTGTTGGAGTTACTTACAGAAGCACCGGCTGGTCCTCAGGCAACTACATCACCACTGGAGTTCCGCGGAAAAACCTCTTCCCTGGCACTTTCATATTTCATATAAAACCTCTGGGAGGGGCCTCAAGAGTCTTGTAAGTTTCCAGTTAGTTCCATAAACCTACAGAGCCTCCTTTCTTCTTCTTTCAACCCAAAGAAAGCAGTTACACAGGTAACAGGAAGAACTTCTCCGGCCTTTAGCATCCAGCCTGGGGAATTAACGGGGAACAGAGGACTGAGGTCGGGAAACCCTTTTCCACTATGAAGGATATCCGTGCAACATACAACTGTTGAGGCTCTTGAGCTGGAAGGGAAGTCCAGATCCCGAGGTCTGGGATGAGGGTCACGCCCTGCCTTGCACTCCTGGAAAGTGGAGATGAGCTCCCCATGTAGGAAGGGGTCAGTGTAGAAGATGTGAAGTGGGGTCCGTGGGGGTGGGCAACCACACTGAGATCTGGTGAAAATGAGAGTGTACACACACACACATGCACGCACACATGCATGCACGCACACACAATCCCTGTGGGAAGAGAACATGCTTGCTCCTAGCTCCACCAGGAAAACTGCTTGCTCAGGTCTTCCCAGGGGACTTAGTAGGAATCCATGAGGGTTCTGCGGTAACCCAGGCTCCTTCCTGATGTAGGATCTGTTTGGCCTCCACTTCTTTCCATTTATTCAAGCTTTTAGGGGACGGAGAACATCTCATTAATCTCTCAGAAGTTACCGGATTTGGGGCTGGAAAGATGGCTTAGCAGTTAAGGCGTTTGCCTGCAAAGCCAAAGGATCCTGGTTTTATTCCCCAGTACCCACATAAGCCAGATGCACAAGGGGGGCATGCATCTGGAGTTCATTTACAGTGGCTGGCACACCCATTCTCTCTCTCTCTCTCTCTCTCTCTCTCTCTCTCTGCCTCTTTCTGCCTCTTAAATAAAATATTTTTAAAAAGAAGTTATGGGATTTCATCCTTTTTAAAAAATATTTTAATTTTATTTATTTATTTGACAGAGAGAAAGAGAGAGATAAAGAGAGAAGGATATGGACACACTCAGCTGCTGCAAATGAACTCCAGATGCATGCACGACTTTGTGCTCTGGCTTACATGGGTCCTGGGGATTGGATCCTGGGTACTTTGGCTTTGCCAGCAAGTGCCTTAACTGCTAAGCCATCCCTCCAGGCCAAATTTCATCCTTTTTGATGGCTTCAGAGATGCCACTATGCATATGGACCACGTTTTCTCTCTAGCCATTCACCTATCCACGGGGACCTAGGTGAATTCCATGTGACAGTTAATTTCCATTAACTTGATTAGATCAGGAATCAGGTAAGAGAGTCGTCTCTTGAGTAAGTAAGTCTATGTGTTGGTTTGAATGTAAATGGCTCCATAGCCTCAGGTGTTCTTGATCAAATTCCTTTAAATATTTATTTTTATTTATTTGAGAAAGAAAGAAAGAGGGAGAGAGAATGGGTGCACCAGGGCCTCCAACTGCTGCAAACAAACTCCAGACGCATGTGCCACTTTGTGCGTCTGGCTTACATGAGTCCTGGGGAATTGAACCTTGGTCCTTTAGCTTTGCAAGCAAGTGCCTTAACTGCCAAGCCATCTCTCCAGCCCTTAATCAAGTTTCTCAGTTGCAGGGTGGAGCACTTGAGAGGTGAGTCCTCCACCATGAGGTGGAGACCAGCCCCTTGTGTTCAGAGTCAGCTGGTGCTTGCTGGTGCTAGTGCTGGCTGCTGGCTGCTGGCTGCTGTGGATGTGTGATGAAGTGAGCCAGCCCCTTCTGCCACACTGAAGCTTCCCCAGGCAGATGTAAGCCTGAAATAAACCCTTGCCTCCCCTAAGCTGCTTCTGGTCAGGAGTTTGTGACTAGGACAGTGTGTGAGGGAATTTCCAGGAAGGATTGACTGAGATAAGACGTACCTTCTCCCAAAGTGGGCAGGCAGCCTTTCCAGGGGCAGCCTGCATGTAGTGAAGTTCTAAGAAAAAGCTCTCCTTTTCCCCTTAACCACCTTCACCCCTCAGAGGGGAGTTTATCTGCCCTGTTGCTGTCATCCTTTCAGGACATCAGAGCCCAGCTTCTTCAGTCTTCTGGCATGGACCGAAGACCAGCGACTCTTCAGGAATCTCCCGTCCTTCAGCAGATTGGAACTGCAGAGGTCTCTAAACTCATGGACTGAGTAGCTACCAGCTCCTTAAACTCTCCAGCCTGCAGATGGCCACATGGTGCCCAGCCTGTAGCATGTAACCCAGTCTAATAAATAATATATAATCCTTCATTTGGTTCTGTTCCTCCAGAGAACCCCAACAGTACCTTCTACACCTTGGCTTTGTGAATGTCGCTGTAGTAAGCATAGGAGGGCCAAATGCTCTTTGGCATTCTGGCCTCATCCCTTTGGACATATCAACAGTAGTGAGATTGCTGGAGCCCATAGAATTCTTTCAGAAGTCTCAGCCAGGCATCGTGATGTACATGTATCATCCCAGCACTCAGAAGGCTCTGAAGGCAGGAGCATCCTGAGCTCAAGGCTACCCTGGGCTTCAAAATAATAATAATAATAATAATAATAATAATAATAACCAGTATATCAGAGTCTGCAAAAGAGTTTTCTATATTAGACTCCCCAAAGGGCCACCCACTGCTTTTATGCTTCCAATCTCCTCCCTCCTCCGCATGAGCTTAGGACAGGCCATCCTTTCTCCCCTTGTGTTCACACATGCAGGTTCTCTCTCATAGCTCCCCATAGTGTTTTTGGGATTGAGTTTCCTTGGAGACAGGTTATTGCTGTGTAACCCAGGCTGGCCTTGAACTTACCATCCTCCTACCTCAGCTTCACCTCCATAAATTTCAAAAGACTTGGTTTACCCATAGAGTCTGTAGATTTCTTATTAAATTTATTTCTGAACATTATGTGTTTGGGAAGTTATAATACATAAAGTCATTGTTATTACATTTACCAACAGGCATTTATAATAAAACAATGATTATGTGTGTACGTGTGTGCTGCGTTTGGTACATGCACATGTGTGTGCAGATTATGTACCTTGCGTGTGTATGCGTGGAAGCTGTAAGAGAACACTGCATACCCTTCTCTAACCCTCCTCTGAGTGCTCAGGGGGAGAGTCTCTCTGAACCTGCAGCTGCTGTTTTTGGTCAGATTGGCTGACCAGGGAGCCCCAGAGATTCTCCAGTCTCAGCTCCCCATGGACCAAGGTTACAGTCATGTGTGGCCAGGCCCAGCTGTTTGTGTGGTTCTGCGATGAGGAATCAAACTCAGGACAAATCAGATCTGCTCAAGCCCTCATGCCCATGGAGCAAGGATTCACCCACTAAGCCATCTGCCCAGCCCTTGATATTTATTATATTTTATCATATGCTGTGCCACTATGCTCAATTCTTGTAATTCCAGTCAGCTTCTAGTAGATTCTATTGAATTTCTTGGGGAAGTAATTATAAGCAAAAACAAATTATGTTCTTCATGTGTATGTGTGTGTGTATTGTATCAAACCCAGGAACTTTTACATGTTAAACATATACTATGCTGCTGAGCTACATCCTAGTCCTCAGGCTATATTCTCTAAAAGTGTGTGTGTGTGTGTGTGTGTGTGTGTGTGTGTGTGTGTGTGTGTGTGTGGTGTTTATGAGAGGCTGAGAGACAGGGACAAACATCTTCCTGAGTTTTTCAGTACTCTGGAAGAGTCAAGTAACAGTGAAATCAGCTGGGCATGGTGCACCCCTGTAATCACATCACTTGGGAGGCTGCAGCAGGAGGACTTGAATTTTCCTGCTTGAATTTTCAAGGCCAGTCTGGGCTGATGGTGAGACCCTGTCTCAGGAGACCAAGGACTGAAAACACAGCTCAGTGGTCCATCGCCTGGCTCTATCCTCGGCAGTGAAAATCAAAGAGAGAGAAAATGGTGAAAGTATGGCTTCCTCAAAGGCTTGGCAAGTCCACCTGGAAGCCCTTCTCATCAACAGATCTTCCACGAAGATCACACCTCTGCTCTTTTTAAGAGTCTGCTTCACTTGTGGTTTCTAGATTTTCTCCCAACATGGATTCGGTGTGTCTTCTTTAAACCTGATCAACGTAACAGTTTCCGTTTTTAGCAGAGCTGTGCATGAGAGTCTTCTGAAAGTCTCGAAATCCTGTTCCCATTTGTGATTGTATCTTTGTTCTCCATCCTATTTTGGTCTCATTTTTCCTTGATTAGGTTTCTTGGTTTTGAATATTTTAGTCACCATTTCAGGGAAGCCAATCTCACTTATTTAGCAATTCTGCTGACTGCATACTTATGCTGGTTATTTCTGCTAATTCCCTCCTCCTACTTTCCTGATTTTTTTAAAAATTTTTTGCTGATGTGTTGAGTTTAATGGACAAAGCATTTGTTTTATTGCTGTCTCACTTAATAAGAGACACAGCCAAGATTATTATTGTAATAATAAGTGCAGCTTTGGCCGCAGCCCATAACTTTTCCTGTGTTGTTCTCTCATTATTTCTCAAATAGCCTGTATTTGGAGCTATAGTCTTTTTCCTGAATCCCATAGAAATGTGTTTATTCAATTTCAAGTAGTTCTCATTTAAAATTATGTTACTTACATACAGTTCACTTGCATTGCAATCAGATAATATAGCCATTACAACATTTTAAAGACTTTATGCAGGTATTTTAGAAGTCTAATATAATTATTGTTGCAAAGATTCCATAGGGACTAGCAAAAAAACAAGCATTATCTTTGCAGGATTTGATATATGACTACTAAATCAGCTTTACCAATAGGCTTATCTGACTTTGATATATTAAGTGAGCCAAGAATCAAACAGGATCCTAATTAGAAAAAAAATGATTGTACGTTGCCACCGATATTGTGCCTGTCCGTTTGTCCCTATGTTGCTTATAACGTTTCAGTACATGTGTGATTTGATATTGTTTGTGACAATGATAACCATTGGCACAGAAGAGGAGCTTGTGCTGTGGTAACCACTAGGCCAGGCGCCAGGCATACCTTCCTAGCTTTTCATTTGTCACAACGTTCTGAGGGCTCCATGCAGTTTCCAGAAGAAACTGGCACCCCTAGGACATATGTGATGGCTGGATTAGGCTACCTGGACCAGGAAAAATATAATAAGCTAATAAAGATGAAAGTTTGTTCCATTCCCTCACTGACCAGGAGCTTGCGTTGTATTCGGGAGATATGAAAACACCCTTGCAGGCATGAGCTTCTCTGTGTGTCTTGTCACCTTCCACACAAACACCCACAGCTCAACCTGGCCCAGATTCAGGGGTCTCACCACCAGCCACCTGCCTGCTCTAAGCTCTAACAGGGGACCCAAATGACAACCACACCACCCAGGTGATGCTCTGTCACAAACCAAAAATAACCCTTGAAGTCAGGAAACTCACTTCCCAAGCCCACCTTTTCCTGAAGGGAAGTCTGGGCCCAGCCTTCATGGATGTGCCCCCAGCAGGTGCTGGCTTCCTCTGTCCTTGCTCTCTTTGAATTCGGATGTCTTCCTCTGGATAGTACAAAGCACAGCCTCTTGGAAGCCCTCCACCTCCTCCTCACAGCTGCCACCTTTGAGGTGATGCAGACAAAATCTTAAGACCCACTTTCCTGGGACAAGAGGAGGAAGAACACATGGAGATGCATGTGCGCGCACACACACACACACACACACACACACTCTCTCTCTCTCTCTCTTTCCCATATCAGCCTACATTCAGATAAGATCAACCCAGGAAACTTTGAAAGGAAAGGTATTTTCTCTAAGAATCTTGTGAATTCTTATTTAGAGAGTAACATTACTGCTTCAGCTTTCGTGCAGCAACAGCAATGCCAGGGGCTGACGCAAGCTACCCAGATGGTGACCTCTCTCTCCCTTTGCATCTCACACCAAATTCATGTAGAGGTCTACTATTGAAATGTGATTTTGTCTTTTTATTTGCAATGCAGCCTCTCTTACTTTTGCCATCTAGCTAGAACTTTGAAGACAACGAGAAGAGTGACCATAATTGCTGCCACCCTTGATCCTTACTGACTTGAGAGTACTTCCAATATTTTACTATTTTTAAAAAACAGTTGTAGGGCTGGAGAGATGGCTTAGCGGTTAAGGCTCCTGCCTCCTAAGCCTAACAACGCTGGTTCCAATCTCCAGCGGTTCCAATCTCCAAGTCCCACGTTTAGCCAGATGCAAAGTGATGCAAGGGCTCAATGCTGCACTTGACCACAAGGGGGCGCACACATCTGGATTTTGTTTGCAGTAGCTGAGAGGCTGCTGGCACGCCCATCTCTATCTGTCTTCCTCTCCCTCTCTCTCTCTCTCTGTCTCTCTCTCAAGAAAAAAAAAAATTGTGGCTGTGTGTGGTGATACATGCCTGGACTCCCAGCAAGGAGATCATGAATTCCAGGGCAGCCTGGGCTACAGAGCAAGATTGTCTCAAAGCAACAAAAACAAATAAACAAACAAAAAACAGATTTGCTGTAAATCTTATTTTTTTTTAATTAGTGGAGATCAAACAGAGTCTCATTCCAGCCCAGGTTGGCTTTGAACTTATAATTCTCCTACCCCACCCTCCCAAGTGCTCTCAAATGCAAACAAGCGCCCGTGTTTGGCTTGTCTGGAGTGCTTAATTGTCACTTTAACAAGTGCCTTCCCTATGGTAACCAGCTTGCTAATAATCTTAATGAGAATGCGTATTAAAATCTATCATTATTTGTGATGATCACATTTTTCTGTTTGATCATTTGTTAATTATAAGATTGCTTCCATGAGTAAATCGTGATCGCTCAGAGCTTACTGGATTTTTTTCCTCATATTATCACTAGAATAATGTTAGTTTGCTTCTTTGATGGTCTTTGCATTTCTGCTCACACCCAAGATCATTTTTCCTCTTCTTTTCATTGGTTTGTTGGTTGTTTGAGAAAGCTCTTTATCTGGTTTGGGTGTGAAGTTAACCTCGGATCATAGAATTAGTAGAAGAGCTTTAAATTGTTATTTTTATGACCTGGAACAGTTCACATGGCGTAATATCATTTGTATTCAGCAAGGGCTTGATAGAGCTAACCCTGCCGCCATCTGAGCCGCCTACACCCATCCCTCTGGTTTGTGCCTTGAGCTAGACTATCTTAAGTTGATTTTTATCACTTGCATTATCTTTAAAATGAGTTAAATGTTTTCATTTATTAACATAAAGCTATACATCCAATATCCATAAGTGTCCATATTATTCTGGATTTGTGGACATTTCCTGTTTTTTTTTCTAATGTTATTTTTCCCTCATTTTGCCTTTTGCTTAGACTTATCAGAAGTTTGATTTTATTGGCCTTATTAAGTGAAAGTTTTGGGTTTGTGTTCGTGTGTTCAAATTCTGTTTTACTAAGTATACTCTTGTGTTTATTAAATACTCACATGTGATTGGAGTCTATGTTTTAGGCGTATTTATTGTACTTCTCAGCTGTCCTTGTGTCCTCGTCTGTCTCTTGGACTGCACGCTTCCCTTCATGTGAGTGCTCATAGAACATCACCTACCTATGGTGTTTGGGGATGGATTGCTGTTGCTGTTGTCGTCGTCAGTTTATTTCAAATCGTGTTTATTTGCAAGTGTGTTGGGGAGGAGGAAACATGTCAGAGTCTCTTGTGGAACACATCAAGCTTTGTATGGGTGCTAGGGAACTCCACCTGGGCTGGCAGGCTTTGCAAGCAAGTGCCTTTAACCACCTAGCCATTTGGTTTGGGTTTTTATTGGCTTGTTGGAAAGATTTTGTTGTTGTTGTTTTGGTTTTCCTGAGGTAGGGTCTTGCCCTCACCCAGGCTGACCTGGAACTCACTCTGTAGTATCAGGCTGGCCTCGAACTCACAGCAATCCTCCTATTTCTGCTTCCTGAGCACTGGGATTGAAGGCGTGCCCACCACGGCCGGCTTCATTAGTGATTTTGTTTGGAAAAATTGTTTGGGCTTCTTCTTTCTCAATAGTAACTCAATAGTAGCAAGGATAGCATGATGTTGGTGGAAGGGTAGGGACAGTGCTGTCATGGGCACGAGGACAGAGGGTAGGGACAGTGCTGTCGTGGGCATGAGGACAGAGGGTAGGGACAGTGCTGTCGTGGGCATGAGGACAGAGGGTAGGGACAGTGCTGTCGTGGGCACGAGGACAGAGGGTAGGGACAGTGCTGTCGTGGGCACGAGGACAGAGGGTAGGGACAGTGCTGTCGTGGGCATGAGGACAGAGGGTAGGGACAGTGCATGAGGACAGAGGGTAGGGACAGTGTGCTGCACGAGGACAGAGGGTAGGGACAGTGCTGTCGTGGGCATGAGGACAGAGGGTAGGGACAGTGCTGTCATGGGCACGAGGACAGAGGGTAGGGACAGTGCTGTCGTGGGCACGAGGACAGAGCCTCCCTTATTTGAGACCTATTGCATTGCACTGATTTAGTCATGCAATACGGATCTGTGTTTTTATATTTTATAATTTGTTGAGATTTCCTTTGTGTCAGCCCTTGTGAAACAGCAAGATGTATGTTTAAAGTATATTCTCCTTCTTTTGGACATAATTTTCCATGTGTACGTGTCTATGTAAAGAAAAAAAATTGAGCTATATTAAGAAATATCTATGAATACACAAATTACATTTCTCATACATTTGTTTTTGCTTTTTTTTTTACTCTCTCAAAACCCTATTGGCATAATCATAAAATAACCAAAATAATAATTACACAGGAAGCATCTGAAGGGAAAGAGGAGAGAAACCACCAGCATTCCTAGATGCACTTCAGCTTTTAAAGACAGGAAACAACAGAGGAAGGCGAGTGAGTGACGAGGGCCAAGAATACTGACATCTTTGTGCCAACAGAGACCATTACAGTGAAAAACAAATTAATTTTCCCCACAGGACACAGGGCAGGGTTGGGGCTCACAGGCGTCGGTAACTGGGGTTGCACATGTGTCCTGAGCAGTGAGGCGTCACCCGCCCCCCACGCCTTTTCCAATCTCTGCGCCTTCTCCTGTGGGGCCACGGAAACATCCCATTCCATCTCTGCAGGGACAGGAGCTTTACTGTTAGAATCAGAAGCCCCAGATGGCAGTGTGCAGATACAGATGGGGGGAAGGTGCTGTATAGAAGCAACATGAACAAGGAGAACCCACTCACTCGCCCCATTCCCATGGCGTCAGCAACTGGGTCCAAGCCCACTACCGCCTAGGAGCCAGGAGGATTCTTTTCTAAAGAAACCAAGGGGCCACAAAGAAAGAGGCTGACAGAGCTTGCTAAGAAAAGAGACCAAAGCGACCAGCTACACTGTGCCACGGCCAAGGGCCACAGTGGAAGCTGCCAGTGGGCACACAGAGCTTCCAACGGAGGTACAATCTTGCTCTTAAATACGAATGGATGGCAAACCGTCACAATACCTGACAGAAAAGAGGGACACAGACCAAGCTAAGGAGAGGTGTAAAAATAAAAGCAAATTGAAAATACTTAGAAGAGTTAACAGGTAAAAGTGGGGGAAAAAACTAGTGGTATAAAAGTGCTGAAGAAATGAGTAATAAGAGAAAGAAAAGGACTATTATACCTGATCACTAGGAAAAAATTGCAGCAAGTTCATCAAATAAAGAGTAATGAGTCTATAGCTTGGATCGGTTTTTTATTTTTTTTTATTTATTTATTTTATTTTGTTTTGTTTTGTT
This sequence comes from Orientallactaga sibirica, assembly GCA_036365145.1. Taxonomy (NCBI): domain Eukaryota; kingdom Metazoa; phylum Chordata; class Mammalia; order Rodentia; family Dipodidae; genus Orientallactaga; species Orientallactaga sibirica. The sequence continues at coordinate 5,634,436 of JAEOAD010001365.1, forward strand.
TTGTTTTGTTTTGTTTTTTGGTTTTCCGAGGTAGGGTCTCACTCTGGCCCAGGCTGACCTGGAATTCACTATGCAGTCTCAGGGTGGCCTCGAACTCACGGCGATCCTCCTACCTCTGCCTCCCGAGTGCTGGGATTAAAGGCGTGCACCACCACATCCGGCTGCTTGGATGGTTTTTTAAAAAAATATTTTTACTTATTTATTTGAGACAGACAGAAAGAAACAGAGAGAGAGAGTGGGTGGATGTACCAAGGCCTCTAGCCACTGCAAATGAACTCCAGATGCATGCTCTATTTTGTGTGTCTGGCTTATGTGGGTCCTGGGAATTGAACTTGGGTCCTTTGGCTTTGCAGGCAAGTGCCTTAACCACTAAGCCATTTCTCCAGCCCCTATAGCTTGGATCTTAACTGTGACCTAATAGCCTACATGGTAAAGGCTTGCTGCACCAGTGGTGCTGTGGGGAGGTGACGGAACCTTAGGAGATGAGACCTAGTGGGAGGTCATCGGGACAGAGAGTGGAACGCCACCCTGAGCTTTATCTCTCTTTCTCTTCCAAGGCAGCGGTTGAATGGCCTTGCTCTGTCACGCACTCCCTGCATCATGTTCCTCCACGAGACAAGAAGTACTGGGGCCAGTCACTCATAGACTAGAACCTCCAAAACCATGAGCTTAAAGAACCTTTTCTCATTATAAGGTGGCTGCCTCAGTTATTCCTTACAGTGACGGATGGCTGAAAGACACCCTGAGTGACTGACTGCTGGGTTGGTTGCACTTCTAAAGCACACGGGCTCATCAAGGCAGATGGCAATGCTGATGGCAATGGGCAGGCCTGAGAGCTTCCCTGTGGAAACAGCAAAAACAAAACAGATAGGACACCAGAGAAGCCATGCCTGAAGACTCAGAGAGGAGATACGATGCTGTGAGGTTTTCCATGGTGACAGGGTGAGCAAGGTGAGCGAGTGAGCGCACGGAAGTGCACTCAGAAATGCATCCGAACATTTGGAAGATCACTGACAGGCATGTGACAGGTCTTTGGAACGTTTAGGGAGAAATGATTCTCTGTGCGGAGAGCAATAAGTAAATTGGGAAGCAAAGCAAGGGTAGAGCAAAAGGAGCAGACACCGTAGAAGGGAGCTGCTGTTCACTGCTGGCTGGGCAGAGAGCAAATGTAACCTGGACATATTGATTTGATGAAGGAGAGGAAAGGGAGGAAGGAGTCGTGAAAGCCAAAAAAATAAAGTAACTAATAAAACAAGAAATCGGGGTATTAGTTATCTTTTTATTAATGGGGGAAAACACCTGCCAAAACCAGTTAATGGAAGAAGGGTTTATTTCATCTTAGTGTGCCAGGTTACAGTCCTTCATGGTGGGATAGGCACTGGGGCAGGTGCCTGAAGCAGAGCTGGTCACATGTCACACGGTATGGAAGCAGAGAGTGGTGCTCAGCCGGGTCTCTCCTCAGTACACTCCAGGACCCCTGCCCATGGAATGGTGCCAGCTCCAGTACAGGTGGGTCTTCCCACCTTAGTTACCTGAATTAAGATAACCCCTTACATATGCAAACAGAGGCTAGCCTAATCTACATCATCTCTCACTGGGGATTCTAGGTCTTGCCAATGACTAGAAACTTATCACACGTAGAGAACATATAAAAGTCACATGGGTCACATGGTACACAGTCGCAACATTAGCAAGAATTAGTAAAACCATGAAAAGCTGGAATATGAGAGGAAGGAGAAGTGAAGAAGGACTTGACTCTTTAATTGTACACATTTATTGCTTTAATAAAAACAAAACTAGGGGCTGGAGAGGTGGCTCAGCGGTTAAGGAGCTTGCCTGCAAAGCCCAAGGACCCATGTTCTACTCTCCAGATCTCACATAAGCCAGATGCACAAAGTTGAATAAACACAAGGTTGCACATGTCCACTAGGTGACCAAGTGTCTGGTGTTTGATTGCAGTGGCTGAGGCCCTGGTGTGCCAATTCTCTCTCTCTCTCTTTCTCACTAAAATAAAAAAAGAACAATATTATTTTACTTTATTAAAAACTTATCTATATAACTATGTTTATAGTCAACTTTGTTCACTGGGTTTATGGACACATGATTAATCACAAAACATAAACAAAATTCAGTGGATCATTTTTTAAGATGGTGATAGTCCAGAATGAACTTGACATCCATGGTGATTAATGTTACGTTTGAACTTGACTGAGTCAAAGGAATGTCTACATATTTGGCTAGCCCTGATTATGCATACATCTCTGAGGGTGTGCCTGGTCCTCTTTAGCATCTGACCCAGTGGGTACAACAAAGCAGTTTGCTCTCTCTGTCAAGGGTAGATCTTATCCAATCATTTGAAGACCTTAGTAGTTATTAAAAGGATGGGTCTTAAAAGACTGAACTCCTCCTCCTCTTCCTCCTTTGGCCTGACTGGCTGGAGCTGTCAGTCTTTTGCTGCCTTCAGACTCTCACTGAAATGCTGCCTCTTCTACTGGCTTCCATAACTGGAATGTGTCCTGGTGACTCTGCTGGTTCTCAGACAGAAACTTCAGTCAGCTTTCCCAGGTGGCCAGGTTGTGACTGTGGGTCATGGATCTTGTCAGCCTCTCAAGTCAAGTAACCCAGCTCCTTACAGTAAACCTGTGTGAGGATCAGCCCATCCTATCGTTTCCATTTTCCTGGAGAACACTGGTACTACTTGTAACACCACACAATGCTTACAAATAAATTCAAGATCTAGCATTGAGCCAAAAATGAAAATTAAAATAATTCAGGTTTCTACAAGAAAAAAATGTAGAAGACCTTAATTATCTTTGCATAGGCAAACATTTGTTTAACAAGACCAAAATTGTATTAACTAGAAAAGAATGATTAATATATTGGGCACTATTAGAACCAAGTGTCTCTGCTCATTAAGACACACCATTAAGGGATGAGGAGGCGAGCCACCGGCTCAGAGGGAGTGACTGCCAACACAGTACCAGCAGGGAACCCAGGCTGAGGGCATAAAGAGCCTCTGTAAATCAGTCAGAGCAGCTCAGAAAGTCCAACGGCAAAATTAAAATGAAACTTGAACAGGCACTTCAGCAAAATATTTATTTATTCATTCATTTATTTATTTATGTGAGACAGAGAGAGGGAGAAGGAGAGAGAGAGTGAGAATGGGCATGCCAGGGCCTCCAGCCACTGCAGACAAACTCCAGACACAGTGTGCATCTGGCTTATGTAGGACCTGGAGAATTGAACCAGGGTCCTTAGGCTTCACAGGCATTCACCTTAACCACTGAGCCATCTCTCCAGCCTTCAACAAAGACTTTTAAATAGCCAATAAACATGGGAGAAAGGGTTCATTGTCATTAAGCATCAGAAAACCATGCCAATCAGAGCTGGGTGTGGTGGCAAACCTGTGATCCCAGCCGTAGGAGGCTGAAACAGGAGGAACGTGAATTTGAGGCTTGCCTGGGCTATAATAACAAGGCCCTGTCTCGGAGAAAGAGAGAGAGAAAAAGAGAGAAATGAAAAACAGAAAGAAGAGAGGGAGAATGGTATATGCCTTGATCTAGGTATAAAGTACACTGGTATTGCATCAAGTTACAAGCTAAGATTTCTGTGCTTTGTGCAATTAAGCTTCAATTTAAAAATGATATGCACACCAAAAGCCAACAACATATTGTCAACAGCCAGGAAAAAAAAAAACAATGGACAAGAGTCTCACCACCTCCCTCCCAATGAAGTTAGAATAAGATCAGGTTGAACATTGATGGAGTAATAGCAATTTCATATTATCCAGTGTAATAAGATGATAGGATCAAGAACACAGAAGATATTTCTAGAAGATAGGTTAAGAGTAGGAGAACAGGTCTCTAATATCGGAGGATGTATATGATAGAAGTCGGAGACCATGTCTACAACATTGGAGGCTATCTATGATAAAGTAGAGTATTTTCATAAAATTGGAGTATCTCTATAATGAAAGAGGAACTCATGGTAATTGTAATGGTGTAATTAAATAGAAAGTGTTAGTCAGTTTTCTGTCACTGACAAAATCCCTGAGATAAGTCAACTTAAAATAGGAAATGTTTCAAGGCTGAAGAGATGACTTAGCAGTTAAGGTGCATGCCTACAAAGCCTAATTATGCAGGTTCGACTCCCCATTACTCACATAAAGCCAGTTGTACAAAGTGCTGCATGCAATCTGGAGTTCATTTGCAGTGGCTAGAGACCCTGGCATGCCCATTCTCTCTCTCTTTCTCTCTGTCTGCTGCAAGTAAATAAATAAAATTTTAAACATAGAAAATATTTATTTGGGATCACAGATTCAGGGGTTTCAGTCCATGATCAGGTGACCCTGTTGCCAGGGCCTGTGGTATGATCACATCCAAGCTGCTCATAGAGGCTAGGAGAAAAAGAGAGACAGATGGGGCCAGGTTCACAATGTCCCCTTCAAAGGCACACCCCCAATATCTGACTTCCTGCCACTAGGCCCCACTTCCTAAAGTTTCCACCATGTTCCAAAAGCACCATAGGCTGGTGACCAAGCCTTCTACATACAGACCTTTGGAGGACACTCAAGATGCAAACCGAAGCAGAATGCGTAAAACATAAAATACATAAAAGTTAGACTTAAGCTGATGTGTGTGATTACACGTCAGAGACATTGGAATCCAGAATTTCTTTATTGAAGACTGGCTAATAGATAACATTCACATTGTGCATAAATACTGAAAAGAATGGAATGTATAGAAAAAGCACTGGGTACATATATAAAATGAAATGAGAGCCACAGTGAAAGGACTTGAACACACACAGCCAGACTCCCAGGATCAGAGCAGTGGTGGGGAGACTGTACAAAGTTCAAGGTGAGAGTGCCTGAGACATTTATAAAACCAGAATCCCAGGATCAGAGCAGTGGTGGGGAGACTATACAAGTTCAAGGTGAGAGTGCCTGAAGCATTTATAAAACCAGAATCCCAGGATCAGAGCAGTGGTGGGGAGACTGTACAAGTTCAAGGTGAGAGTGCCTGAGGCATTTATAAAACCAGAATCCCAGGATCAGAGCAGTGGTGAGGAGACTGTACAAGTTCAAGGTGAGAGTGCCTGAGACATTTATAAAACTGATATGAACAGAGTTGAGAAGCTCCTCAAACTTCCACAGAATAAATACCAATGAAAAGGTATATAAACCCACCTTAATAAGACTGCTAAAGACCAAATAGTAACAGAATGGCTTAAAAGAGGTAGAAAAGGTAGCATTGTTTTCAAGTGAAATTAAAAAAAAAAAAAGACAAAATTTTGATAACTTTCTTCCTGGCAGAATAACAAAATCAAGAGAAAAGAATGGACATCTTTGATGTGGCAAAGTAAAATGCTTTACAGTCTAAGATGTCTTTAAGGCAAAGTTTTCTGTAGCTCATGCTGGCCTTGCACTAATTATGTAGCTAAGGATGATTTTGAACTTCTGATCTCCCTGTCTCCACCTCCCTAGTCCTGGGATTGCAGAAGTACTAACATTTTATACCTAGCTAGAATATCCTTGAAAAATGAAGGTAAAAGCCAGGTTTAGTGGTGTTTATAATCCCAGCACATGGGAGGCAGATGCAGGAATATGACGGGTTTCAGGGCCAGACTGGGGTGCATAGTGAGGCCAGCCAGGACAACAAGAGACCCTGGGAAGAAAGAGGAGGAGGAGGAGGAGGGAGAAGAAGAAAGAGAAGGAGGAAGAGAAAGTAAAATGCAGAAAATTTCCAACAAACAAATATGCTAAAAAAACATTTTGGTAACTCCCTCAATATTTCAGATTTTTCTCATTAACTGGTCTCGTGTACCAGTTAGCCAGGTTATAGATGCAAAACAAGGAGATTTGGCAGGAAATTAGGACTCCCTCATAGCAAACATGAGACTACAAAGGAAGTAAAACAGCTTTGTGCTGGTAGGGAGAAAGCCCAGTGTTCTGGATAGAAGACCAGAACCAGAGCCGGGAGTGGTGGTGCACGCCTTTAATCCCTGCACTTGGGAGGCAGAGGTAGGAGGATCGCCATGAGTTCAAGGCCACCATGAGACTACAAAGTGAATTCCAGGTCAGCCTGGGCTAGAGTGAGACCCTACCCTGAAAAACAAAACAAAACAAAACAAAACAAAACAAAACAAAACAAAACAAAACAAAACAAAAGACCAGAATCAGCTCTCACCTTCCCTTTCAGTCAAGGCCTTTTCCACAGAGAGGCCCTAATTCTGGTCAACTCTTTGAAGGCCAAGAAAGGTAAGGAGACTGCAGAAGAAAAGTCTGGAGCTAGCAGAGGTTGGTTCTTGTGCATCATAGAAGCAATCTCCACAACTTACAAGCATAAGGCAGGGCAGCCAGAGAGACAATATGGAGACAAATGACTATGGGAAGGTCTCAGATGATGATGACTCTGCCTATCCACAGTGTTTAACTTATACAAAGCAGCCCTCTACTGGGGGAATATGCCACCCAAGGCTTCATCACTAGAGAGGGGAAGCCAGGGCAAGGGCAGGCTGACCCTCATGAGGGAATGACCTGCCTCTCAGATGAAGCTGTGCTCATTCACCATGCTGCAAATCCCAAGGTGCAAGAGGGTATCCTGCATCTACCGTGCCTTGTTCTATAAGGACAACAGCTGGCATGTCAGCACATCTGTCTACAACATGGTTTACTGAATATTTTAAAGCTTCCTGTGGTGATCTGCTACTTAGAAAAAAGAAACTCAAAATACCTTATTGTCAGCACACCTGGTTGCCCAGGGCTCTGCGAAGGGTATACAATGAGATAATGTGTTTTTTTGTGTCTGTTCACAAATCCATTCTCCACTCAAGGATCAAGGAGCAATTTTGACTTTCAAAACTTAAATACATTTCAGGGTTGGAGAGATTGCTCAGTGGTTAAAGGCACTTGCTTTGCAAACCCTAATGGCGCAAGGTTCAATTCCCCAGTATCCACTTAAAGCCAGATGCACAGAGTGGCACATGCATCTGGAGTTCATTTGCAGTGGCAAGAAGCCCTGGCACACCCATTCCCCCTCCCTCTCAATCTCTCTCTCTCTCTCTCTCTCTCTCTGAAATATATACATAAATTAAATATTTAGAAAAGACATTTCATAAAGTGCAGCTACTATTCACCTGTAGTAACTTGGAAACTTTCTGGAAATGATTCACCATTCAGATGTCATTGGAAACATTCACAGTTCATGGGATTAAATAGCCTCCTTAACAGGGGTTTTAGAAGTTGATTTCACCGTGTATAGATGACTTTGATCTGTTCAAGTCTTCCATGCAGGGAGTCGCTACAAAGTGGTAGAAATGGCAAGAAAACTAGAATCCATAGCTGAGCCTGGGGCTGTGGCCACATTTCCACAATGGCATAATCACCAAGAGTGAGCCATTGCATCTGACAGATGACAGATGGATGGAGAGAGGCATTTCTGTAAAGTACTCACCACCAAGGTGCTGTGAGTGATGTGGAAATGAAAGGTGCAAACCACACCCTGGAGGGTCACAGCAGACTGGGAGCTTCTACAGTCCATTCTTCATAGTTCAGAAAAATATTTGTGATACATGAAAGAGGAATGTGCACGGGGCTGCAGTGGTATCTCAGAGGTTAAAGGTGCCTGCTTGCAAAGCCTGGATGCCAAGGTTCAATTCCCCAGCCACTCTTATAAAGCCAGACAGACATTTATTTGCAGCACAAGAACATGGTGTGCCCATACACATACACACAAATTCACATGCACACACATGTTCATGCACCCACATGAAAGATTAATTAATTAAAAAAAATTATGGGCTGGGGGTATGGCTCCATGGATGAGGGTGCTTGCTTACAAAGCCTGTCAGCCTGGGGTTCAATTCCCAGTACTCACTTAAATCCAGATGCACAAAGTGGCACAGGCATCTGGAGTTTGTTTGCACTGACAAGAGGTCCTAGTATGTCCATTCTCATTCTCTTTCTTTTCTTGCAAATCAATAATAAGTTTTAAAAATCATGTGCAGAAAATTATATGCATGTGAGTAAAGGTAATTAAATAATTATCATAGGAATAAATATGATTTCTAAAAAAATACAAATTGAGTCAAAATAAAATATCAAACAAAAATACATATCAGTGATAGTGATAAATATTCAGGTAAAAATAGACAAAGAAAAAGGTACTGTTTAGCTGGAATATGGAAAAAAAAAAAGAGCAATCACCTACATTAAAATACATGAAGGCTAGGTGTGGTGGCACATGCCTTTAGTCCCAACACTCAGAAGGCAGTGGTAGGAGGATCACCATGAGTTCAAGGCCAGCCTGAAATTGCATAGTGAATTCCAGGCCAGCCTAGGCTAGAGGAAGACCCTACCTTGAAAAAACAAAAACAAAAAAAAACATGAAAATACACAAAAAAATGAATAGAAAAAAAGTACAAAAGAAAAGCATGAAATGATGTAGCAGGAATAAATCAGTTACAGTATTGCTCACAATAAATGTAAATGAATTAAACTTTCTGAAGAAGAGTTCAGTGGAGGAGTGCACCACAGCTCTGGAGGAAATAACAAAAGGATGAGAGTTGGAAGTGGAGCTTGCAGCCGGGGCTGTGGTGATCTCCCAGAATAAACTCTTTACAAAGTTGACCACGTCAATGGTCTCTAACCTTCATGAATGATCCCTCTGCAGTATGTACAGCAACTGGACAGCATTTTTCCCACAGTAGAACTTTCAAGATAATTTTTCTGTTTTTAAAAATATTTTTTACAAATTTATTTGCAAGGCAGAGATAAGAGAAGAGAGAGACAGAGAGACAAGAGAATGGGCACCAAGGCCTCCAGCCACTGCAAATGAACTCCAGATGCATGCACCACCTTGTGCATCTGGCTTACGTGAGTGCTGGGGAATCAAACCCTGGTCGTAAGGCTTTGTAGGCAAAGGTCTTAACTGCTGAGCCATCGCCCCAGTCCTGATTATTTTTCTAAACACCTTTAAAAGATCTCTACAAGATTTTCCTAGTTGAAATATAAGTAACATCCTAGTTATTTCAAGACATAATTTTATACACAGCATCCCAAAGTTGAGGATAATCTTCTCCAACATGTTCCAGTTGTTTTCATCGTCATGCTCCAGACACTGCTATCGATCACTCCCACTGCAGAGCAGGACCGTCATTACTTTGCACCATTCTTCTTCATTTTCTCACCATGCGAACATTTTTCTCTTTTTGTTTTGTGGGCTTTGCAGTTGTAGCTTTTTCACATGTGTTCATTTGCGGAGGACTTTAGCTGCCTGAATCTGATCATTCGTATCTTTTTCAATCAGTTTTGAAAATTTGTGTCTTCAAGAATGTTCTCTTCCCCTTTTCTCTCAACATGTTGATTTACAACTTGAAGGAGATGTGTGTTGAGCTTTCATACTATTTTTATTCATTCATTCATTTGTTCGTTTTTATTTAAGAGAGAGTAGAGGCAGATAGAGTAAGAGAGAATGGGCACGCTAGGACTTCCAGCGCTGCAAATGAACTCCAGATGCGTGTTCCACCTTGTGTGTCTGGCTTTATGTGGATATTAGGAAATTAACCCTGGTCTTTAGGCCTTGTAGGCAGGCACCTTAGCCACTGAGCCATCCCTCCAGCCCTTCATACTATTTTTATGTCTGCTTAGCCTGTGTATTGAGAATTACTTCAATTCCTACAACTACAAATAATTTTCTGTCAGTGTTGCTGGGCATTTATTTAATAGTGCTTAGCTCCATAGTCACACTTTATTTTATTTTATTATTTATTTATTTATTCACTTATTTGAGAGGGTGGGGGAGAGAGAGGAAGAAAGAATAGGCATGCCAGGGCCTCCAGCCATTGCAAACAAACTCCAGATGCATACACACCACCTTGTGCATCTGACTTGCATGTGTACTGGGGAATGGAACCTGGGTCCATAGACTTCACAGGCAAGTGCCTTAATTACAAAGGGATCTCACCAGGTCCATAGTCACACTTTTCTAACTCCCCTTTAGTTAAACATAATGAACACACCTTTTAAAAGTTCTGAATGTAACAACTTTTTGATATCCACTGATTTGGTAGTTTGTTTCTTGCCTCCTTTTTCTTGAAATTTTTAATACATGAACACACTGTAATTTGATCATAATCCTCTCCCACACCCTTCTTTTGCTTCCTCTCCCCACCCCTTCCATTGAACCCTTTCTTTCCAATTAGTCCCTCTTCCATTTTGATGTCTTTTTTTTGGTGGGGGAGCCCTCATCCATGATGAACTCAATATTGTTCAGGTCTTATGCAGATAATAAGAGCTCACAGCTGCTATGAAATCAGGAAAGGTTGCTTCATATTTGGAAAATAGTGTCCCAAAGTCCTCTTTTTTAAAATATTTTATTATTTATTTACTTATTTGAGAGAGAGAAATACAGAAATAGACAGGTAAAGAGAGAAAGAATGGGCGTGCCAGGGCCTCTAGCCACTGCAAACAAACTCCAGATGCTTGCGCCCCTTGTGCTTACATGGGTCCTGGAGAATCGAGCTTCGAACCAGGGTCCTTAGGCTTCACAGGCAAGCATTTAACCACTAAGCCATCTCTCCAGCCCCCAAAGTCCTCTTTATCTTCTGGCCCTTAACTTTTCTGTCCCTCTTCTGCAATGTTCCCTGAGCCTTACAGGGCTTGCTAGAGGTGTCTCGTTTAGCAATGAGCACTCAGCGGCCACTTGTTCTCAGCCCTCTGGCAAGTTTTCAGTCTTCCCAGTATCCACTATAGTTTTTGCCAAAGGTTCTCTGGCCAGTGGTAAGACCAGCAATAATCTATGGTCAGACACATAATACAATTTTTATTAAATATTTTAGTTTTTATTTATTTATGAGAGACATAGAAAATGGGCACCCCAGGGCCTCCAACCACTGCAAACGAACTCCAGACACATGGGCCACCTTCTGTATCTGGCTTACATGGGCCCTGGGGAATGGAACTGAGGTCCTTTGGCTTTGCAGGCAAACACCTTAACTGCTAAGCCATCCCTCCAGCCCTTGTTGAAGGTATTTATCAGCTCCACTTGTTTTCTGCTGGAGTTTTTGGAGTCTCTTACATACAGTAGAGCATCCTATCATCTGCAAAGAAAGAAAAGGATAGCTTGAGCTCTTCCTTCCCAAATTGTATCTTTCTCTCGTGTGTATCTTTCTTTCTCTTGTCTTATTGCACTAGCTTGGATTTCTAGCACTGTATTAAATAGTGGTACAGAGCGGACACCCTTGTCTTATTCCAGATTTTAGTAGTAAATGCTTCAATTTTTTTTCCATTTACTATGATGTTGGCTATAGGTTTGTTATATATTTTTATTATATATATGTATACATATATACATATATGTATATATTTAAGTTTTTAAAAGATTGCATTTACTTCTGTTGAGAGAAAGAGAGGAGAGAAACACTGTAAATGGACTCCAGATGCAGGCACCACTTTGTGCATCTGGCTTACAAATGTACTGGGGTTAAGAACCTGGGTCCTTAAGTGTCATAGGCAAGTACTTTAACCACTAAGCCATCTCTTATTATATTGAGATATGTTTCCCATTTAGTATTATGTTGGTAATAGGTTTGTGATAAATAGCCTTTATTATATTGAGATGTGTTCCTTCTGTTCTATAGAACTTTTACCATGACAGGATATTGGATTTTGTCGAATGCCTTTTCTGCATCTATTGAGATGATCATGTGATTTTTGTCCTTCAGTCCATTTATATAGTGTATTAAATTTACCAGTTTGTGTATGTTGAACCATCCCTGCATGTCTGGGATTTCTACTTGGTTGGGGTGAATGGTCTGATATATTCTTGTATTCTCTTTGCCAATATTTTCTTGAAAAGTTTTGTATCTATATTTATAAGGGAGATTGGCCTGTAATTTTCTTTTCTTTTCTTTTTCTTTTTTTTTTTTTTTTTTTGTTGTTCTTTGTCTGGTTTGGGTATCAGGGTAATACTGGCTTCATAGAAGGAGTTTGGTAGCATTCCTTCCTTTTTGTATCTTATGAAAAAGTTTGAGAAGCATTGGTATTAATTCTCCCATGAAGGTCTGGTAAATTCACCAGTGAATCCATCTGGCCTGGACATTTTTTAGTTGGGAGATTTTTTTTTTATATAACTGCTTGGATCTCCATACTTGTTATAGGTCTATTGGTTAATTTTTTTTTTTTTTTTTTTTTTTTTTTTTGGTTTTTCACCAATGGGTCCTCTGGCCCAGGCTGACCTGGAATTAGCTTTTTAGTCTCAGGGTGGATGAACTATTTTTATAACTACCTTTGCCTCCCAAGTGCTGGGATTAAAGGTCACATTTAAGTGGTTAATCTCATTTTGATTTAACTTAGATAGGTCATATACATCAAGGAAATGATCCATTTCTTTGAGGTTTTCAAACTTATGGAATATATGTTCTTAAAGTATGTCCTTAGGATTTTCTGAATTTCGTTGGTATCTGTTGTAATGGTGCCTTTTTCATCTCTAATTTTATTAATTTGTGTCTCTTCTCTCTTTCTTTTGGTCAGATTTGCCAAGGGTTTATTAATCTTGTTTATCCTTTCAAAGAACCAACTCTTTGTTTTATTGATTCTTTGGATTATTTTTATTTTTATTTCATTAATTTCTGCCCTAAACTTTATTATTTCTTCCTATCTACTGGTTTTTGGTTTGCCTTGTTCTTCTTTTTCCAAGGCCTTAAGATGAAGCATTAAGTTGTTTACTTGCAGCCTTTCTAATTTCTTAATATAGGCACTTAAAGCTATAAATTTCCCTCTTAGGACTGCCGTCATTGTGTCCCAAAGGCTTTGGTATATTGTATTCTCATTATGATTTGATTCTATGAATTTTTTAATTTCCTTCTTGATTTTTTCACTGGTCCATTCACCATTTAGTATTGTATTGTTTAGTTTCTATCGTTTTGTATATGCTGTATATCTTTTCTTACTGTTAATTTGTAGTTTAACCTCATTGTGATCAGATAGAGTACAAGGAATGATTTCAATTTTCCTGTATTTGTTATGGTTTGCTTTGTGTCCTGATATATGGTCTATTTTAGAGAATTCTCCATGTTCTAATGAAAAGAATGTGTATTCTGCAGTATTTGAATGAAATGTTCTGTAGATATCTGTTAGGTCCGTTGGTTCTATGACCTCATTTAATCCAGATACTTCTCTGTTTATTTTTTGCTGGGATGACCTGTGAAGTGATGAGAAGTTAGCTATTACAACTGTGTTTGGTGTTATCTGTGACCTTAATTATAATTGTGTTTGTTTCATGAAATTCATAGCCCCCATGTTAGGCGCATATATGTTTAGGATTGTAATGTCCTCCTGTTGGAGTGTTCCTTTAACCAATATGAAGTGACCATCTTTATCTTTCCTAACTAATGTTGGTCTGAAGTCTACCCTGTCAGATACTAGGACAGTGACCCCTGCGGGTTTTCTAGGCCCATTTGCATGAAACACTGTTTTCCAACCTTTCATCCTAAAATAGTGACAGTCTTTTATGGAAAATTGAGTTTCATAGATGCAACAAATAGAAGGATCCTGCTTTTTAATCCAGTCCGCAAACCTGTGTCTTTCGGTTGGGGCATTGAGGCCATTGATATTAAGAGTTCTTGCCATTCTTCTTGTCTTGTAGTTCTTTTGGTTGTTCTTTTACTCTCTTCTATTGACTATTATTTTGAATATGGTTTATTTTTTTTTCTGTTTCCTTATGTGTGTGCTTTTCTTTCTCTTCAGCATGGAAGATCCTTTCAAGCATTTTCTTTAGAGCTGGTTTATTGTTCATATATTCTTTTAGCCTGTTTTGTGGTGGAATGTCCTTATTTCTCCATCTATATGGATAGATAGCTTTTCTGGATAAAGTAATGCTGGTTGACAGTTGTTATCTTCAGAACTTTGAATACACCATTCCAAGCCCTTCTGTCTTTTAAAGTTTGTGTTAAGTAATCTGCTGTGATCCTGATGGGTATGTGACTTGATTTTTTTTTTAACTGCTTTCAATATATTTTCTTTGGTTTGTGTGTTTTGTAGCTTAATTATAATATGACCGTGAGAGGTTCTTTCTTGATTTTCTGTTTGGTGTTCTAAAGGTTTCCTGTATCTGTTTTTGTTTGTTTGTTTGTTTGTTTTTTTTTGGAGAGAGTAAGAGAGAGACAGACAGACAGATAGAGAATGAGCGTGCCAGCAGCCTCAGCAGCTGTGAATGAACTCCAGATGCATTCAACCCCTTGTGGGCAAGTGCAGCATTGCATCCTTGCATCACTTTGTGTCTGGCTAAATGTGGGACCTGGAGAATGGAACGGGCATTCTTAGACTTAGGATGCAGGTGCCTTAACCCCTAAACCATCTCTCCAGCACCTGTATCTGTTTTGCATCACTTCCCTTATTTGGGGGAAATTTTATTCTTTGATTTTGTTGAAAATACCTGCTATGCCTTTGGAGTGAAATTCTCCTCCTTCTACTATGCCCTGAATTCTTCCGTTTGATCTCTTCATAGTGTCCCCAATGTCTTGAAATTCCCATTTGTGCCTTCCTTTTAGTTTGTCTTTCTCTCTGTTGGAATGTATTAGATCTGCCACCTGGTCTTCTAGTTTAGATATTCTGTCCTCTCCTTGATCCATACTTATGGTGAGAATTTCTAGGAGTTTTCTACTTGACTTACTCTCTTTCATTTCTAGTTTCTGATTGGTATTTTTTTTCATTAATTCTATTTCCTTATTCTTATCATGAATTGATCTCCTTATTTCATTAAGTTAGTTTCCTGTGTTCTCTTCAGATGCCTTCCGGAGTTTGTTTTTGTTTGTTTGTTTTTTGTTTTCTTTGATTCCCTTGATTTTTTCTTTTATTTCTTTGAACATAGATATAATCCTTCTTTGGAAATCTTTGTCAGGCATTTCATCTAAAACAGTCTCACTGGATGTCATTTCTGATGGATTTATAATTTTTGGTCTTGTATTGTCTTGATTTTTTGTGTTTCTTGTACTATAATGTAGAGGTGGGCTTTTTTTGCATATTGAGTTAATTTGATGCTTGGGTTTTCTAATTATCTGCAGTGTTCTTAGCCGTGTAAATATGACTTTATTCATCTTCAAGGTAGAAGTTTAAGGTGCCCAGTGTAGTTCTTATACTCCAAGAGAAACAGGAGTGACTCTAGGTGTTGAGTTTATGTGCTATTCAAGAATTCTAGTAGACTGGGAAGAGCAAATTACTGGCAAATTCTAAAATTAAGCTGAGCAATATACACATTCAATCAAAACCAGCACAGAGCATTTATGCAGTACTAGGGATTAAAACAAACAGATAATCTAATAAAGCCAAAGTCCCTGAGGATGTGTGTTGCCCCATACCCTTAACTCTATCAGCTGGGAGGTTGAGATTTGTGGTCTGAAATGGGTTCCAGGTCAGCCTAGGGCCAAATGAGACTCTACCTCCATAATGACAGAAGAAAAAGACAAAGGACCTAAAAACAGGAAACATCAAAGGCAACAATTGTCAACACCAAAATACAGCTTATTTGAGAATGATAAGAACAGCCAGGACTACATCAATCAAATTTAACACACAACTTGCCCTGACATAGAAAGATTAGCACTTCCTGTGCAGGCCTATGTACCTGCCTTTTGTGTAAGCAGACCCTGTTACCTTTTAGGATGGCTTCCAATCTCACCAGTGCAGGGTGCCCACCTCAATCCCTCTCTGTTTGCCTGTGGACTATTATGCTGTGTGGGTCACTGGATCTGGTGTTCTGATAGGCTGTGCTGGATGCTGTGCATCCTGGAGCTCAATGAGTTCTCCGGTGGTTCACAGCGCTGCTGGTTGGGGGATGGGAGGCTATGAACGGTGCCTGGAGTTGTACCCAAGCTGCTCAGCTTGTCCCATTTGTGTTTTCCTTCAGCAGCTGCTCAGCTGGTCCCTGCTATTTTCCCCTTCAGGTTTCTTGACTTTTTGAGGAGGCTGGTGTGAGTGGAATGTCCCTTCCTTGGTGCCTGCTCTTGCAGCTCTGCACAGGCTGCAGGCAGGTGCAGGGATCAGAGCCTCAGTGGGATTCTGGCTGGTTTCCTCCTTTCTAGACCATCGGAGTTTCTCCTTGCTTCTCTGCTGTGGTTGATAATAACTTATACACATTCACTTTTTTGGTAGAAGAGTGTATTTTGCAGTTTTTCTGCTTATTTCCCTTCCTAGGCTGTTTTGGCATGGCTACTATGCTGCCATCTTACCCAGAAGTCCCCAGTACTTTTTGTTAAGTCTTGCCATAGTGACTTTCAGCCTCATGTTCACAAGCTTCTCTTTTCAGATGGCGATGACCACTGGGATGACCCAAAAACCACCATAGCATTGAGAAGATGTGATGGAGGAGTGCTCAGCACTGAAACATTTCTATCACACTCTCCAGGGCTCAGGGTCCATTGCAGAAGAGGCGTCAGAAAGAACGTAAGAGACAAAGGAAGGGTACGACTCCTTACAATGCCACTGTCCAGACAGAAATTGGCCTCGATATCCATGACCTTGCAGTGCCTAGCACAAGACCCTCATAATAGGAGGAAAAGACAATGACATCAAAATAAAAGAGAGGCTAATGGAGAGAGGGAGGGGATATGATGGAGTGTGAATTTGTGAAGGGGAAAGTGGGGGAGGGGAAGGAATTATCATGGTTTATTGTCTGTAAATGTGGAAGTTGTCAATAAAAAAATATATATACATAAATATATATTGGTTTTTCGAGGTAGGGTCTCACTGTAGCCCAGGCTGACCTGGAATTCACTATGTAGTCTCAGGATGGCCTCAAACTCATGGTGATCTTCCTATCTCTGCCTCCCAAGTGCTGGGATGAAAGGCATGTGCCACCATGCCCAGCTCATAAAAAATAAATTTGATGAGTGTATGTATATAGATAGAGAGCTAGCTGATAGAGATAGATAGATAGATAGATAGATAGATGATGATAGATAGATAGATAGATAGATAGATAGATAGATAGATAGATAGATATTCCCTAGAATCTTATGTTAAAGTAGTTGTTGCAGTCATGTTCACATTGCTGGCAGAAATCACCCAAATAAGAGCAGCTTGTGGGGGGAAAAAGGTTTATTTTGGCTTACAGGCTTAAGGGGGAAGCTCCATGATGGCAGGGAAAATGATGGCATGAGCAGAGGGTGGACATCAGCCCCTGGCCAACATAAGGTGGACCATAGCAACAGGAGAGTGTGCCAAACACTGGCAAGGGGGAGCTGGCTATAACACCCATAAGCCCACGCCCCCAACAATATACTGCATCCAGGAGCTGTTATTCCCAAATCTCCATCAGCTGGGAACCTAGCGTTCAGAACACCTGAGTTTAAGGGGGACACCAGAATCAAACCCCCACAGTGGTTCTTCCATGGAATATTTAGTTTAGCTCTGCTGGGATATCATTATTGTCCACCTGAGCTTTTCATTTTCATGGGGATTTTTAAGCCATACTTGTTATAGAATTGTCATTGCCAAATTCATACCATGGTTTCTTTTTTAAATTTTTTTAAAAGATTTTATTTATTTATTTATTAGAGACAGAGAGAAGAAGAGTGAGAATGGGTGCACCAGGGCCTTTAGCCACTGCAAACTAACTCCAGACGCATGCACCACCATGTGCTCCTGGCTTACGTGGGACCGAGAGATTCAAACCGGGCTCCTTAGGCTTCACATGCATGCGCCTTAACCACTAGGCCATCTCTCCAGCCCTCATACAGTGATTTCTATTAGACATTATTTTGTGTGTGTGTGTGTGTGTGTGTGTGTGTGTGTGTGTGTGTGGTGCGCATGCTGGGAATTGAACCTATGGCCTCATGCACGCTAAGTAACCACTCTACCATTGATCTATGTCCCCAGCACTCTTTTAACTTTTTATTTTGAGGTCACACCGTCTCCCAGGCTGACTTGAACTTACTATGTATCCTAACCTAACCTTGAATTTGCCATTCTTCTGCCTCAGCCTTTTGCATAGCCAAGAACACAGACTTACATGACAGGTCCAGATATTTTTATTATATTTGAAATCCTTGAATCTGTCTTCTTATCACTCCCTCCACAAGGCAAGAGAGTACTTCACTCACTCTGTGGGTTTTATTTTACCCTGTGTTCTCCTTGTAGGGTTGCTAATTATGTATAGCTATGTTGATCGACCTTCCACATGAAATATCTGCTGTGTGGCCTTACACTGTGTGTCACATGGTTAAGTCTTCCATTTTTGTCTGGACATCCAGTCCACCGTATTGACAAGAAAAATGTTTCCACTTCCAGCCTGGTTTTTATTGCTAATTCTGAATAGCACAAACAGAAACACAACTGAGACTTTCTGCTACTATAGCTGGCTTTCTCACCATTTCCTATGGAATATGTATACCTCACCAGAGTTGTATATTAGAATCAATCTCGTTTTGTTAACCTTGCCAATGACATTCTTATCTGTGGACTTTCTTATTGCTGGGATGAAATGCCCAGCCAGAAGCAGCTTAGGGAAGGAAAGGAGAAGAGTCAAGGGGAGGTTTCATTAGACTAGGGAAAACAAAGCAGGAGCAGACAGCTGGGCATCAACCCTCACATCAGCAGGGAGGAGCAGAGCATGTGAACTGGTAAGCAGAGCTGGACTATTCAAGTTCAAGGTTCCCCCAGTAGCACACTTCCTCCAGCAAGGCTCCAACCCAATAGGTTCCACAACTTTCCCAAATGGCACCAGGAAATGGGGACAAAGTATCCAAACACATGATTCCACGAGGGACACTCTGCACCTGATAAACCAAAAGCACTGTGAACCTTCAGCTGTATGCCTTTATTAACTCTAGAAAGAACTCTTCCACCTGGACGTGGCAGTGCATGCCTTTCATCCCAGCACTCAGGAAGCTGAGATAGGAGGATTGCTGTGAGTTCAAGACCAACTTGAGACTACACAGTGAATTCCAGGTCAGCCTGAACTATAGGGAGACCCTGCCACACACACACAAAAAAAATTAGTCCATTGCATGCTTGGTAATGGATTTGGTTATATTTTTCTGATCTTTCTCCCAGTGATATCCATAGTAAGTATTTTCTGCTCATCATTTCTTCCTATATGTCAATTTTTCCCCCTGCAGTTCTGAAGAAAGGATCTTTGAGGGTTTGATGTTTGAGACTATTGGGGTGTTTACTGCCTTCTTGCATGTCATCCTGAAACTCAGACCATCTTAGCCCAAAAGGCACATTCTGCCATGTCAGGGCTGATGGCATTTGTCCTCTCAGTCACCAGCTTGGTGTTCTTTGGCACTCACTTTGCAGTATAGTACCTGTAATGCCACTTTCATCTGCTCTCTGGTTCTCTTTGTTTCTTTATAGATTTTTCACTGTTGAGGAGCCTTCCATCTTATCTCAGTCTGTTTGCTCACTTTCTCTTCTCTCACCTCATTTTACAGAGTTCATTTTCCCTCCGAGTTTAACTGAAGCACATGGTAAATAATACAGTATATTTTAAGTATGTTATAACTGTCACACTCTTCTGCTTAAATAATGTAGTCTTTTCATAGGTACCTTTTTTTGGGCCACATTATTCAAGCTAAAACAAGAAGTCTACCAAACTAGGCACATGTTCCGAAGAATGTGGGCTGTTTCTCCAGGGTCCCCTTCTCTGTCCACCTGGCCACCATTCAGATCTGAAACTAGAAGGTGGGTGGGCATGAGTTTACAAATCAGTTTAGTCACAAGACGACTGCAGGGGAGTGTGGAGAATGCTGGGGAACAATCATAGCAGGAAAACTTTGATTTGTTCCAGGTTCCTGTCGGTGTTTGCCGAAGCAAAACAGGAAGGCTTTGCTCTCCATATGGAATTTCCCATATAGCTCTGCCTCTGCCTCCAGCTTGTGATGTCCCTACTCTCCAGCCCCATGGTTCAGGCCTCAGAAAATCTTTGATGCCTGGGTGTTCTGGATTCACTGCTGCCATACTTACAGTTGACCTTACAGAAGCAGCCACTTCACTGAGGTATGTTTCTCACAGGAAAAGAACAGGAGTTTACAAAGGAGCATGACCACCATAGTTCTCTTCTCACTACTGGAAATAACAATGTTCAAGAGTGTGGTGGTTTGAATGGACGTCCCTAGGAGATTCAGTTTTAGTAAAGCTTTGGATCTCTAGTCAGCTGGGTGTAGCAGGTAGTGCTGGAGCAGATCGGAATTCCAGCCTAAGATATGCAAAGTGCTGGAGCTCTGCCTGGGGTTCCCTGGAGTTTGGCCTTCACTAATTTTTTGCATCCTTTTGGTGGTGGCTTTTTTCTCAGCCTGGGCCTGTGAATGTGGGCCAGCTGCTTTTGCCATTACGGAACTTCCCCTGGATCTTTAATTTTCAAATTACTCCCTTCCTCCATAACTGTGTTTGGAAGTTTATCCCAGTGACATAAGCCTGACTACTACAAAATGCATTCTGTCATGAGCTCTTTAAAAATATTATTTATTTATTTGAGGCGGGGAGAGAGGCAGATAGAGAGAAAGCGAATGGATGTTCTAGGGCTTTCAGCCATTTGCGAACAAACTCCAGACACACGTGCCCCCTTGTGCATCTGGCTTAATAGGTCCTGGGGAATCGAACTAGAGTCCTTAGGCTTTGCAGGCAAATGCCTTAACTGCTAAGCCATTTCTCCAGCCCAATGACCTCTTTTTAAAAATTATTTATCTATTTGCAAGCAGAGAGAGATAGAGAGAATGGGCGCTTCAAGGCCTCCTGTCACTGCAAATAAATTCCAGACATTTGTGCCACTTTGTGGATCTGGCTTTATGTGGACACTGGGGACTGGAACCCAGCTCGTTAGACTTTGCAGGCAAGTGCCTTAAATGCTGAGCCTTCTCCAGCCCCATGCTCTCTTTTAATCTCACAACACCTACTGCTTTCTCTAACTGAATTCAGCCACTACACACCTGACCACCCATGTTTACTGCAGCACTGGTCACAGTCAATATAATCATATGCTGTCATCCTCAGCGCCCATCCACAGATGTGTGAATAAAGCAATGTGGACGTGTGCTCAGATATAAAGAAGAATACAATCGGGTCACTTGAAGGGAAATGGAGATCATCTTGTTATGTGAAATAAGCCAAACTCAGAAAGAACAATGCTGCATATTTTCTCTTACATGTGAAGTGTATGCATAATGTCATATGTAGCACATATACATCATAGATAGATAGATAGATAGATAGATAGATAGATAGATAGATAGATACTATGATTAAAGGGAGATTATTTGGGAAGAGGATGGGAATGGTGA
This sequence comes from Orientallactaga sibirica, assembly GCA_036365145.1. Lineage (NCBI taxonomy): Eukaryota > Metazoa > Chordata > Mammalia > Rodentia > Dipodidae > Orientallactaga > Orientallactaga sibirica. The sequence goes on from JAEOAD010001365.1 coordinate 5,655,712, forward strand.
GATGGTGAAGCAAAAGAAGAGAGTACAACTCGGGATCTAGGTCAGCAGAGTACATCATCTACATGTGTGAAAATGTCATAATGAGACCCATTATTTTGTACAATAAATATATACAATATGTACAATAAACTAATAAGGTGTGAGGCAACCAGGACAGAAGGTTCAGTGGCCACAGAAGAGGGGAAGATCCCTGTCGGAGACCTGGGACTGAACTATTACCCAGAGAGAAATGGGGAGCCACAGAGAGTCTGATATGGGTCAAAAATGAAAGGAAATGACCCAAGAGAAACTCACACCTTATTAGTTTATTGTACATATTGTATATATTTATTGTACAAAATAATGGGTCTCATTATGACATTTTCACACATGTAGATGATGTACTCTGCTGACATAGTCCACAGGGCTCCCAGCTGCTGCAGCCACCTGCTCCCTCCCTCCGCACTGCCACCACATTGTGAAATCACAATTTAGGTCATCCCGTTGGGCCTATCCCAAGGTCAGGCTCATCCTCCAAGAATGCGGTCCCCAAGGAAGCCCTTAGCGCTCAGATCTACGGCACGGTGCCAAGGTTGCTGGGCAAAAGTCCTGCAGGCAGGTGTCTCAGGCAAGAGAGGCCAACTGCCTGCACTGGAAGCTAGCTGGCTTCAAGCCCTCACCTAGTTATCCTGGGCATGGAGTTCCACACACCCAAGACGCACAGAACAGCTGTGACCCCACTGGAAGTGCCTGAGCCAGACCCCCCCACACACACACCATAGGAAGAGGCGGCCTAGACTGGCTTCTAGTGCAGACCATGTGTGGCCCTGAGCAGTGAGAAACTGGGTTTTGAGCTTTATTTCATTTGACTTACTTTAACTTCAAATAAAACTGTGACTTGTTTCAATTCTTGAAATTATATATATATATATCCAACCTTTGACTAAATAAGACATGTTATTTTTAACAGTTCCCTAACCTCAGACATTTTGTTTCCTTCACATGAAGCCAACTAGGACAGTTATACTGTATTTGTTTTATTCGTTTATTTGACGGAGATGAGAGAGGGAGAAAACGGGCTTACCAGGCATCTTGCTACTGCAAACTCTAGCTGCATAAGCCACTTTTGTGTCTGTGGCTTTACAAGGGTTCTGGGGAATTGAACCTAGGCCAGCAGGCTTTGCAACAAATACTTCTACCTGCTGAGCTATCACCCCAGCCCCTATATCGTATTGTTTTGATAAACCCTTCAAAATCTGTTGTGTACTTTGTGTAAACACGTTGGCTCAAATTGACTGCTTTTTAATGTTATTTTATTTTAATTTTTTTTCAGAGGCTGACCTGGAATTCACTATGTAGTCTCGGGGTGGCCTTGAAATCCCAGTGATCCTCCTACCTCTGCCTCCCAAGTGCTGGGATTGAAGATGTGCGCCACCATGCCTAGTTGTATTACTGCTATGGGCAAGGTGGAAGCATACTGAGAATTTCTCTCAGCTCGGGGCCCAAACTACAAATGAATCCATTTTCCATATATATATAATATATATAATTATATAATAATGTAAATTAATTATATAATTATATAATAACATATATAATTTCCATAGATATATGATGTTCTCTTAAAGTAGGAAAATGTGTTCAGACTGAAAGACAAAGGCCTTATGGCCCAAGACTCAAGTGATACTGTGTAGGAAGAAGGCCCTGGTGTGCCCATACTCTCTCTCTCTCTCTCATAAATAAATAAAAAATTGTTTTAAAAAGAAAGCTGAGGGCTGGAGAGATGACTTAGAAGTCAAAGTGCTGGTCTGCAAAGCCAAAGGACTCAGGTTCATTTCCCCAGGACCCACATAAGCCAGATGCACAAGGTGGCACATGCATCTGGAGTGCATTGGCAGTGGCTGGAGGCCTTGGTGTGCTCATTCTCTCTATTTCTCTCTCTCTATCACTCTCTCAAATAAATAAATAAATAAATAAACAAACTTTTTTTAAAAAGAAAGCTGAATTTGTGATAACTCATTCTTACCTGAACTAATTCAGATCCACACCTGGCCTTGCAATCAGCCATCAGTCTCCTCCACAGGTTGCTCACTAGCCCTAAGCACCACAATATGCCTCACCTCTCACCATCCATCACCTCTCACCATCACCGTACAGGTGAATTCAGCCCATGAGCCTGGGGGGACAAACCTTATGCAAACCATCATGTCCATTCTAGATGAATAAGATGATAATTGCTTTGAGATGTTGGGTTAAATAAAATGCATTATTAAAATTTATCTTATCCCTTTCTTTTTTAATGTGGCGACTAGAACACTTAAAAACATAAAAAGCTGCTGGGAGGTGTGGCTCAGTGGTAGAATATTTGCCTAGAATCTACCAGAGAGGGGCTGGGGGTGTGGTTCAATGGTAGAGTGCTTGTCTCCCATGAACTATTGCCTCAGTTCGTTTCCAGCATAAAAGAAAAGTAAAAAACACATCCAATGTTCATATTTTATTTCCACTGGTCAGTGACAGCCTATGACCCAGGCAGAGGGCATTTCACGGTCACCCAGGATGAAGGTGTTTCAGGCCGTGGAACGGAACCAAAAGTAAACAAAGTGGTATTAGTTGCCTTCTCTTTGCTGAGAAAAAAAAAAAACAAACAAACATCCAACTGGAAGCAATTCATGAAAGGAGCTGGTTTATTTCTGCTTTACAGTTTCGAGGGAAATTTCTTCACAGCAGGGAAATCCTGGCAGGAGCAGACAGGCTGGATCACGTCTTCTCATATCAGCATGGAGGAAACAGCAAGACTGAGCTCACCGGCCTGGCAAGGCAGGGCTGGAGTCTAAAGTCCCAAAGCCCTTCATCACACCTCCTCCAGAAAAGCTCCACCCCCCCAGCCAGGGATTACATATGAGGCTTACTAACATACATGTGAGGCTATGGGAGACAAACTCAAAGAAACTCTAAGAACTTTCTCCTCTGGACAGGAATCCCTATGGTTTCCCTTCTCCCCCACCCCCATCCCAATACAGGATCTGGAAGTTTCATGGCTTGTGTGGTGGGACTCAGTCTCCTCCAGCAGAGAGCCAGCCACCAGGACAGCAGGACATAACAAGAACTGAAATCCATGGACCCATGATTCCTGCCAGCCCTCATGGAGAGGGTGGTGGAGGGGAACTTCAATACTGACTGCTTATTAATGCTTTTCTGCTTCCGTCCCAAACTATTCAAAGACTGGAGTAGATGGACTCCTAGGTTAAAACTTGACATGTCCTGTCTTTAACCCCCTTATACTGAGGCTATCATCATGAAGACCATGTCATAGCACAGAAATTCTGTTAACCTTTTTACCTGCCATGTCATATTCCATTGTGACAATGTCCTTGATTTTCTTCTGGTTCACTTATGCTCAGTTTTTCCCAATGTCTTTTCATAGCATGCATAGTGCTGTGGTGGGCATCCTTTTCGTAAAATCTTACACACACACACACACACACACACATATATATGGAGAGAGAGAGAGAGAGAGAGAGAAAGAGGGAGAGAGAAAGAAAGAATATGGGCACACCAGGGCCTCCAGTCATTGCAAACAAACTCTAGACCCACTCACCACCTTGTGTGTCTGATTTACATGGGTCCTGGGAAATCAAATCTGGGTCCTTGGCTTTGCAGGCAAGTTCCTTATCTGCTAAGCCATCTCTCCAGCCTTTATTTAATTTTTTAATCTCATATTTTAAAAATATTTTATTTATATTCATGTACTTGAGAGAAACAGATAAAAGAAACAGAAAGAAAGAGAGAGAGAGAGAGAGAGGGAGAATGGGCACACCAGGACCTCTAGCCACTGCAAACAAACTTTAGACACATGCTCCACCTTGTGCATCTGGCTTTGCATGGGTACTGGGGAATTAAACCTGGGTCCTTTGGATTTGCAGGCAAGCGCCTTAACCACTAAGCCATCTCTCCAGCCCTGTTATGCTTTTATTTTGACAAACACTGCTAAATTTCCCTCCAAAAATATTCTTAGTAATTTACTCCAATTTGAGAGTAAAATGCCAATGTCACTGCATCCTTTCCAGCATTTTCAGTCTTGGATGTTCCTGCTTGAATAGTTGGTAAGTGCCATTGGGAATCTAGTCCCCAGACGGCTCACAATGGGTTACTAATGTGCGTTAGCCAGTAAGGCATATCATGTGAATGGTCTCTTCCAGTCTTTGCTAATCATTCTTTTTGTTTGTTTTCTTTTTAGGGTAGGAACTCACTCTAGCCCAGGTTGACCAGGCACTGAACTCTGTAGTCGCAGGCTGGCCTTGAACTCATGGTGATCTTCTTACCTCTGCCTCCCAAGTGCTGGGATTAAGTGCATCAGCACACCCAGCCTATCATTGTTCCTTAAGTATGATTGTATTGTTTTGTCATAGAAGCTCGTTATGTCTTTTGGACTTGGATATGATCCCAGTGTGAATGTGAAAATGACCCTTACAGGCTCCTGGGTTTTAACACTTTGTCACCAGCAGGTGACATTGCTTTGGAAGGCTGCAAATCTTTTAGACATGGGACCTGGCTGGCAGATTCATCAGGTGCATACCCACTTGTGGTCCTGGCAGATGCTCTATGCTTCTGGGCCACCTAAGATGTGAGGAGATCCACCTGCATACTTCCACCATTGAAACTCCACCACACTCCCTGCCATGTTGGGCTGTAGCCACTCAAACCATGACCCAAACATCCCTGAAGTTGTTTCTATCAGGTATTCGGTCACAGTAAAACAAAATTAACTAACACAGGGCTGGAGAGGTGGCTCAGCAGTTAAGGCACTTGCCTGCAAAGCCTAACAATTTTCAGTTCCATTCCCCAGTACCCACATAGACCAGATGCACAAAGTGGCACATACATCCGCAGTTCATTTGTAGCAGCTGGAGGCCCTGGTGTGCCCATTCTCTCTCTGTGTGTGCTTTCTCTTCTCTCAGGCTGGTCTTGAACCCATGGCAATTCTCCTCCCTCTGCCTTCCGAGTGTTGGGATTAAAAGCCTGTGCCACCACACCCGGATATCTCTCTTCTCTCTTTTTCTGCTTGCAAATATTTTTTTTGAAAAGTTCATAGTTAGAGATGGAGAGATGGAGAGATGGTTTAGTGGTTAAGGTGCTTGCCTGTAAAGCCAAGGTTTGATTCCCTGGGACCCAGGTAAGCCAAATGCACAAGGTGGTGCATGTGTCTGGAGTTTGTTTGCAATGGCTGGAGGCCCTGGCACATCCATTATCTCTTTATCTCTCTTTCTCTGCTTCTTTCTCTCCCTCTCAAATAAATAACTAAATAATAATGTTTTTAAAGTCATAGTTACTTAAAGAAAAAAGTGGCTAATAACAGATGCTAAGCTTTTAGGAATATAAATATGATATTTTACCCCAATTTACCAACTTTCCTATCCCTTTTCTTTTTTAGCTTTTCAATTTTAAAATAACACAGTTTCAGAGAATGCATACTTCAAACCAGAACCCAGAGCATTGAACACCCCCAGGGAGTCCCCTTTAAAACTTGGTCAATTGTCACCCAAAAACAATGATTTCAAAAAAAGCACAACTATCAAAACATGAGTTTAGCCTTTTAAAAATTTGCCCATGAATCTTACCCTGCAGGGCATGGTGGCACACACCTGTAATCCCAGCACTCAAGAGACTGAGGTAAGAGGATCCCAAGTTCAAGGCCTGCCTAAGCTACATAAGGAGATCATCTTAAATCACAACACAACAAACAGAAAAGTGTTCTGGGGCTGGCCCTGAACTATGAGAATCTTACACTGGATCCGAAGAAGATAGAACCCCACCTGGAGCTACTGAGAGAGAATCCTTCCTCCTCCCCCTTCCTTAAGTTTTCCTTCAGTGCCCCTGTTGACACAGCCTGGTGAAGGAAGGGCTTTCTGGAAAGGCAGAAACTGGTGTCCTGCACCAGAATTGCAAAGCAGGTGCCAACAGGGTGAATTTGAAAAGTGATAAATTAACAACTGACAAACTTGTTTGCCATTTTGTATTGATTTACACTTATTTATTCTGGGAACAAGTTGCTTATTGGTTATTTGTGTTGCAGAGGTACTTTGTCTGTCTATATATAATACGTCAAAGCTTTCCACTTGAATGCAGGTCAATGCATTGATCTTCCTTGATGGTAGAACTTTTCAAATCGTATCCAAGAAATCTTAATTATTGTATGCATTTCAATTTAGATTAGAATCTACTGGGGATAGATGTCTTGTGTTCTAGGAGGATGGTGTGAGGTAGGGATCAAATTACCTCTTCTCTATATTGCTGTCCAAATGACCCAGCAGAATTTATTAAATGAACATGATTTCTGTCTGCAATGTGTCCTTAGTTATGGATCCATAGCGCGTCCTCTCTCTCTCTCTCTCTTTCTCTCTCTCTTTCCACTCTTTCCTGCTACTAACTGGTGCATCCTTAAGCCACTGCTACAGTCTTCACAAGTTCTAGCTTTGCAATGATTCTGAATGACGGATTAAATTTTCTCACCTCACTTCTAAGGACTGTCTTCTTTATTGTTAGGCCTTCATTATTTCATTAAAGCTTTATCAGTTGTCAGTTCCCTCCAAACTAAATCCTGCTGTTTTGAGTTGAATTGCACTGAATATATACATTATTCAGGGAGCACTGGTATAGCTAAACTTCAACGCAAGAATATGACACATGACTGGGCGTGGTGGTGTGCGCCTTGAATCCCAGCACCTGGGAAGCAGAGGTAGGAGGATCTCTGTGGATTTCAGGCCAGCCTGGAACTACAGAGTGAGTTCTAGGTCAGCCTGGGCTAGAGTGAGACCCTTCCTAGGAAAAAAATATATATATGATACATAAATACATTTCTTTATATTTTGATGATTTATATTACAATTACATTTTAGGATTTAATAATTTTTTCAAATAATATAATTAATGTTTATCAATAATATTTTAGATATTCTTGCATAGAATATATATCTTATATATCTTTCAGCACATTTAATTTTAGGATATGAATATATAACAATAGTGTAACTTTTTCTTTCCTTTTTTCCATGGCCCTGGGCATTGAACCATGGGCCTTGGGAATTGTAGTCAGACTCTCTACCACTGAGCTGCATTCACAGCCAAAATGTTTAGATGTCTAACCCATTTTCATTTAGCTATGTGAATGTTGTGAAATAAGGCCCTTATATTTTTACAGTTCTATAAAATTTCAAGTACTCATGGATTTGTTTTCAAATTCTATTCCATTGGTGAATTTAGTATTTTCCCTATAACAACAAAATACAACCAATACATTTAAATACACTTTAATTTTAATTTATATTTTAATAGTAAATCCCGATAATTCAAGCCTATTCTTATGTTTTTTCAAAACTCTCCTAGAACATTTAATTTCCATATGCGCCTTACAATAGCTTTACCAGATTCAATACATTAAGCTGTTGGTTTCAAATGTATTGAATTATTAATTAAATGGGAAAAATTTATATTTTTGGAGTATTGAGCCTTTCTCCATAGGAGCACAGTGTGTGTGTCATTCGCCACATCTTTTATTAAGACTTTCATATGTCATGAAACGTTCATAGTTTTTTTAAGTTTTCCTTCTATAATGTTAAGTTTTAAGCAAGTACTACACTTCTGTTAAAAGAAAGTATACCCAGAGAAGCTCCTTGCCATCCCTGCCCCTTCATACCCAGGAAGTTATTATTTTATTAGTATTTTGTTTACCCACACAGTGTTTCTTTAGGCAAAGCAATAGCAGGTACAAGCCTGGGGATATCGCTCAGTGATCGAGTGTTTGTCCGGCTTGTGTGAGGCCCTGGGTTCCACCCACAGCACTATAATAAAAAAAATTTTTTTAAGTCTAGATTAATCTTCTTGACCCCTTTGCCTCTTTATAAAAATAATAAAGAAACAGTGTCCTGTGCACACACTGTTTACATCTTGTTTTTGTCATTATGACGTCAGAGGCACCTTTTCCTTTCCCAGGTGCACACAACTCCTTTCACATCAATATGATGTTATACACTGCATGTTAGCAACGGGTCTGGAATTATTTTAAGATTTTCCTATTACAAATTTTTCTACTACCAAAAATGTCTTGTATGTCATGTTGTATGTTTTGTGTATATGCAGGTATTTCTGTAGAATTTCCTACAAATGAGATGCTAGGCGATGAGGAAATCTTGATTTTTATTTATACGCGTAAGCATCATCTGGCTGCCCACAGTAACGTGGAGTTCGATTTTCCATCCCTCTTCCAGAGCTGCTCTGGCTTTTATGTCACCCCCCCCCCAACCTCAATCCCACCCTCTGAGGGGAACTTTTGAACCTTTGGACTCTGGAAGGAAAGCTGGTGACGGTGATGATGAGTGCTGATGCTGTCAGGGGGAAATTCACATCTTTCCAGAACATTCTTCCTCACGCGGGAAGTTAAACCCTTGGCTTTCACACCTCAGATCAAGTAATTGTAGTTCTGTGTGCCCAGGGCCCAGATTTCCATACCCGAAAGGAACCCAGGATTGCCTATGGCGACATTCACCAAAGACTGGAGGCCCTGCAATCAGTCTCTGCTGAGGAGACAGCCACAGTCTCACTCTAGTCCAGGCTGGCTTTGAACTGTCAATCCTCATGGCCCTACCTCCCCAGTGCTATGTGTGCCAGCAGTTCCTGCTCTGCTCAAGAGCTAGGCAACATCGAAGCGAGCTCTCGTTCTCTTTCCTTCTCCTTTCCTCCCTCCCTCCCTTCCTCTCTCTCATAAATAGCAACAGAGACAAGTAAGGAAAAGGTAAGGATTTAGAACACTTGCCTGTGTCTTTCGCCAGCAGAGGTTACTGGCAGCAACTACCTGTTAATTTCTGTCTCTTGTACCCAATGTCCCTGTCCTTCCACAGACTTCCATTTTCCCTGTGATCCTTCCGGGTTTGAGGTCAGAGCTGACAGTGATGGGCATTTCCTGGTAGATAGGAAAGGGCACATGCCAGTCTCCTAGGTCCCCTATGGTTGATGACACACTGGGCAAGCTGTGGTGAATGTTTATCAAATCAAAGTGTGGAGAGGTGGGCGAGAGATCCCACGCAATTTGGGTTTTCCTCTGCCTGAACAGACAGTCAACTAGATAATTAACCAATTCAAGAAGTAGGGAATTGACAGTACTTTTGAAAAATATATAAACTGACAGAAGCCAGCCTCTGATGAATGCAACGGGAACAAGCTTTGTTGAACACTTCCCAAGGAACTAAGGGAGAATGCTGTAAAATCAGTCTGGAAAGTTCAGTGCTGTCCTCCCAGTAGCTTAGCCAAGACCCAGCCCTGCACAGTGTTGCAAGACACCCACCCAGACAGAGCTGTCACCCAAGACGGTGTGCCGTCCCCTATGGAGAGCAGGTGTATGCCAACCGCAATGATGGTGGAGAGATATGGCTGTAGGAAATTACCCAAGGCATTTCCCTAGAAAATACTGAGCGCTAGGTGTGCCCACCAGACAGTGACTTTGACGAGGTTATTAGCATGGATGTGGTAATGCTAGGGCAACCACTAGAGATTGCTCAACCCAGGGCACCAAGGAGAGGTCAGCCTGTGTAAACCAGCCTTCCCTTTTCCCCAAGTCCTTTTCTGAGCCACATTTCCTGAGTGCCCCTGGAAAGAGCAGTGGCCAGTGGGTGACATTCTGAAACACCTGTCTTCTGCCCAGGCGCCCCCAGAAGCAGACCAAGGGCTCCAGGCTTCAGCTGCCAACTCGGACACTGCCTTGGAGGCACCTGGCAGGAAGGAGGAGCAAAACAAGCATCAAGATACAGGGTCGGCATGGCTGTGAGCCTGAGCACATAGAGACACCACTGGGTCTCAGATTCTCCAAGGAAACCCTCACGTTTGCATTCTGGCTAGGGTGGCCCTGGACTTTCGGGTTCACAACCATGCACGCTGCAGCCTCAAGCCAGGCATTGTGTTAGCACCAACACCTTGAGGAAGTCACTTGGCCCCTCTGAGCCCCAGCTGCCCTCTCTAAAACCACTGATACATTACCTGCCTCAACTAGTTTTTAAGGGACTTCACTGAGACAACCTATCTCGAAGTCCCTGGCGGGGTCTGCCACGCAGAAACTACTTGACCTTTATTGCCCTCAGCTCCATCAGGGTTATCTGTCAGTCTTTCATTGTTCTGACAGAATATCTCCCATGGTCAACTTAAAAGGAGCAAAGGTTTAGCAAGACTCATGAGTTAAGAGGTGTGGTGGTTTGATTCAGGTGTCCCCCATGCACTTAGGTGTTCTGAATGCTGGGTTCCCAGCTGATGGAGATTTGGGAATTAACACCTCATGGAGGCAGTGTATTGTTGGGGGTGGGTTTATGAGTATTATAGCCAGTTTCCCCTTGTCAGTGTTTGGCACACTGTCCTGTTGCTATTGTCTACCTGACGTTGGCCAGGAGGTGATGTCCACCCTCTGCTCATGCCATCATTTTCCCCTGCTGTCCTGGAGCTTCCCCCTGTAAGCCAAAATAAACCTCTTTTTTTTTCCCACAAGATGCTCTTGGTTGGGTGATTTCTACCAGCAATGTGAACCTGACTGCAAAAAGAGGTTGCATTCTAGGATGGAAAGATGGCTCAGTGGTTAAAGACAATTGCTTGCAAAGCCTGATGGCCTGGGTTAGATTCCCCGGTACCCTTGAAAAGCCAGATGCACAAAGCAGCACCTGCATCTGGAGTTCATTTGCAGTGGTAAGAGGTCTGACATGCCCTTCTATCTCTTCTTTCTCTCTTCTGCTTTCTCTCTCTCTCTGCTTGCAAATATATAAATAAGAGTATGTATATTAAAAAAAAACAGGGCTGGAGAAGATTGCCTAGTGGTTAAGGCATTTGCCTGCAAAGCCAAAGGACCCCAGTTCAATTCCCCAGGACCCACGTAAGCCAGATGCACAAGGTGGCACATACATCTGGAGTTCATTTGCAGTGGCTGAAGGCCCTGGCGCGCCATTCTCTCTCTCTCTCTCTCTCTCTCTCTACCTCTTTCTCGCTCTCTCCAATAAATAAATAAATGAATAAATTAATTAGTTAATTAAAAACAGGTTTCAGTCTATGGTTGGCTGCCCCTATTGTTTTCAGGCCCCCCAGCAAGGCAGATATTCCATCGTGGTGGGCAGACAGGACAGAGGAAAGCTACTCTTCTCTTGGGAAACAGAAGGAAACAGGGGCAGACATAGCCTTCAAAGTGGCACGCATAGGGACTTATTTCCTCCACTTGGGCCCCAGCCTCCCGTGGCCTATTCAGCTACAAATCCATCTATGGGCTAATCCATTAATGAAGTCACAGCCCAGGTGACCCAATCGCTTCTCCACAGCACCACCAGCTGGGACCAATCCTTCAGCACACGGGTCTTCCGAGCTGACACTTCCTATCTAAAGCCATCAGCTCTGTGGCTCCAGTGTTGTAACAACTAGATCTGGGATCTAGGATCATTTTTTTTTATCGGGTGAGGACTAAGCCATGCATGGAGCCGCCTGAATCTGGAGCTTCAGTTCAGGAAGGGATCCACTTGGCCCTGCCTGGTTCTCCTGAGAACAACAGCCCACGGCGAGTAGTAATTGCTGGGCAGGATACCAAAGGTGGAGGTGGCAGGAAGGCACAGTGTCCAGCCAGGCATTCATTTGGGCTAGCCCTCCACAGAGGGCAGGCAGGCTTGGCCAGACATCTTGGAAATGAGCCACTCAGATGGGCTCTCTGGTCCCCTGTCTTGTGGGCTCCCTCATCTAAACATGACCCAAGACTTCATTTTTGCCCATGTTTCCTTACTTTTGTCTGCATCCCCAATGGGAAGAGAAGGGCCTGGAGGGAACCATCTGGATCCCCATCCAGTATATTTCCAGCAGCAGGCACTAGACATGAAACAGAGCCAGGAAGCTGTACATGCATGTCGATCAATGACACGGATCCATTGAGTCAATTAACAAATGAATTAAAAGTCACAACTTCTGTGTTGATCTAAATTCCCCCCAAAAGGGTTCAAATGCAAGTGGTTTAAGAGGTAAAATGTGTGTGTGTGTGTGTGTGTGTGTGTGTGTGTGTGTGTGTGTATAGGTAAGATACCAAACTGCTCTCTAAATACTTAGGTTTATGCTCAGATATTAAAGCTACTCTGATCTTTGGTTAGAGAAACTTCTTTTCAGATGGTGGTAACCACTGGGGTGACTCAAAAATCACCCTGGTTAGTGCTGAGAAGTGTGCAAGTGGCATAGTCAGTGCTAAGTAAGACATCTCTAACACACCCGCAAGGCTCAGGGACCACTGTGGAAGAGGAGGCAGGAAGAATGTGAGAGCCAAAGGCAGGGGAGGGGTGCTGTGGCCGTGGTGTTCCGGACCTCACAGCGGCTGACACTGTCTTCACAAGATCTGCATGACCAGAGGGAAAATGATGACATCAAAATAGAAGTGAGATGATTGGAAAGAAGGGATTCAGTGGAGGGGAAATTCAAGAAGGGAAGAGAGTGTTGTGAGGGGATTATGATCATGGTATATCATCTATATGTATGCTGTCAAGTAAGAAGTGGTCTAGGGGCGTGGCTCAGCGGCAGAGCACTTGTCTAGAATCCACAGTGAGGGGCTGGGGGCGTGGCTCAGCATTGAGGAGCTTGCCTGGCATATGTTGGGCTTTGGGCTCGGATCGGCACTGCTGGTCAGTAGCAGAGGTGAGTGGTTGATGGTTCTGCTTGGGATGTTCATTTCCTCCCACTTCCCACCCTCTACATTTTGGTGCTTCTAGAACAAATATCTCTGAGGCACAGTAACTCGGACCCTGGTCCTTGGATGCTGGAGTATTTGCGCATTCACTGGATGGGTGATGTCCAAGGTTGAGGTGAGTCCTGGTTGCTCCTGGCCTCATCCCCTGAGCCCAGGTCGGGAGGTTGGTATGACTGGCATCCAAGTATCTGGTCCACAGCTCCCCAGCTTCTGTAAGAGAAGGCAGCAGTCCCAAGTGCAGGAGGCCATGGGGACTTGTATGATCCTGGAAACAGTCACCCTGAGGCCCAGGCCAGCCGTCGTCCCCTGAGGCAGACAAGCAGGACTGAATGGTGCACGCCATCTTCTCTAGCCAGCGTCTCTTCTCTCTTGTGAGCCCTCCTCCTCCCAGGGAAACAGCCTCTCTGGGAAAGGGGAATCAAATTGGTGAGCTTGGTCGCATTCCTGGCCTCAGTCACAGGGCTGGCAGGCCTCCCAGGAGGCCCAGACAGTCGTCTCAAGCTTGAGGAGGACCCATGGTTATGATTTGGTGAGAGAGTCAACGAAGTCTCTCAGGATGCCTGCGGTCGAGATGATTTCCACCCTGGGCAGCTCTGCTACACCCTGGGTGTGCATTCGTCACTATAAAACAGTCTCTTCTGTATTTCTTCAATCAGAACTCAGAAAATCATCATGGATACAATTCTCAACTTTAAAAAACTCAGTAGAAATGGTAAAAAAAAAAAAAAAAAAAATTAAGCCGGGCGTGGTGGCGCACGCCTTTAATCCCAGCACTCGGGAGGCAGAGGTAGGAGGATCAACGAGAGTTCAAGGCCACCCTGAGACTACATAGTGAATTCCAGGTCAGCCTGGACCAGAGTGAGACCCTATCTCGAAAAACCAAAAAATAAAATAAAATAAAATTGAACTAAAGAGCCAAAGTATTACCTGTCATGCATCCAGAATCCTTTCTTCAAGCAGGCATGAGGCACAGTGTGTCCAAGCTTGTCTTCACATGGCCCTAGAGCAGCAGCCACGTGGCTACAGCCCAGAAAGCGTAGCCATGAAGCGTCGCAAGAGAAGCGAAATCTCCCTGTACAAAGACAGCCTTTGGTCTGGAACCATTGCAGGTCTCATAGGCAAATGACCCTGGATATGCTTAGAGTTGTCGTGACTCAAAACAATCTCTGAAGTGGTCTCAACAGGAAAAGCAGCCCCTTGGGTCGCTCCTTCACAGTAGCTCCCACCGTAGGGAAAAGCTTGAAGCAACAATGTCTTCCAAGTGGCCTCAGAAGTCAGCTGGACTATCTCCTCTCTAGAAGCCAGCCAACTGTGATGACCAAAGCCAAGGGCATGTCATAAGCAGAGGACAAGGGAAGCCGTCCTAGGACCTGCTGCCCATCATCGTGGCTGATTCGTTACCAGCAGTTCAGATGGTGGCTCTGGGATTGTCCATACCCAAGAGGCTGGGAACCACAAGTTTGGGCCAACATCGGATGCGTGTCAGATCTGAAGTCACCTAAGCTGAATCAAAACTTCATGAAGTTCTACCAAATCTCAGAGTCTGGCTAGGCCCCAGCCGCCTTGACTTTCCTTCTAAGGTACACCTGAAATGAGGGAGGGACAGTCGCCACATCAGATCACTCCTGGGAGCACCTTTCTTGACACTGTGGCTTGGTTAGGGTTTGAGTATGTCCCTGCAGGTTCATATGATGGGAAGTGGGTCTTCAAAATGTCAGTACTGGCATGTGCTGGGCCCTTTAAGAGGTGGAGCCTAGTGGGAAGTAGTTAGTCCTCTCAAGGAATTAAGGTAGTTCCTGTGAAACCCTAAATTAGTTCCCCAAGAGAACAAGGCTAGCCTCTCATTGGCCTCTGGCTTCCTGGCGGACCATGTAATTTCTTCTCATTGCCCATCCCCACCATTGTGTTTCACTGCTCTGTGCTCCTTACCAGAGCTGAGCCAATGCTAGCACATGGCCATAAGCATCCAGAACTATGAAGTAAATAAACACTTTAAAATTTATTTATTTATTTATTTAGAGAAAGAGAGAGAGAGAGAGAAGGAGAGAGAGATGGAGAATGGACGTACCAGGGCTTCTAGCCACTGCAAATGAACTCCAGATGCATGTGCCACTTTGTGCAGCTGGCTTCATGTGGGTACTGGAGAATTGAACCTGGAGCCTTTGGCTTTGCAGGCAAATACATTAACCACGAAGCCATCTTTCTAGCCCTAAATAAGCACCTTATATAAAAAAAATCCAGCCTCAGCTATCTCGCTATAGTAACAGAAAAGAGGCTGATCCTTGTAGCTTGAGAAAGTGGTAACAGTGTCTGCAAAATTCCCTGAGAAGTTGCTGCCGGTCATTTTGACTGTAGTATTAGACCTGTGTAGTGCCTGAATCATGGCCATCTGTCAGTGTCTATGACTGCGAAAAGGACCTTCCAGCCAGTTCCCATGTTACCAGAGATGCTTAAAGCATTACTGGGTAAACACAGTCTAGCCTGGCCTGTGTGTGCTTCTGAGGAATTGGGCAAGAACTTCTGGCAGGGAGTTGGTCTTACAAGAAGAGTAGGATGTGGTCCCAAACAGGAACCAAGGATCCACCCCTCCTATTAAGTCAGATGTGAGCTTCCTGTTTGGCCCACCAAAGATATTCTAGAAATTGATAGAGGGAGAGTGGAGAAGTTCAGTGCAGGAAAGAACCTTCAAGAATTTTCCTCACGCCTAGTAGACAGTGAAGTGCTTCCATAGCTTTGTAAATCAAAGAACCCTCATGGTTCTTGCAAAACCTGGGTTCTGCAGGAAGGATGGGACCTGGGGAGACGTCTTGAGCAGATGGACCAAGGCACAAAGCTGCTGACGTATCCCACACGTCTCTGATAGGCTCTGCAAGTGATGGAGAACGGAAAGGCCCACACTGACTCAGGCGGGACTGGGGAGGCTCCAGCAGGCGGTCGGCATTCGAGCAGGCTGAGGGGTCAAGATGTGTGGTGGTTTGAATCAGATGCCCTCCAGAAACTCATGTGTTCTGAATGTTTGGGCCCCAGCTGGTGGCAATTTGGGAGGTGGAGCCTTGCTGGAGGAGGTGTGTTTCATGTGAAGCCAGTTTGGCGGTGTTTGAGCCAGTTCCCCCTTACCAGAGCTGGGATCACTCTCTCACTGCTGTTGTCCACCTGCTGTGGCAGAGGTGACATCCAGCCTTGGCTCGTGCCATCACGAAGCTTCCCCTCAGGACTGTAAGCTAAAATAAAAATAAACAAACAAACTTTCTTCTCATCAGCTGCTTTTGGCCAGGTGGTTTGTCCCACGGAGGAGGTCAACAAGAGGCTGACCTGCTAGGCAAGTTGGAGGAAGGAGAAAATGAATGAACAGAATCTTTGTGCAGAGCAAGGAGCCTAGCCCAGGAAATGAGGCAAAGCCTTTCTGAGATCACACCCCCAACCCCGTCCTCTTTGAAAGCCAGCCTGCCCTCCACCAAAGATGTTCACGTCCCGACTGATATGCCTCTCCGAAGATTTATTGACATAACGGATACCATTCTAAAGAGTTGGCCCTGGACCACACATCAAAACAGCAAGTTTGAAAGGATTAGAAACATACTTGAGGCATATATTTCATCTTGATTCTACACTTAATTAAGATATTGCTAGAGCAATTGCATAGACAAGCAGAGAGGTAACACTTCCTTCAGCTTCCCCATCCCTGTGGGAAAAAAAAATAAAGTAAAATATATGTGAATTGCATGCAGTGAAGTATTCATAATTATTTCATGCAGGGGAAAAAAAAACAAATGAAGAGGTATCAGGAGCTCATGTCATTAATTTTAGAGATCTAGATTTAATCAGAGCACCTTATAATGCTAAAACACCAGGCTCTTTATTCCAAGATGTTTGTAGGTATCATCAAATCAATATCAGTTGAAATACTCTTTAATGATGTGATCATTTCAAAATTAGACTAATTTTAATTAGCAACAAAAGCATTTTGGGAACAGAAAATTTGAAGTGTTCTCAGCAGATCCCCGCCTTCTGCTAACATTTAGAATTTTCCTAAGGGGGAAAAATGGCAAGATTTAACTTCCCATGAAGGTTATCCTGACTTGCCTTTGTCTTGGCACCCGAGTTATTCTTCACTAGTAAGTTAAGTTCTTAAGAAAGCTCTTGACCTTTGAAATGTCTCTGAGGTGCTGGGGCGGTGGGTGGGTGGGGTGGGGGTGGGGGACAATGGACGCTGTTATATGATGTGCTCTTCCCAGGAAGCCATGGGGTGGAAAGGAGAGGTGCCCACAGCTGCTTGCGTGGCCACCCTGGGGGATTCTCTGATGCAATTACAGGTGCTCTTTGATTCCTTTCATCAAAGTGTTCTTGGCTTCTCCAGAGATACCGGATCTGGAGGGAGGAAAGAAAGAAAGGAGGGAGGGAAGAGAGGGAAGGGAAGGAGGGAGGAAGAGAGGGAAGAAAGGAAAGAATGAAAAAGAAAGAAGAAAAGAGGGAAGGGGAAGAGGAAGGGAAAGAAGAAAGGAAGGAAAGAAGGAAGGGAGGAGGGAGGGAGGGAAGGAAGGAAGGAAGGAAGGAAGGAAGGAAGGAAGGAAGGAAAGAAGGAAGGAAAAGGGAGGGAAGGAAGAAAATAAAGAAAGAAGAAAAGAGGGAAGGGGAAGAGGGAGGGAGGTAGGGATGGAAGGAAAGAAGGAAGGAAGGTGTGGAGGGAAGGAGGGAGGGAAGGAAAGATTCTGCCTCCAGTACTGCAGCGGGGGGAGAAAATATACTTTAAACTAGTTGCTTTTATTTAAAATTTAGGAAATTTCCTTTAAGACCCAGACTTTTTGCTCTTTGGATGTTCTGAAGTTCTGAGTAAAGTCAGTGGTTTTTTCTCACACACATTTTCCCACTGTCCGCATTGCCACACTACTTGATTGTTTCCGGCATTGTCTTAACACACGCACCCTTCTGAGCCAGCTCCTTTGGGGCCTGGCATTGGTCTAAGAGAGGTAGGTGACCTGGATGTACCGATGAGGAGAAAATAAAAGATGGTGAGAATGTCTACCATTCGCCTCAGAAGATAAGGAAAGGAAACAGGGACTTTGCCTGAAGTAGGCCAGAGGTGGAAGACAAAAATGGCCTGAAAGAAGAAAGAAAGATCTAGATTCTTAGTGAAATGACTGACCTGTGGCTGGGACAAGTGTGGAGTTGAAGACCTCTGAAAATCCACTCAGTGTGAGGTATATAGTCTCGCCATGTAACCAGGTTCTTTAATCTTTTCATCTTCCTGCCCCCACCTCTCAAATCCTGGGATTATAGCTAGGCACCACCATGCTTGGCTACATTTCCTTGTCTGGTAATGTCTGTGGAGTCAGCTCATGCGCTTTTAGATGCTAACCTAACCTTAAACTGAGGGAAGAAAAACCCACCTCCTTTCAGATACAGTTAGCAGAGGTTAGGAAGATGGCACAGGCCCGTAATTCCAGCTATCACAAGGCGGAGGCAGGAGGACTGAATGTTCAAGACCTGCCTCGGTTACAGCGAGTTACCAGCCTGAGCAACTTAGCAAGATCCAAAACACAAAGGAGCAGAGAAAGAGGGCTGGGGAGGCTGCAAATGTAGCTTTCCGGTTAAGGCACTTGCTTGCAAATCCTAATGGCCAGGGCTTGATTCCTCTTTACCAGCATCCAGCTAGAGGCACAAAGTGGCAAACACATCTGGAGTTCAGTTGCAGCAGCTTGAGGCCCTGGTGATATCTCTCATTCTTTCTCTCTCTCTCTCTCTCTCTCTCTCTCTCTCTCTCCTTGAAAAATAAACAAATACTCTTTTTTTTTTTTTTTAATAAAGAGAACTAAGGATGTCTCTCAGCGGCACAGCACTTCCCTGGCATGCCCAGTATCCAGTACTGCAAACAATAAAATAATAAAAGAAAACTGTGGAAGTTCCATTCTGCAATGGCAGTGGTGTAATTGGTAGAGGTAGATGTAGTTCAGGTGTCTAAGTTCCCCAACTCTACTAAGGCTAACCATTGGGCTGAGGGCACCATTCATTGGTACAGCACTAGCTTAGCACACACGAAGCCCTGAGTTCACTACTGAGGAGCACGGTATTATTGTAAAAGGAAGAAATGAAAGAAGGACTGTGAAGGAAGCTCTGTCAGCGGAGTGCATGACTCATAAGCATACGGACCCAAGTTGGATCTCCAGTAACCACTTAAACATGTCAGCGACACGTCATCCCAGCACTGGGGAGGCAGAGACGGGAAAGGCCCTGGGGCTCGCTGGCTGGACAGTCAGGTTTCGCTGATGGGCTGAAGTCCATTGTGAGAATCTGTCTCAAAAGTGGGGGACAGTGTTCCCAAGGATGACACCCAAAGTTGTCCTCTAGCCTCCCTACACACACTTAGACACACACACACACACACATGTATGCACACACATACAAACACATGCATTTTCAAAAAAGAAAAAGAAATGAGACACAGAATATGCAGTATTGCTTTAAATAATTATCTTTATGAGAAGTGGGGAAACCCTACCTAAGCCTGAGAAGCTTAATATTTCATGGAAAACGAGAGAAATCTTTTCTTCTCTCTCACCTGTCACTCACTTAGGTT
>JAEOAD010001365.1:5677500-5697500 GCA_036365145.1 Orientallactaga sibirica
CTCCAACTGCCCCCACCCTCTACTTGGGGTAGTAAGAGGAAGTAGAGAGCCACCATCCTTAGACCACTGGGAAAAACTTGTCCAGGCATAAGACAACACTCCAAGGGGATCTCCCACTTCCAAGAGCCTTGGCCGCTCCTGAGTATCAAGGGAAAAGTGGCTTTTCCAGTCTTTCCATGTGACTGCAAGATCATAGAAATTCAAGCTCTTTTTACAGCCATAAAAGCCACTGAGAGGCTGTGCAGGATGGGTTATTATTCAGTGTTCTAGAATATTCACTAATAAGAAGTGGCAGAGGGAGTAAGTGATATGTTCAAATATAATATTGCTAAACGGATTAGACTTTCTGTTTGTGTTCATTTAGAAAATAATAGGTACAACCTTAATAAAAACATTTATATATTTTTACACTGAAGATACAAAGCCCAAAGCAAACTCATTAACCAGTAATTTTATCCTTATTAAAATACATTTATTTGTATGCTTACATGATTTGATCGTTTTTTAAAAAAAAAAGAAGAACATTACTTTTCTTGCAAATGTTTCTGTAGGTTTCTTCCCCTGGTTCCCTTCATTGGGAAAGTTCTCTCATTTTCTGAAGGTTATAATTAGAGATAATTTGGCCTCCCTCATAATATTTTGATTCTGGGAATGATTCGTTTGGAAAGAATCTTAAACCTCATTGCATCCTGACAGGATTTTGCAAAAGGCACAAAAAATCATGTGTAAGACATTATATTTAAAAAAAAAAAATTGCAACCTTTGGGGGTGAGAATGGAAATGCACAGAAAACAAGTTTAAGAACAAAAGCAAGGACGACTGGCTGTGCAACGTCTGCGATGGGACAAAGCCAGAGAAGAAGTTGCTCAAAGAAGGAAGGAAGGCAGAGGATGAGGCAGGAGAGAGAGCCAGCACTCCCCAAAGGAGGGTCCCCTGTCCTTTCTTTCAGGTGTCTTCTGGGCAAGGAGGGGGAGTTCAGGGAGTGGCACTAATAACAGGAGACAGAACTGTAACCATGTCATCACCGAAGTTGCAAAGGGCTAATTATTGGAACTCACAAACAGACACTTAAAATGTTGAACCTGAAACTTCTTCATTATACACCAATTCTGCTTTTGGCGAATGCCCTCACAGAATCACCAAGGGGGCAGAGATTGGCAGGGCTAAGGTCTGCCACCTCCGGTCTGGCACACTTTTCTGGGGTTGGAGCCAGTTCACACATGGGTTTTTAACAGTCCTTGCAACAGGCCAGGACTCAAAGACAACCAGCCAGCCAGCCTGGCCTCCCTCACAGACATGGCTTCCTACTGAGGGAACAGGGTCCTACTGAGATAGCCGTCCACGCCTCTGCAGGCTCTGACCAGGTCTGTCTTTGCTGGGAACCTAAACACAGCCCTTGTATGGAAATTGCCGACAAAAGAAATTAAGAGCAGGGATAGTGTGATTAGACTAATGCATTGATCAAGTCAGGCCCTCTCTGTTTCACTGCCAGCGTGCCCCATATAAAAGCGTCATTAAAGAAGCTCTGCCATCTCTCCTACTAATGGTCTGCGATTTGAGCACGCCCCAGTGATTGACAAGTGATGCCACGGCAGCCTGTGTTGTCTTCAGAAAGCCACATCAGATCAGCAGAAGCTTAAAGCAGAGCATAAATTATAGATACATGTCTGTTTCTTTGATGATGTGAGAGTCACAGGTACCTCGCTCTTCCATCACACAAAGGACTGCTCCTTCAGGAAGCTTTTCACTATGTCACATCAGATTTGAAAAAACAACAGGAAAAACATAAACCATTTCCCTCAATTTCCTTCCTTTCTCTCTGTCTCTGATTCTTAAAACCAAAAAAAAAAAAAAAAATTTTTTTTAAACAAACAGCCTGCTTCCAAGGCAGCTTGGAAGTTTTCCATTTTGGAGAAATTAATTAAACATCAAATATGTGTTTAAATACAAAGTTCAGAGCAGCAAGGATGATGGCATCAGGCCGCATCTATCTGTCAGCTTCACTAACCGTGAGGATGCCTGGTGGAGGTTAGCGTGTAGGAATCTTCTCAGCACCCCGGTCGCTCAAAAACAAAGACGTTCAGAAAGTATTAGCGGAAGCATTCTTTGCTCCGTAAATTTTATTGTCAGCTGGCGCTGCAATTTCCTTACTACAAAGTTCTAAAAGTACCCCCGTGGAAATACCCAGGAGTCATTGTACTGAGGAGGAAGAGGAAAAGACAAAAACAAAACAAACACAGAAAACCACGTGGCTGGAGTGAGGAGTGGATCAAATCAGGATAGGGACACATTAATTCCTGCGTCTACCTGGCCAGGTGGGAAGTGCCTGGTTTTGGTTTTGCGTCTCACTGTGTAGCCCAGACTGGCCTCGAACTCCTGATCTTCCAGTCTCCAGTGCTGAGATTACAAGAACACACCACCGCACGCGCTGGGAGGTGCTCCTGTCTACGGCTCCTCCACAGCCTGGCCAGTCCAGCTTTTGACCATGAGTGCTGCTCTCACTTGAGTTTCAAAATATTTTTTCTCATTAATCGACTCAAACCCAAACCTCCCAGAGGCCCTTGGAAAATGCACTGGGAGACGCTGCCCCGCTGGGGAGCCGGCCCATGCCACCAGTCTTGGTGACATTCTCAAGAGAAGACAACATCTGCAAGGTTACGTATCCAGAGTCCTTTTTCCACTGAAACAGAAATTCGGTTCCTGCTAGAGCCCCACTGGATTCTGTAACGCGCGCTCCGAGGCTGTACCCGGAAAATACTCATCGTGTATCACTTTTCTTAGAGATAAGACATTCCCTTTTCCCCCAAGGTGCCAGGATCTCTAAGTTGACATAATTCTGCACAAATCACTCTGGTGGTGTAACTTAGAGTGTCCCAATCCCCTTTGGACCGTGGCCTCTGTAACTGGGCCATCACTCACTTAGTTTCACCTTATCTTTAAATAAATGTAACCAGAAGGGACTTGTTCGGCTCGCCACCTCTTGAGTGATGTGAATTATTTATGTGGTCTTCATACGCATTCGTTAAGCTGCACACAGCTGAGGGGAGAGGAGCTGTTTGTCTCTTGTTCTACCAGAAGGGTAATACCACAGGGTCAGGGTGAGGGCCAACAACACCCTGGCAGACTTCTCCTGGCCTTGACCGTGAAGAATTGGGAAGAGCTGGGTTGGTTTTGTCACTTTCGGCAGGATCTTGAACAGTTAAGCTCCAAGGGGAGCTACTGAGGCTCCTGCCCTGCCAGGAAGGGTGGGAGTCTTAGGTTCTATCCCAGAGTGGTTTGCCTGGCACCCAGAGGTCCTGCAATACAGGCTCTGAGGCATGGTCCTCACTGCCTGTCAGAAAAAAATAAAATAAAATAAATATATATATATTTATATATATATATTCCTGATAAAAGGAGTTGCAGGTAAAAGACTTCAGGTTATGAGAGTCTTCTGTAAAGAAATCAGTCTAGAAAAATCTCAAAACAGAGATGTGTTCCAGTTAATAAAAGTTTACCACATCGTGTTGAGAGAATGAGATTGGAAGTTCAACTTGCTGAGCCCTGTATGTCAAGTACCTGAGTGAGTCTGCCTAATAAGCAGGACCTCTGAGAAATGGAAACATCTACCCCAAAGTGCTTTCTGAGCTCTGAGGTTCTATGCAGGTGACAGCTGTAGGTTGATGCTACCGAGTGACACCTTTCAAACAGTGAAACTCTGCTACCACCCTTTGCACATGGGTTCATTTTCCCATGGGAATTTAGATGGCATCCTCACCCCAGCCTCTAGTTCTCACTGTACATAATGATGCCATGGGAACTTCCTGGGTGTTTGAGATTTGCTTGGGATTCTGATTTTCCTGGAACTTTTCCCTATTCCCGCAAGAGCCTGGAATACTCAACCTGGAAGGAAGCTGTTGAGAGTCACTGACATGATTCATTGTGTCCAAGGACCAGGACTAGGGTGAGGGAAGCCCACCTTTGAAGTTATAAAGGATGCTCTGGAAAGGATTACAAGACTCAGATAACTTTAGAGAAGAAAACCGAGTCTGGAGTGGAAGAAGCCACAAACGACCTTTACAGACCTCCACGCTCCTGCCAAGGCTCAGCCCATTGCACTGACCTTGTCTTTGAAGCCCATGTATCTGCAAATGGCAGGGGATGGGCAGGAACATAAGAGGTTGAGAAGTCTGACCTGCAAAAGTGCCAGTTAGGGGCATGTCTGTTTCCCAGAGGTGAGATAAAATGAGTCACCCAGACCCACTTACATCTATTAGAAGATGATCCTCAATTCATGATGAGGGTTCACCCTAATACACCCCTCCTAGGCTGAGAATATCATGTTGGAAATGCACTTATGCCCCAGTCCTACAAACATCAGCTTAGTGTCACAGTCCACTTGAGTGCTGCCTGCCTTCCATCATGACTGCATGCTGAGTGGGAGCCATGGCGCACTCCTGCTGCCCAGCGCCACAAGACAGTATCTTACTATGTATCCTTAACCCAGGAAATGGACATTCGGTGTATGGTTTCTACAGAAAACGCACTGCTTCTGTGCTATGTATCGTAAAGTCTAAAAGCTGGCAGTCAAACGATTGGAGATTGAGGGTGGTATGCACTTCCATCTTAGGAAGGAGGCATCTTTTCATAACAAACTGTGGCCCTTGCTGTATCAGATCTCCCTCCCTTAGTGAGAGGACTTGGTCTTTCCTCCTGGTATTCCATGGTGCATTCTCAAAGACACCAGGAAGGTTCCAAGATGTGCCGAGCAAACCACGAGCATGGTCAAAACTGATGGGGATTTTAATCAAATGAAAGCCCCTCTTCCCTGTTGGTACTGGGCAGTGTTTTGCAAACACCTCAGATTTCAAGCTAAAAAGATTGTAAACAGGCTGGAGAGATGGCTTAGTAGTTGAGGTGCTTGCCTGTGAAGGCTAAGGACCCATGTTGGATTAGGTGGCTGAGGCCCTGGTGTGCCAATTCTCTCTTTCTCTTTCTCTCTTTCTCTGTCTTGCTCTTGCTCTCTCTTTAAAAAAAGGAAAAAAGAATATAAACAATCTTAGTCCTGTTCTTATCATGACCTAACTGTGTCACTGTGTCCTGTCCTGAGTCAGTCAAATATCTTACATAACCAAACCATGGGTAAACTCTACTCTGAGCTAATTTGTTTTGCTTTCTTGCTCATACCCCCAGTCACATAGCTCAGAAGTTTAACACACCAGTAATGTAAAGAATTCAAGATGCTGTCAAAATGGCTGCCATACCGTGCATAAAATCTCTGAGCTAACAGAGCTTGTAGTCAGTTCCACATTACTGGGATGAACAGGCACCCCAGGCACCACTTATGGGAGGAAGGGATTTATTTCAAGCTTACAGATCCAGAGGGGAAGTTCCATCAGTGGTGGAAGAAGCTGCTCCCAAACATCCAGGCACCAGCAACCATCACCAGCCAGCAAACACCAAAGGAACCAGCACAGACCTGGCAGCAGGGAGCAGGGACTCTGCCAGAGCTCAGACTACTGTGCACACCTTTGGGCTAGAAACCAGAATGGCCCCCAGTGTTACCTCCTTCAGCCAGGTGGCTGGAGACACAACTTATAAGCTTTAATAAAACACCTGAGTCTATGAAAGACATACATTCAAACTACCACATTCCACCCTGGCCCCCATCGACTCATAATCATCTCATATTTCAAATTGCATTCAGTACAAATTGAAAGGTTCCCATAATCTATGCCAATTTAACAATTATACCAAAGTCCCAAGTCTCATCTGAGATTAAAGTCTGTCTCTTAACTGTGAGTCCTGTAAAATCAAAACAAGTTACATACTTCCAACATATAATGGCACAGAGTAAACATTTCCATTTCTATAAGACATAACAAGGAGAGACTGGACCAAGGAAAACTCAATAACCAGGTAACCATCAAACATCTGCAGTTCAAGTCCAACATCCATAACCAGTGACAACAGTTTCTGGATTTTCCAATTTCCATCCCTCTAGCTGGGCTGAGTAGCCAGGGAAAACTTCCATCCCAAGCCTACAGTACTCCATGGTAGCCCTGGCACAGTCCTGGTACATCCAAAACATCTTTGGGTCTCCCTTTTAAACCACATTCCATCTTACAATATTGGTCTCATTGGTCTCTCTGCAAAAGACATTGCCCTGCTCTACTTGTCACATCTCAGCAGCAGCTCCTGGGACTGTGCACTTCATGACCCACTTCCATGCATTTCTCATAACTCCCAAATCAATACCAGGTGTGCAGAAACAGACATAGCCTTTTGTTTTGTTTTGTTTTTTTGAAGTAGGATTTTGCTCTAGCTCATGCTGTCCTGGAATTCACAATGAGGCCTCAGAGTGGCCTCAAACTTATGGCAATCCTCCTACCCCTGCCTTCATAGTGCTGGGATTAAAGGCATGTACCACCACACCTGGTGACATAGCCATTTTTAATTGAGGGGAAAATATATCTTGACCTGGAAAAAGTTTTTTTTTTCCTTTCTTTATGACATCTCTCTTTTTTTTTAAATTTGTTTGGACTTCTGTTCATTTCTGGTCTGAGACTTGTTACAGAATGATGGAGTATTTTATTTTATTTATTTATTTATTTATTCATTTATTTTAGAGAAAGTGGCAGAGAGAGGGGAGAATGGGCATGCCAGGGCATCCAGCCACTGCAAACAAACTCCAGATGCATGCACCCCTGTGCATCTGGTTTACGTGGGTCCTGGAGAATCAAACCAGGGTCCTTTGGCTTTGCAGGAAAATGCCTTAACCACTAAGCCATCTCTCCAGCCCCATGTCATCTGTTTTTAAGAGTTTTCATTTCTACCATTCAGTCTTTCTTTGTTGGAATCACCTCAAGTATCTTTTATTCCATTATTTCAATTAAAATAGTTAATGGTGGTACTATTCTTAACAACAGAAGCTTCAGTAACCTAAAACCTGTCTCTGTGTCTGTATTTTTAAACTTGCTTGAATTTTTCCAACTTTAAATCATTTACCTTTCAGTTCTATATCTTCTGCCAAGCACAACAGTCCATATCTTTCAAATTCAACCTTGGTCAAATTCTCTGGGCATGGGCAGCAGAATGCAGACAGCCCTTATGCCAGTAGTCTAATTCCAACAAAGTTCTCTGCTCTCTCTCCTTCCCCTAGAAAGTTCATGAGGCAAAATAATAGTCTCTGCACTTAGCATATTCTCATCAGAATAGTATATAAAACTTGGCTGGCTTATTGCTCTGTAAGACATCTGCAGTAACACGTTCCAAGTCCATATTTCCCCCAGCACGTAAGTTCCAAAAGACCAAACTCCACGAGGTCAGATTCATCTTAGCAACGTACCACTCTTCTGGTACCAAATTTCTATTGTAGTCTGTTCCAAGTTGCTGAGATGAACATCCAAACGAGGCACAACTTACGGGAGGAAGGAATGTATTATAGATCCAGAAGGAAGTTCCATCAGTGGTGGAAGGAGTTGCTTCCACGCATCCAAGCAGATAGAAACCATCACCAGCCAGCAAACGCCAACAGCAACAAGCATAAAACCAACATCAAGCAGCAGGGACCCCAGCAGAGCTCAGAGTGCTCTGCATACATTTGGGCTGTAAATCAGATTTGCCCCAAACACACCTTAGGGCTAGACCCCAGGATCTGCCCCCAGTGACACCTCCTCCAGCAGGTGGCTGGAAACCCAAGTTTCAAGCTTTAATAAAACACCTGAGTCTATGGGAGACACACATTCAAACTACCATAGAAGTCAACATTCAGGCTTTAGAAGTTATTCCCCTGAACCATGTTAGCATAAATAAATTTTCTGATTCTCCACTATTTCTCTGGTGCTGGTCTGTATAATTCAGAAAGAGTATAAACCAAGGTTTTCCTGTTAGTCACTGTGGGATAAGACTCCATATCAGTTAACAGTTATTTTTCTGGTATTTTGTTTTGTTTGTTTCTTTGTTTCTATCCCAAAATACCTGAGGAAAACAACTTGAAGGAGGAAATATTTATTTTGGTTCACAGTGTCTGAGGATTCAGTCCATTATTATTTGGCTCCATTGTTTCTGGGCTTGAGTGGGGCAGAGTCTCATGACGGAAGAGTGTGGTGGAGCAGAGCTGCTTGCATCATGGCAGACAAGGAGAGAAAGAGAGAGAGAGAGAGAGAGAGTTTCAAAGACATACAGTCAGAGTCCAACTCCTAACAGTTCAGTAAGAATGCCTTAACAGGGCTAGAGAGATTGCTTAGCGGTTAAGGTGCCTGCCTGCCAAGCCTAAGAATGCCCATTCAATCTCCAGGTCCCACATTTAGCCAGACATAAAGTGACACAAGGGAACAATGCCACACTTGCCCACAAGGGGGTGCACACATCTGGAGTTTGTTAACAGTTTGTTCACAGGCTGGGAGGCTGATGGTGTGCTCATTCTCTCTTTCTTCCTCTTCCTCTTCCTCTCTGTCTCTGTCTCTCTCTCAAAAAAATGCCTTAACAGATTAAGCATTGGTGACTGTTGTGTCCTCATGATTCCATCACCTCTCAGAAGTGCCACTAGCTGGGACCACACCTTCTACACATGATCCTCTGGGGCTGTTGTGTACTCAAGCCACGATACCCTCTTGTATTCAAATATTTCAAACTTTTTTCTGCAAAATCCAAGCAGTTGAGCTAATGAGTGGGCAGAAAAATGCACAAACTATATCATGTTCCATAAAGCCCCACCATCACCCTGCTGGATTGTGACCCTCTGAACACTGGACTTACTATACTTTTTAACTAATATTTTATTTATTTTTGGCACAGAGAGAGAAAGAATGGGTGCACCAGGGCCTCTTGCCACTACAAGTAAACTCCAGATGCATGCATCACCTTATTTTGTGCATTTGACTTATATGAGTACTACGGAATTGAACCTGGGTTCCTGGGCTTTGCAGGCAAGTGCCTTAAACACTAAGCCATCTCTCCAGCCTCTGGACTTATTATATTTTAAGAGGACTTGAACTCCCACTCTCTATATGTTGTTTCCTGAATTTCAAATGTGGTCTATTTTAAAAGTCTAACTGTCTTGGTCAGGTCCTTGCTGCTGGGATGAACCTCCAGACAAGACACAGTTATGGGAGGAATGGGATTTATTTGAATCTTACAGATCCAGGTGAAGTTCCATGATGGCCAAAGAAGCTGGCTCACTTTCACAGATCCACACAGAGGGAAAGACACAATCAAGCACATGCTGGGAACCTCAGGCAGAGTTCAAACACTCTGCATACCTGAGGCTCGAATTCAGATCTGAACCCAGAAACACTTTAGGGCTGAGCCCCAGCATCTACCCATAGTGACCCCTCTTCCAGCCAGGTGGCTGGAAATCCAAGTTACAGCTTTAATGAAACAGTTGAGTCTATTGGGGGACATACATTCAAACTACCACAGTAATGGCCACGATGCGAGTCAAATGCAATCGTACTGCACAGGGACCACTGGTGTGACCTTCGCTTGTGGTTTTACTGTTCTTGGAAGTGTGCTTTAGGAAGCTCCTCTTTTCTTTGCACTTCCAGCTTGTCTCAGTTTCTCCAGAGCTTTCTCAGTTTTCACATGATGTGTCTCACCTCCTGGGGGCTCCTCAAGGCTGGGGAAACTGAGGCAGCTGCTTCCCCTTCTGCCTGAGGCACTTGGTGGTTGTTTAGGGGAGGCTATGGCTCACCTGTGTGGAAGCATTTGCAGAATTGGGGTCTCCTGACAGTCAGGGCCTCAAGACTCACTGTGACCTCTTGGAGGTGTAGTTTCTTCATATGTGAAGTGACCGCACCCTCCTAAGGATTGTTGAATACATGGGACCCTACACATGAAACACACACCCAGTGAAGATGGGTACCATTGAGACTTGGTGAGAATTATTGGTGTGAGAAGGTTGGTCCTGATGCTTGCCAACCCTTCCCTCCACTGACTTGCAGCTGCAGAGCTCCCCTGACAGGTACCTGTCTGTCTTTTCCTCGGCAGCTTTCTTGTACCCTTGGAGATTTAGAGGCTGGGTTCCTGTGGTAATGTGTCAGGGAGAAGGTTCTGCTCAAAAGAAGCCTGGGCCTCCGTTACCTGCAGGGTAGTTTCAGGTACTGCAACCTGTTTGTCTGGGTCCAATTTATGTTGCTATAACTGAAGACCTGGGACTTGGTAATTTATGGAGAAAGGAGATTTATTTCTTAGAATACTAGAGGCTAGGATATCCAAGCACCTGGGTGGCATTGGTTTCTAGCTAGCATCTGGGGAGGGCCTTCTTGCTGTATAGTAACCGAAGCACCCTGTGGTGAGACAGGTGTACCAGCTCTGTTCGTCTCTTCATCAAGCCACAAAGGGTATCCAGGGCCCTACCCTTATTAACTCATCCGACGCTAAAAAGCTGCCAAAGTATCCACTTCTAAATACCACTAACATAGGAGATTGCTCATGAGTTTCTGACACACAGACGTAAGTCTTTCTTCAGTTCCTGGGACAAGTCTTGGACTTCCTGCTCATTCTGCTATCTTTGTTTCTTAGAAACGGAAAGACATGGAGGACAGCAACAGGCCCAGTGGACTCTGACCTCAGGAACCACCACTCCTTCTGTTAAGGTAAGCTGAAGTTACAGGAAACTTCTCCCAGCTTGCAATGGGTTTCCTTGGAACACTTCACCTCAGGATAGTGTGTTCAAACTGCTGGGCAAAGACGAGAGAGAGCGGGGAGGGATGTGAAGAGAGAATGAGAATAAAGGAGGAAGAGGAGAGAAGGGAAAGGAAAAGGGAAAAGGAAGGAAGAAGGAAAGGAAGGAAAGGAAAAAGTAATGTTTCTCCCGCCTGCATTGGTTTCCTGACAAGCAACAGGTCGGCCATCAAATCATGGTTTCACATTGGTCAAAATGTGTCCTCCTTTCTTACCTTCCTTCCTCTTTCTTTCTTTTTGACAGGATCTTGTCCTAAACTCTCAAACCTCCTGCCTCAACCTCCTGAGCGTTGCAGATACAAATCACCGACGCACACTACCATACCTGGCCAAAAGTCCTTTAAAAAATATTTCTCAGCCAGTCAATCACGGGCTAGAGAGATGGCTTAGCAGCTAAGGTGCTTGCCTGACAAGCCTAAGGACCCAAGTTCAATTCCTCAGGACCCATGTAAGCCAGATACACAAAGTGGCACCTGCCTCTGGAGTTCATTTGCAGTGGCTAGAGACCCTGGCATGGCCATTCTCTTCCCCAACCCATGCATGCTCCGTCTCTTTCTCTTTCTCAAAAATAAATAATAAATGAACACAAATTGTCAATCACAAGGGAAAAAGGTCATGCAGAGCCACTAAAATTCTATGGCATTGTTGAATCCATGTTCCAGGGCTTTCAATGTGTTATTGAAGGAGTAGCAAGTGCCCCTGAGATGGCATTGGCGACAAAGAGACTTTCCTCTGGGTCCCAAGATGTGTACGTGAAGATGAGCCCATGCACTGCCGCTGCCTGGTGTGGAGATCTCAAGGGAAGAAGTCGGAGCAGGAGCCCGGTGGTTAGACTAATGCATCCATCAGGTCCTTCTCTGTTTCATTGCCAGCCCGGCCCATAAATAACAAGCGGCAATTACTGTGAGTAAATTATATGTGTTTTATAACCTTCCATGAACATTTTTCCTTTAAAAACATACAACAAAACAAAGCAAAACAAAATATTCCTTGGGGCATCGAAGCTCTAAGAAAGGAATAAGATAAATGTCTAGGGCTTCCTGTGTGTGGAGGAACAGAGCTGGGTGGGGTGGGGCTTGCTCAGCGATGGTGACTGGACTGGAGTTTGATGCCTACCTAGCGTTCAAATGAACTTCTCTTTCTCCCAAGACACACCTGTAACTCCAGCACTTGGGAGGCTGGGGCCGGAGGACCTTGAGTCCAAGGCCAGTCTGAGTTACATAGGGAGACCCTGTCTGAAAATCCAAAGGGCTTGGACCTCAGTTGACTGGTAGACCACTTGTGTAGCATGTATGAAAGTACCACAAAGATAAACAAGTCTGCACTCAGACAGCAGCTGAGGTTTCAAGCCTTCCAGGCAAGTGTTCTAACGCTCAGCTACACTCCAGCCCTTGGAACTTCTGGCGACTTTCCTTGGTCTCCGGAATGTGTGTTTACTTCGGCTTTTAGAAGGGAAGATGGTTTTCCCTGCCATATTATTCTCCTGTCACTGTGACAAAAATACCTAACAGAAATACTGTAAGGGAAGAGAGGTTTGTCGCAGCTCATCATTTCGGTGGGCCAGGCCATCGTGGTGAGGGAGGCATGGCCCAGGGACAGGCTGCAGCTCCTTACCTTATGACAACCGGGAAGCAGAAAGCAGAAGCAGAAACAGGTTAGGGCTGTCAACTTCCAAGGTCCGTCCCCAGTGATCCACCTCCAACAACCAGGACCCACACCTCAAAGGTTCCACAGCCTCCCCAAATAGCATGACCAGCGGGGACTAAGCGTGCAATCACTTGCTAAACCTGTGGGTGCATTTCACAGTCAAAGCATAACATCTGATTCCAGAATCTCTGAGTGGTCTCTGTGCTCTTTTCCAGTGAGGCCTCCCCCCTCTGCTCAGAAGCACTGGTCCTGCCTCCTTGGAATGGTACCCAGACCTCATTTTCCCATCTCTATCCGTGTAGCCTGCCTGCCCGCACCAAAAAATATAAAAATCTCAAGTCAAGTGTTTTTTTTTTTTTTTTTTTTAATTCAAGGACCATACACAAGCATTCATTTGAAAGTTCACTGGCACTTTGAAATGAGAACATCATATATAAAGATATCAGAGATGGAGCCTCCCACCGTGAGGTGGAAAGAGAGAGAAGAGAAAAATATATAGGATAGTTCCTGGGAACCAAGAAATTTTAACATCTCATTATTTAGATTACCTTACATATAATTTTCCAATATTTGGTATTATAGACTTTTGAAGGTATCGGTTAAAATTACTTCATGCCTGACATCAATTTAGCCGTATTCATTATCTAGCTAAAATAAAACCTTAAAAATAGCTGATTAGAGTAAGTAAGCAATTTTCTGATAAATGTAAATGCTCCACCATTTTCAAAGGAGCGCTCGCAGCAGACAGAAATAGAAGGGCCAGGGGGTAATGGTCTTCAGTTCCCAGCCTCCTGGCACAGAGCACTGTGAATTCGGGAATGTTCGTAATGCCTGCAGGATTTGATTGTGTTTGGAACGCACCCAGCTTTCCCCAGCAGTCGGCTGACTCCACGGCAGCCCAAATCCTTCAGACTCCACTCCCGCTAATGATGGGGACAGTGGTGTGATCGTCTTGTGCACGTGTTGCCTTGATTGTCGCTCCCAGCCCTTTGTGAGCTAGCGAGCCATAGGATCAATATGTCCCTGTCATCTCAGAAAGAACACAAGCACACGCATCTCAGCGTCTCATCTGGGCTGTCGTGTGGGGACACAAAAGGCACCCAGGCTCGTAGCCACCTTCTGGGAGCTCACAGCCCCTCAGCATAGCTGGACCTCAAACTCGACCCCCCTGGTGGCCCATGCCTCTCCATCACAGCAGCACCGAACCATAGGTTTGTACCTGGCCCATGACTAGAGGCTGTGCAAGGAATTCTCACTTCCAGAAGGGGTGGTTGAATCAAGAAGAAACCATTGCCCATGTAGACGTGTGGGTGCAGCCACAGACAGGTCACCAGGTGGAGGCACATAGCCTGCTGTCACTATAGAATCAAATAATTTTTTTCCAAGTGTCAAATTATCTTCTTGTACCCAATCTTGGACAAAAGGCCAAGAAGTGATCAAAATGCTTCCAGAACAGGCTGTAGAGATGGCTTAATGGTTAAGGTATTTGACTTCAAAGCCTATGGACCCAGGTTTGATTGCCCAGGACCCACATAAGCCAGATGCACAAGGTGGAGCACGCGTCTGGAGTTCGTTTGCAGTGGCTGGAGGCCCTGGCGTGCCCATTCTCTGTCTATCTGGCCCTCTCTTTCTCTCCCAAATAAATGAATTAGAATAAATGTTTCCTTGGAAAGACGATTGTACCACGCCCTTGTGTGTCACACTGCTGTGTTACTCCTGTCCCTGCCAACAGGACTGGGCTGCTTTCCCAGTTTCTGACTCTGTCCCCATTTTATCTGGTTCTTTCCCTGACCGTGACAGAAGTAAGTCCCTTTCTCATTCTGACCTGATGTATGACAGGGCGTCCACTGAGAGTTAACGCTCAGCCAGATGTACCAGTCTTGACAAAACTATGGCTAAAATATGGAAATATTGTTGGCAAACATCTACTTCCCCATGGCCCCTAAGAGACCTTTGCCACCCTGCCCACCCCAGCTCTGCCCCAGGTCAACAACTAGGACCTCAGCCAGAGTAATGTCCACTGTTAAATATTTAGGACATGACCACTCCTTCCTCCAAAAGAAGAACTAGGGGTTTCATGTCCATCCTTCACCCTTGTCCCCAGAAATCCAAGGTTCTGCTGTCTTTCTTGACGGCGTCAGCCTAGGAGTGGCCTGCATTGCTAAGTGGACAACTGTTCACGCTAGCTGGGCCAGGCTGAGCATAACCTTGAGATTCGGACAACTCTTCCCTTACAGGACAATCCGTCGGCAGCAGTCTGGCCACTGTCATCAACGGCCCTCACCTTACAGATGATCAGTGGACATCAGGCTGGCCACTGTCCTCAGCAGCCTTCAACAGACAGGCAGAGAGGAACGGCCACGGCTCTGTGCATAGTCAATCACGCTGGGGGACAAGGGCAGTGTGGGTGACTTTGTTGTCCCACAGGTCCTCGTCACTGACAAGGAAGACACCTGCTAGCGGGAGGCTGGGAGGCTCCCGCCTGCTGACACTGCAGGCCTCGGAGGTCTGCCGTCACCCTTTCCCCAGCTCTCCAGCCTGAAATAACCTCGTCACTTACTCTTCTGAACTGTTTGCTGTGACAAAAGCTGTAAGGCTGGAATCTCAAAACGTTTTCAAACAACTGGCTCTGCTCTTCTGAAACTGCCTTGCTTAGAATTTACGACCCCCCCCAGCCCCCTTCCTGGCTTCTTTCTGTGTACATGTCTGCTGGGACAACTGCATCTCACACCCTCTTTCTTTGGGGTACTGGACCTGCCCATCTTCCCATTGCTATGTATTGGAAACGTGGGGAGAGCCCACGGGCACCTCCCAGCACAGAGATTGCCCTTGATCTGAGCTGCTTAGCCTTTCAGTTCTTTCTCCCTAAAACCCAAACATCCTTTTCCTCCACCCCTCCTCCCTCCAGCCAACCGTGGCCACACTAGTCTCAATGCCCAGCCTTGGTGCCGTGGCTATGGCTGCCTCTCCCTCCGGCTTCTTCTTGATGGTCTTGTGATGGTTAATCTTCTTTTAACGAGCCTATGTGCATGTTCATGTAAGTGCATAAACTAGCTATGGCTGCATAAGCCTTGAATCCCAGCACTCAAGATGGAAGTATGGCTGTCCTGGGCTACACAGCAGATTCAAGGTCAACCTGGGTTACATGGGACTTGTTCTCAGAAAAAAAAAAAAGGAACTAGGGCTGGAGGAGATGATTCAGTGGTTAAGGGACTTGACTGCAAAGCCTACGGACCCAGATTCAATTCCCCAGTACCCGTGTAAAGGCAGATGCATAAAGTGGTGCATGTATTTGGGATCTCTATGCAGTGGCTAGAGGCCCTGGTGTACCCATTCTCTCTATCCTCTCTCTCTCTCTCTCTCTTAAATAAATAAATATAATATAAAATATAAAAAAGGAACTCTAGAAGCCATCAAAATGTAGTTTCTTTGTATCCTTCCACGTTGTCCTCAAGAGTCAACCATCTGGGCTGGAGAGACGGCTTAATGGTTAAGGAACTTGCCTGCAAATTCCCCAGGACTCACATAAAGCCAGATGCACAAAGTGGTGCATGCATCTGGAGTTCATTTGCAGGGACTGGAGGCCCTGGTGCACCCATTCTTTCTCTTTCTCTATTTGCCTCTTTTTCTCTCTCTCTCAAAATAAATAAATTTAAAAAAATTTTTTTAAAGAGTCAACCATCTATGTCATGTGCAGTGGGAAAAGCACAAAGCAAGCCCCTTGCACCCTGGGCCTGGTCATCCTCCCCCTCCATCCGGGTATCTTCATACTATCCATTTCTTTGTGGTACCTCCCTCCTTCATTCTCCTGCCTCCACCCTCTCAGCTGTGGAACTCAGTCCTTTCTCTCTCATAGAAATTAGCACAAAACACTTTCCCTACGGTCCGCATCTCCTCCCGTGACTTCCCACTTTGCCCAGAAGGGAAAAACTAAAGTTTCTCTTTTCACTCTTTCCGCATCCTCGTTCTCATTCCCCGCCCCAGTTCCTGCCGTGTTTACTGTGTAGCGTTTTCTCTGTCACCGCCTCTGCATATGGAAGCGTCATGCTGGTGGTTTGTCTGCTGGGGGTTTGGGTTTGGAATTGGGTTTGTTGAGACACTACTCACTACGTAACCCAGGCTGACCTTGAACTTGCAACCCCGCTGCCTCAGCTTCCCAAATGCGGAGATCACAGGCCTGGGCGATTTCATTCCGTTTCTCAGTGTTCTCACTGAACATGGCCGTTTATGTTCTTATTTCTTACCACATGTTTGCAAAATCCACGGCTTCTGTCTCCTGCACGTACCCCCAAGGTGACCATCACCACCTCCACAGATGGACGATGGATGACAACGATGCTCCCAGCTACGTGTCACCACGGCCAAGGCTTTGAGGGAGGCGTTTGCTCGGGACCTCCTGTGACCCTGCAAGCAGCTCCAAGGATGCGGACAGAAGAGCAGAGCAGCCATTCAGAGAGGCCGTATTTCCGTTCACCTCTGCCCGCACATCCCCCACGCTGCTTGCATCAGATCACAACCCTGCTACCTCCATAACAGAGCTTGTGTCCCTGCAAGATCCAGGTGTCTCGTTTTGTAAACTGATACGAAGGGCCTGTTCCTAATTGCTTTCGTTGACATTTCCCTCATTATCAATGGGTTTAAGTATATACCCGCATATTTCTTCTTAACATTTGGACTCATTTTCTTTTGTGAGTTTTGTCTCTTTTCTAGCTGGGCTGTTGCCTGGCTCTTTGAGGGCTGATTTTCTTTCTATTACTAGACAGAATCCCTTGGTGGCCAGAGAAATTGCTAACATCCTTCCTCAACCTGCCATTTGTCTTTTGATTCTGCCCGCCATTTCCTTAATTGATTACACATTGATCTGCTGTTCCTGTCATCTCGCTTGTCCCAGTGACCCTGGAATACACCTTTGCTTGCCATCTGCCCAGTAGGGATGACGAGAGCCCCAATGTCACATGGAAGGGCTGGGGAGTAAGTGGATGTCAGCGGCCAAACACACAACAAAGCCTGCTCTGGAGCCTTGTATGATGCGCACTGTTCGTGCTTGTGTTTCAGTGGTATTAACAGTAGCTGGTTCTTCACTGCCAGTCACGGGCCCTCAGTGACCCTGGAAGAACAGAAGCCAGATCCATCTGCAACCTTCTCTCTCTCTCTCTCTTTCTCTCTCTGATCAGAAACACCTGTGGTCCCAATGCCTACTGCAGTGGGTGGTGGCCACCAGGGCTGTGTTCACATCGCAGGTGTGTGCACACCTCCCACCCCCTGTTCATTTTCTGAGAAGTTGTCTCTGAAATGTATGCTCATTAATGGCCTTTCTTACTCACTGTGAGTTGCTCTAAACAGAATTAAAGGCCTGACCAAATGTCTTGTAAAGTTCTGAATTCATCCAGAAAGGCTTCTGTCTATGGATGCCTGCGATCTTAATACTCAGCCCTCATGAGGATCTCGAATTTGAGGCAAGCCTGAGCAACATAGAGAGATAACAGGGAAAGAGAGAGGGGAACCCTTTTCTCCTCCTAAAAGAGACTGAAAAATCACTGGGAAATGCACTACACCTGTGATAAGAGGTAAGAACGAGAACATTGAAATGTTTAAAGTAAAACTAGTTTAACAAACAGAATTGACCCTCCTTGGGAGAGTCAGAGCTACCTGTGTAGATGTGGAGATTCTAGGCAGCAAGCAGGCCATGGCCAGAGGATGGACGGCCATCAGCCTGGCCTGGTCTATGCAAGGTGAGTTACAACCACACCTTTCTGTCTCTCCAGATGGTGACACCACTCACTCTCCAGGCCCTTACCATTGCTTTTCAGAGGATGGAATTGTTTATAGAATCGAGATGGAAAGGGCTGGAGAGATGGCTTAGCAGTTAATGCACTAGCCTGCACAGCCAAAGGACCCAGGTTCAATTCTCCAGGACCCACCACATAAGCTAGATGCACAACGTGGTACATGCTTCTGGAGTTTGTTTGCAGTGGCTGGATATCCTGATACACACATTCTCTCCCTCTCTCTCTCTCTCTCTCTCTCTCTCTGTCCCTCCCCCATAAATAAAAAAATAAATAAAAGTTTTTTAAAAAGGTGAAAAGAAGTCATCTATCCACCTTCTTCATTCAACAGATGGGGAAA
The DNA here is from genome assembly GCA_036365145.1 of Orientallactaga sibirica. Taxonomy (NCBI): domain Eukaryota; kingdom Metazoa; phylum Chordata; class Mammalia; order Rodentia; family Dipodidae; genus Orientallactaga; species Orientallactaga sibirica. The sequence continues at coordinate 5,695,939 of JAEOAD010001365.1, forward strand.
CTGAGGGCAGAACAGGAAGGTACCCCACCAAGAAAGCACAGGTTGGAGATAGCAGAGTCAGAAACAGAGCTCAGGTTTGTTTCTGAAAGGGGTTTGTACCCATTTACAGAGACCCGACTAAGGGAGACCTCGGTGGAAAAGTCTCAACCACCCCAATGGGGTTTATGTCCGAGAGCAATCTCCTGACAGTCAATCACCATCAGTCACAGAAACACAGAAGGACCAGGGAGCTGGATGCGGTGACACACACCTGTCTTCCTGTCCCTGCACCTGGGAGGATGAGGCAGGAGGATCATGAATTTGAGGTTAGCCTAAGTTATGAGCAAGACCCTGTTCAGGCAGAAAAGAAGGCTTAGGATGTGGGTCAGTGACAGGCCTGGAACTCTGCAGTGAAGGGATGGGGCGTGGCCTAGCGGTAGAGTGCTTGCCTAGTACCATAAAAGCCCTGGGCTTCATACCCAGCACCTCAGGGGGAAAAAAAAAGCAGACTCATTGTCAGACAAAAGGCAAAAAAAACAACTTTAAGAATAAAAGACCCGTTGTCAGATAATTTTGCACATGCTCATCTTTATTGGCCTCTGACTACTTGCACAGAAGCAAATAATTTCATCCGTAGCCACTCTTTACCAAGGCTGGTCCGTGCCCCTCATGTGACAGATTTAGCACATTTAGAATTTAAGTCCAATTCTGTTGTCCATTGAAGCTGGCCCTCTGCCTAACATCCTGAACAAGGATGAAAGCTCGAGAAGTGAAAGGCTCAAATAGCAGAATGGTAACTGTAGAACTGCTATGAGTTAGCTGTTGCCAGTAACAAATTGCCCTGAAATGAAATGGCTTAAAACCATGAGCCTCTTTCTTTCATGGACCGAGTCCCATGTGGCCCTACGTGAAGCTTCCATTTTGCTGTTTATACAAGCATGGGATTGGCCAGAACTGTGGTCATGTCAAGGCCATCTCAAGTGGGGAAGGGTCCACTTCCAAGCTTGCACTCCTGTAAAGGAGATTAGCATCCACAGGCTGTGGGATCAAAGGCCTCAGGTCCCTCCTGGCTATTCCCTCGGGTTTCTTCCATGTGTTTCTTCCAACATGGCACCCTACCTCTTCAAAGCCTGTAAACCAGAAGGGCAGGAGAGTCTTAGCTAGCTGGCGGTAAAGTGTTTTCAAAACGTAGTTGTCATCGAGTATTGTCATATTAGTTTTGTCATATTCCATGGGCTGCAAACAGATCACTTCTCTTGAGATGTGGAGATTTCATAAGTACGTGAATATAAAGAACCGGGAAGCACCAGGGGCCACCTCGACGTCAGCCTGCCACAAGCTGTACAACTGCAAAGGATGGAGTGAGAACGTCTGTTCAGCCACAGGCAGTCTGCATGGAATAGGCCATGATCGAATGGGGCGGGGGAAATACTTGTAGTGTCAAAAGCCAAGGCATTCCTACAAAAATCAATCAGATGATTTCCAAAAAGCTAGGAAGACATGCAAAGGCTATAAATGGGCAATTTATGGAAGATTCCAAAGGCTAATTATTAAGCCCATAAAGAGGTGTTCATATTTAGTAG
>JAEOAD010001365.1:5700000-5797500 GCA_036365145.1 Orientallactaga sibirica
ATCCAAAGTCTTCATTTATCAAACACACTTTGACGCGTCACTCCAAAGTGGACTACAGGGGAAAGCCATGTAAAATTAAAAGTTAGTTAAAGGTGTCAACTGCAGACCTTGTGTCCACAAAGACTCTCCCAGAGCTGCTGACCTGCAAGCTTCAGATAGGAATTTAGGGACGGGTCAATACCTTGTAGATTTCACATTTCTAGCATCTGAAGGCAGCGGCCCCAGGGGCTCTTTGGTTCCAGTTTTATAATATTATTCCCAGGTTCTACCTGAATGAGGAAAGACCTTACATCCTGGAGGATCACCATCTTAGGTGTTTCAGGCTTGGTAAGCTGGGAGATGGACAGGTACCTTAGCTGGGCAAGGCTTGTCTAACACTGAAAGGCAGAGGGAATTCCAGGCTGCCCAATCACCATGTTCTTGCACCACCTCCAGATAGAATCACAGCCTGCTCATCCACCACTGTATTAGAACTTCGTCAGCTGTGTGTCTCACTCTCCAAAGACACGGCAGATCCAGCTACAAGCAGTCTACAGAGCCAGACGCTACAGAGAAATTAACAGGATGGGATCAGTGCAAGTTCAACTGCGTACACTGGGGGATGCTTAGGTCCAGAGATGCACAAATCCTGCCAGCTCTCTCAAGTGCTTTCTCCCAGAAATAGACATAAAATAAGAGTCATGGGCCTATACTCTTAGTCCCACCCATCTCTTCTTGGGTGGTCACCTCATGGTGTGTGACTTTAGTGCTGTAAAAGATTCATTCTTAGTGCATCAACTTAAGCTGGTATTCAACTGCAGAAAGAGCAGTTTGTTTTCTTTCTTTCTTTTTGTCATCCTGGGAGTCAAACCTAGAGCCTTGTGCATACTAGAAAAGTGCTTTATTGAGCCGGGCATGGTGGCGCACGCCTTTAATCCCAGCACTCGGAAGGCAGAGGTAGGAGAATCACTGTGAGTTCGAGGCCACCCTGAGACTACATCGTGAGTTCCAGGTCAGCCTGGACCAGAGTGAAACCCTACCTCAAAAAAAAAAAAAAAAAAAAAAAGAAAAGAAAAGAAAAGAAAGAAAGAAAGAAAGAAAGAAAGAAAGAAAGAAAAAAAGAAAAGTGTTTTGTCATTGAGCCACTCCCCACGCCCCCAGGCCTGGGTTCACTTTTGTTCTGAGACAGGGTCTTGCTACCTCACTCAGACTGGCTTGAACTCAAAATGTCACCCAGGCTAGCTTGCAGCTGTGGTCCTCCTGCCTTAACCTCCCTAGTAGCTGGGATTACAGCCCCACATCACACGGAATCATAGCTCCATAATGGATAACAGGAAAAGGCCATGCAAAAATAAATGGTGACCAAGGTGTGCTCAGCTAGTGATCTGTTTGGAAGACAAACTGGATGACTAGCCGTTGGCATCCTCAGAGCTGATTCGGCCATTTGAAAAAGGATGTGGTACAAGCAGGCACCCTGTGCTCTTGCAAGACGCCATGGCCTTGGCGCCTCAGCTCGTTTTTCAGGTTTCACAAAGTTTTGTCTCTTAATTTTCCTGTGGAGAAACATAGTAAATAGATAGCTTTATTTTGTTTTGCTTTATATGCAATCAGTTAACTTAAACGCCACCACTGGGCAGCGGGTGAACGCGTCTCCCTATTCAAAGAAAGAAAAATTCAAAGACCAAGAAGACAATTAACATACACAAATGTGACAGAAAGTTGGAACCGAGTCAAGACAGTAACTTTCTGCTTCAAAATCTCCCTCCCAGCGAGAAATCATTCTGACACTGGCTAGCTTTTGTGTTCTGGCACTGCGCTCAGCTGCAGTAGCCATCTACCATGCCAATAATGCCCTGCCCTTTCCCAAGGGCTTTGTATTCCCCTGGGAGAGAGGTGACCATGAAAGCGCCTTCGTGTATGTGTGAGACTGTTCATTGCTGTGACAAAATACCAGAGAGGAGCAACGTAAAGGACGGAGATTGGTTGGGTTTACGGTTTCTGAGTTCATCGCCTGTGTGGGCTGGCGGCAGTTTCTGGGCCCGTGGTGGGAGAAGGTGTCACCGCAGAGAGTAGAGAGAACAGAACTGGTCACCTCATGGCAGCGAGGACGCAGAAAGAGACAGGAAGGGACCAGCGATAGGGCGTTCCAATATCCTGGCCCAAGTGATCTGCTTCCTCAGCTAGGTCCCACCTCCCGTATTTTTCTGGCACTTCCCTGACACTCACTGTCAGCTAAGGCCCGACGCTTTAGGAAAGCACTTCATATCTGAGCCGTAACGACGAGATGCTGGAAAGAGGGGAACTTTCTTTCTTTCTAATTTTGTAAAAATATTGTATTTTTATGTATTTATTTTAGAGTGCAAATAGGTGTGCCAGGGCCTCTAGCCACTGCAAATGAACTCCAGACACATGCACTACCAAGTGCATCTGGCTTAAGTGGGTCCTGGGAATCAAAGCTGAGCCCTTAAACTTCACAGGCAAGTGCCTTAACCACTAAGCCATCTCTCCAGCCCATGGTGAGGGGAAGACCTTTCTTGATCATTAGGTGTCAGAAGGGGTCAGAAGCAAGGGGCTAAGTGGAAGGATTCATCCATCTCAAGAGTCAAAGAAGAATGCAAACTGAGAGGCAGTGATGGATGGAAGAGTCCGGGCTCAGGGGACACAGAGAAAACCCTAGAAGTGGCCAGGTTGGGAGGATGTCAAAGAAAGAGCGGGTTGAGCAAGGAGCTTGAATTTCATTAGCAACACCATTGGATATTTTGTCAGATGAGTAACTAGGAAAGTTAATTTCAATTACTTTATGACCATGGAACTTCATTGAAGAAAACACACTCTTTAAAAAATGGCAAGAAACATATTTTCTCAACATATTGGCAAACCCAGTCCTTAAGGTGGACAGAGTGGATTGGCTGTCACTGGGGGCAGAGTAAATCACCCACTGCCTTCACATGTACCCTCTGGCGTGGTGGCTCCAACCTTAGCCAGGACACCAAAGGTTGTCCAACTTTGAAGAAGTAGGGGTTGAAAGAAAAGGCATTTGGGAATTAAATATATGCGCCAATCAGTTTAACTTCATCCGCACTGACTGCAGTGAAAAATTAGAGCTTTGTGTAATCAAACTGAGTAAAATAAAATGCTCCAAATAAATAAATAGTTGTCTTTTTTTATTAGCTTTCCATCACCCCTGACCCATTTGTTTGCTGCTTTGTGTCACCTCTCTTTTCATTTGCAATGCTGCCCCTGAAAACTGCTTTGTTTATTTGAGCTTAGCAATCACGCTTAAATGTACCAATATATATTGTTCTAGAGTGTATATTTTTTTCTGTCTACCAAAGACATAGTGACTACTCCTTTTATGGGAAACCCGTTATTAATCCAGTAAGTCCACGTGAATCAATATCTTTGTGAAATGACACCATGTTCAAGTTATTTTATGCTATGTTGATGGTCAGCTAATTTGGGAATGGAGACATTTCTAGAAACAGACATAGTATAATTTAGTAGTGAAAGTGTCAACACTGTAGGTGGTATGTCTTTGCCTGAGCGGAAGAGGGCAGATTTATGGACGGAAATGCGGCTATATATTCCTTGCTACACTTTGACCCAAAACATCCATTTTGCTTATAATTTTGTTTGGCAAAATGACATCAGCTGCCATCACTAACAGTAAGACAGCGCCGAAAGCCATTGTCGTGAGAGGCTCTGATTCAAGTCAGGCTGGGGGGTGGCATGGGTGTAGCTTCTCCCTGGCACCAGTGTGATGCCACTTCCTCTGGAGACAATAAACCCTCTACTTACTGAGGAAGCATGCATGCTACTCAGCCAGTTTGTAACACTTACCCTTCAAAAGAACCCATCAGTCAATTTACTTTTTCTTAACACTAGGGTAGTAGAGCAATGAAGTATCTCTGGACCCCAAACCACAGGAAGCCCAGGCCACAGGGACCCCAAACCACAGGGTCTACGATTCCATCTTCTACCCAATTAGTTCTTGCTCTCCCCTGTCTCTCTCTTTCCATCAGTGCTTCAGGATGAAGCAGGTGTGCGTAGATGCTTTTGTGTCCATCCGTCTGCTGATGGACATCAACGCTGGTTCCGTTTCCTTGCTATTGTGTGAGTGGTGTAGCTGTAAATGTGGATGTGCAAGAAACTCTGAGGTGCACCTTAGAGTGCTTTGCATGTACATATATATATTTCTTTCCTAATATCCATATATTGCATATATATATATATATATATATATATATATATATATATATATATGGCATACATACATACATACATACATACATACATACACACACACACATACCCAGGAGTGGTCTAGCTGGGTCATATGGTAGTTCTGTTTTCAGTGTTTTGAGAGACCACAATGGAATTACTTTTTCAGCTGTAAGAAAAACTGAAAACGTGACATTTGCAGGAAAATGGATGGAACTGGAAATTATTATATTAAGCAAAATGAGACAGACTCAGACAAATACATCTTTTCTCTCATATTCTGATCTTAAGTGTTAGTTCTTTGTGTGTGTGTGTGTGTGTGTGTGTGTGTGTGTGTGTGTTTGGGGGAGAGCATAGGTCATGAAGCTAGTGAGGGGACTATGAGGGGGAGAAGGGGTTTTTAGGGGGTCAGGGAAAGGGTGATAGAATGTGTGTGACAAGAAAGTACAAGGCAGGGAGGGGCCTGGAGAGATGGCTTAGCTGTTAAGCGCTTGCCTGTAAGCCAAAGGACCCTGGTTCGAGGCTCGATTCCCCAGGACCCAGGTGAGCCAGATGCACGTGGTGACGCATTCGTGGAGTTCTTTTGCAGTGGCTGGAAGCCCCAGTGCACCCATTCTACCTACCTCCCCCCTCCCTTTCTCTGTCTCTAATAAATAGGTTTTTAAAAAAAGAAAGCACAAGGGGATTATTGGGGAAAGAAAGGAGACCTTTGAGGGGCCACGTGGATGGAGAAGATGTGTGGGGGATGATTAACAAAAATGAAGTATCTTAGAAAGCATCACAAGGACAGTCCTTATCCTGTATGACAATTTTAGAGAAAATTGATAAAAAATAATAAAGGTATGTGAAAGAGCAGGGAAGGGAATCTAACAGGCACAGGGAAGTGAGAGGCAAGGAGGTGAGAAAACACAGGCTCACAGCACACAGGAAGTTAGTTCATGGCTTCCTTGAGTGGGCAGTCGTGTCGGTATGAGGAAATCAGTGTCTAACTGTGTTGCAGGTCAAATGGTGACAGAACGGTGAAGACAGACGACATGGCACGACAAGGATTCTTTACTCTTAGCCAATAATGAACATCAAAATTAACATGGTGGAGCCGGGCGTGGTGGCGCACGCCTTTAATCCCAGCACTCGGGAGGCAGAGGTAGGAGGATCACCGTGAGTTCAAGGTCACCCTGAGACTACATAGTTAATTCCAGGTCAGCCTAGACCAGAGTGAAACCCTACCTCGAAAAAAAAAAAAATTAACATGGTGGGGGGCTAGAGAGATGGCTCAGCAGTTAAAGGTACTTGCTTGCAAAGCCTAACAGCCTGCGATTGGTTCCCAAGTACACTTATAAAGCCAGATGCGCAGAGTGGTGGATGTGTCTGAAGTTGACTTGCAGTGCAGAAGGCCCTGGCCCACCCATATGCTCTCTGTTTCTCTCTCTTCTCTCTCTCTCTTTTCTGTCTCTCTCAAATCAATCGGTCAATAAAATATTTTTTAAAATTAACATTGTGATGGTTCATCCTGATTAGTAAGGGGAGTTCCGACAGATGATTGACAGCACCTGAAGGGGAAGAGCCACTCTGAATGTGGGCAGCACTATCCAATGGGTGAGAAGCTCAGATGGAATAAAGGGGATGGAAGAGAAAGCTTTCTGCCACCAGGTGAGTAGCCTCTACAACTCTCTGGCACTGTGATGCCTCATCTTCGTCCAGAATCAATGGAGCCAAGGACTATGGACTGAAACCTTGGAGCCAGTGAGCTAAAACAAATCATTCCTGTTTTCTGTTGGGCATTTTTGTAACAGCAATGGAATAATGCTTTTAAAGTACAGGATGGTGGGTGCAGTGAGGCAAGTCTATACTGCTAGCATTCAAGAGGCTGAGGCAGGAGAAATGTGACTTCAGGCCAGCCTGGGTGACATAGTGAGTATGAGGTCAGCCAGAGCAACATGAGACCTTGTCTCAAAAATCCAAAGATCAGGGCTGGAGAGACAGCTCAGCAGTTAAGGCGCTTGCCTGCGAAGGCCAAGGACCCAAGTTCTACTCTCCTGATCCCACATAAGCCAGATATACAAAGATGAGGCAAGTGCAAGGTTGCACATGCCCGCTAGGTGGCACAAACAACTGGAGTTTGATTGGAGTGGCTTTCTAAAAATAAAAAATAAATACTTAAACAAAAATCCAAAGATCAGGCTAGAGAGATGGCTCAGCAGTTAAGGTGCTTGCCTATACCTTGCCTAATAGTCCTGGCTCGATTGCCCAGCCCCACATAAAGCCAGATGCACAAAGTGGCACATACACCTGGAGTTGGTTTGCTGCGGCTTGAGGCCCTGGAACATCCATTCTCTCTCTCTCTCTCTCTCTCTCTCCTTGAAAATAAAAATAGTTTTTCAATCCAAAAATGATGATAAGGAGGAGGAGGAAGCTATCCTTCACTTATGACTCAGTGTGTTCAGCCCCCCATTACCCTAGCTCTCTCACTGGTGCAGGACTTACCTACTTGATTTCCTTTGGCTATCAGTTCATCTGTGAGAGTGTGGTATGCTTGTGGTGGGGGAGGGTGTAGGTGTGCCACAGCACGCACATGGAGGTCAGAAGAAAACTTGTGGTGTAAGCTCTCACCTCCCACCTTGTTCGAGACAGGGTCTCTTATTCATTGTCCACTGCTGCACTTCCGGGATTCTCCTGATTCATTCCAGTGTGGGGCGGGGGGGGGGGCGGGGATGGGGTTAAATGGGGTTAAAGATGTTCACTACCGCATCTGTCTTTATGTGGGTTCTGGGGATCCAAACTCAAGTCGTGAAGCATGCACAGCAAGCACTTTTCGCCACAGAGCTCTCTCCTCAGTCAACTGATAAGACTGAAACACAATTTCTTAGAAAAGATTACAACATTTAAAAATTTTTTTTATTATTTTTTTGGAGAGAGACACAGAGAGAGACAGAGAGAGAGAGAGAGAGAGAGGGAGAGGAAGACAGAGATGGGCGTGCCAGCAGTGTCTCAGCTGCTGAGAACGAAATCCAGATGTGTGCGCCCCCTTGTGGTCAAGTGCAGCATTGCGCCCTTACGTCACTTTGCATCTGGCTAAACGTGGGACCTGGAGATTGGAACCACTGGAGATTGGAACCAGTGTTTTTAGGCTTAGGAGGTAGGCACCTTAACCCCTAAGCCATCTCTCCAGCCCAGATTACAACATTTTTGCATGCATGATGTCATTGATCTTTAGCCAGCCTGGGAATTCCTTCCTATTGTACATTCATCTTACAAATGAGCAAATTGAGATACAAAAATACAAGGAAGTCAGTGCCTGGCTCAAGGTCATAGAATTGTGAAGTGATGGGACAGATGAGGACACATCTGGATGGACTTTAAGTGCAGCCGCCATGTTGGTAGTAAAGCATCAACACTTAACCCTCTTCATAAGCTCGGCATTTCCCAAGACAATTCTCCTGACCCCATCACCCAAATAAGTAGGTGAACTTAGTCATCTTTTGCCAAGGAAACCACTTGGGTTCCATTGCTTTCTGTGTCTCTCTGCGTCTCCACATGTCCTTACTCTCAGTCACTGTTCAAGAAGGGCCCCCCAAAACCTGACTGACAAATGGATATTTGAAGACTAGATGTCAAAGGATTTTAGTTTTTTTGGTTTGTCTTTTGGTTTTGTTTTGTTTTGTGTTTGTTTGTTTGTTTGTTTGTTTGTTTGTTTGTTTTTAGGTAGGGTCTCACTCTAGCCTCAGGCTGACCTGGAATTCGCTATGTAGTTTAGGGTAGCCTCGAACTCACAGTGATCTTCCTACTTCTGCCCCTCCTCCGGAGTGCTGGGATTAAAGGCGTGCACCACCACGCCCAGCCAAAGCGTTTTTCTTTTCTTTTTTTTTTTTTCTCCCTATGTGGAGGCCCTGAGGAAAGGTTTCCTAGAGCCGAATGTATATCAGGGTGCACAGCGGTTTCTCTTGGGTGGAGGAAGAATGAGGTAGAGCCTACAGTACAACTTGATCATCCTGACATCTTGGCTGGTGTAGTTACAACCAGCCAGTGTGCCAGTCCAGAGGGCACATAGGAAAACAGGCGTGAGCACATGTGTGGCTGATGGGATGGAAGGCAGAGCCACTCTTGGGTTTTCTTCTGTCGGGGAGGGGTGTGCTGTCAGGGAGAGGCCTACTTGTGCGTCTATACATTAACCACTGCTCATTTTCCCTTCTAAATGAAGCTTCATGTAAATTCTATTGATTGACATTGTCCACATCCCAGAAAGGAACTAAAACAATTGTCAGGTATGAGAAGATGGCTCAGTGGTTAAAGGCGCTTACCTGCAAAGCCTGCTGGCCTGGGTTCAATTCCCAAGCAGCCCATGTGAGCAAGGCACAAAAAGTGGTGTAAGTGTCTGACATTCATTTTGCATTGGAAAGAGGCCCCGGCACGCTCATCACACACACAAACACATATACATACACACACACACATATGTGCACACACATGTACAACCAAATAAATCAATAAATGTTTAAATTGTCAGTTGGTAGTGGCCATACATTCATCAGTTCAGGGAGTGACAGGTGGCGCTGTGAATACAGAGAGAGCTCCTACATGGCCTGGGCCGCCTTTCCCTCTCTCTGACCCTTGTCTCTCCATCTGCAACCCAAGACACTGAACTTCACCATGTCCGTCATCCCAGTCCAAAACGTGAGGCCCAACACAACCCCAGAAATGAAGCTGGGCTGCATGGCTCCATCATTCCAAGAGTTTTCCCTTGGCCTCTGTGCCTCCCGAGTCCTTCTGTGGGTGCCATCCATCGCTTAGAAAACACCACCTCCCAAGCATAGGGAGCAGAGAGCTGCCCCCATGGCAGGCCTGATGGCTGCTCTTTCTTTTATGTCCCCTGAGGCAGTTAAAGATATTGGTCACCCAGGGATCTTGAGCAATGACTTTGGGACCCTCAGCAGCTGGGGTAGCTAACTCATGGGATAACACTTCCTGCAAACAGTGTTCCTTGGTTCTTTCAAGGGTACTCAGAAGTCCCTGAGGGTTTGGACTGGTATTTCTCAACAGGCCTTGTCCAAGCTGTACAGGACCCCAAGACCAGGAACATCGAAGGCAGGAACAGAGAGCGGAAGCACACAGGTGCCCTATTTTCCTCACTGCTGGAAGTCGCATCCCTTCTTTCCTATCTTTGAGTTCCTTTAATGAAATGTTCTCCATCTCGGGCAGGAAAACCATTTCCCTGCAAAATATAAAATCTATTGCTGAGCACTGCAATGAGAATTAACCTTGATTACCGCAGTAATTTACTAATCAAAACTGGAGACCTGCTAATCAAGCTGGAATTGCCAGCTGCTTGGTTTTTATAGTAACATAACCAAAATTGAACATTTGGTAAACAAGGGTGTGGGTGTGATGGGGAGACTGGGATAGGGTGAGGGAGGGGCAGGCCCTTCCAGACGGGGAAGCAGACACAGCGAAAACATGGACAGAAATGCAGAAACTTCTCCCCACTGAACATCCCGCCGGAGCATGTGAAAGGTGTGAGCGGACATTCCCAGCAGGTGTTTCATGGTGCAGCTTGTCTTAGGTTCAGTTCTTCCCTATGCCGACCCCTAGCCAAAGACACGAGTGAGAAGAGTGAGTTTGGAAGGGGACCCTAGGAGAAAGCTCAGTAAAGCAGGGGAGCGACACTAGCTCACTCACGAGCGATACACTCATGTTCACCCCTTGGTTATTGCGGAGTGCACCTGGGACTCAGACCTGCTAGGACATGACATAGAATGTGCCGGAATGGTCCCAGACAAAGGTGCAGAAAGATGCCATAGGTGAGGGCTGCTGATATTAGCTTCTGGGCTCTCTGCGATGTCTCTCCTGAAGGGCAGAAAGGCTCTGTGGCTGGTGGAACTACAAGTAGGGGACCACCAATCTGCCCGTGAGCTCTTTAAGTGTCATGGGGATGTAAGTGGATCATTGACTGCACTGCACCCAATGAGTCTCCCTTGAACGTCACTCCTTAGCAGACAACAGCCCCTCTGAGCTGCACCTACCTGAAGAAAACAGCCTGCTCCCTCACACTTCTAAGCTTTGGTGCACGCCGTTCACTCTGATGGGGCCAAGGTCAGCTAGGGTCTTTCCTCTAAGATGAATGGCAGTTGTTTTCCCAAAGCATTATTAGCATCAGCCCTGAGCAGCACCTGGCACTCTGTGTTTTTTGATTTCTTTTCTATTCCCTGCAGCTATACTGATAAGTACTAGAGGGCTGGATTGTATCCTTTCAGCATCCCTTGGTCTAGAGGAATTACCAGTGCATGCTGTATGCTCAATAAGCCTCTCCTGATTGGGTGAGTTAATTATTCAAACATGAATCAGGAACGACGGAAGAATGCTCTGTCCAAGACCACATGGCCAAGCCTTTCTGAATTACAGAAAAAAGAGAAAAAAAAAAGCCCTTTCTCACGGATGACTCCCTCCATCCTCAGATGGCCCATGAGACAGGCGAGGCAGACATGGTCCTACTGAGCAGCAGATACAAGATGAGACAGAAGTCTAGGCTCGCTCGCATCCTCCGTCCCCTCAAGGTCCTGGGTAGCTCGAGCCTGCCATGGATCTTGGACGTTTGGATGCAGAGCTGTTCAAGTGTCTGCCTGTGTGATGCTGGCGGGTAGAGCAGCCCAGCGGTGCTTCCAGGAGTGTGCACTGATCGGTCTGTGTCTCATGTTCTCGGGAAGGCAGACGGTTCAACTTATGACCCGTCAGCTCTGAAGTAGTGTCAGAGTGATGGGCATTCAATAGGGACTTTGAATTATCGATGTAGGTCTTTTCCCAGGCCAGTGATAAGTGACACAAGACTCCCTCATGATTCTGAGAAGCTACAGCAAGCCACGTGATCCTCACCAACAACATGATTGTGGCAGGAAGTAGCTGGGATTCTACTGTGGACTGAGGTCAGTGGTGTTTTTTTTTTTTTTTTTTGAAGTAAGTATTCAAAAAATTGTATGGGATATTGTAGCAGTCAGCTGCATGTTATGGGAAGAGTGATTTATTGAAACAGGAGAAGTTACATAATGACAGAAGAAGCTGGCCTGCTTTCACAGGTCCAAGGAAAGAGAGAGAAAGACAGAAAATCCACAAGCCACAGCAGCACCATAAGCAAACACACTTCAGAAGTCCAGGCTGAGCTCAGGCACTCTGCATATCTTTAGACTGCAATTCCAGATCCACCCCAACACCTTAGGGCTGGACCCTAGGGTCCACCCACAGTGGCATTTCCTATAGCCAGATGGCTGCAGATCTAAATTACAAACTTTAATAAAAATCCGGAATATACTGGGGGACATCCATTCAAACTACCTCAGCTAGTCAACACCTTATTCAAGGACGTCTTGTGTTGGGTGATTTTTTTGCCCAACTGTAGGATTATCATGATTCATGTTCAGTGAACTTAGTAGGCTGGGTTAAGCTCTTATTTTGATAGATTACATATATCAGATATGTTTATTTTCAATTTACAGTGGGTGTACCAGGGTATAACCCTACGCTAGGTGGAGGAGCATCTGCATTTAATATTTTAATAATAGTGATGGAAAGGGAATTCTGTATTTGAGACCTTTCTCAAATCAGAGTCTTCTGCCTGCTATGCAGGTAAAGAGTTGAAGGAGACAGTGCAGGTGACCAGAATGTCTTCTCAGGGGTGCAGCACAGCCCAGAAGGTGAGCATGTAAACTAAGGCGAGGAGGAGTGGGAGGGACAAGGAAGGTGAAGGATTGACAAAAACAGCAGGGAAAATCTACTACTGCATGCCTGCCTCCCCCGGATTGGGCTGTCCAGGGACCACCTGTTGCCATTCAAGAAAGTAGAGAAGGGCTCGAGAGATGGCTCAGTGGTCAAGGTGCCTGCCTGTGAAGGCTAAGAATGCCTGTTCCAATCTCCAGGTCCCACGTTTAGCCAGATACAAAAGTGACGCAAGGGCGCAATGTCACACATGTGCATATGGGGGCACAAGCATCTAGAGTTCATTCACTGTGCCTGAAAAGGCCCTGGCAAGCCCATTCTTTCTCTGAAATAAAAGAAGACGATGACGAAAAAGAAAGTAGAGAAGGCTTCTTATCAGTGTAAATGTAAATAAAGCAGATGGGAGAGGCCAGGAGCAGAGTCTCCCTGAAGAGCTGGCTCTACAGAGCTGGGTCTAGGAGCAGAGCAGAGGGACAATAGGCCAGTGGAAAGAAGGCCTGGGCTACACATGAGCCCTGCTTCAACCACAGGTGACAGGCTGCTCGTCTTAGTGCCGTGCACAATGGAAGCCAGGGGCCTCTGACAGGTCTCTGTGTCTGAGGCAGTATGGCCCAAAGGTGTGAGAAGCCTCTCTGAGCAGCTATTGGTCAGCCCCTCCTCGTGTTCTGTGGGTGTTGCTGTGGTGGGTACCATGAACAACAGGAGCAGAGGTCCAGAGGAACGTTATCCCTGTGGTTTACGATCCCCTCCAAAGTTCCAGATGGGCCAGGAGGCTTTGGAAGACAGCGCCATGCAGGACTTGATCTGTGTTCGCCACTGTGACCAAGGGCCGCTACCCGCCCTGTGGCCTGCTCTCCGTAGGCAGGTTTCCAACAGCACCTGGCAGAAAAGCCATGCTCTGCCCTTCCCAAGCCAACCAAATCACACGGTGAATCTGACCAGTGAGCGATCATGGGGGACAAGTGCAGAGGCCATTATGGGGACAGAAACAGCAGTCATATCTGTCCATGGATCTCCCACTGCCACCTGTCCAGTTGTGACTGGGTCAGGCTCTTTTGAAAATATATTTTATTTATTTATTTGACAGAGAGAGAGAATGGGCGTGCCAGGGCCTCCAGCCACTTCAAATGAACTCCAGACGCATGCACCCCCTTGTGCATCTGACTTACGTGGGTCCTGGAGAATTGAACCAGGATCCTTTGGCTTTGCAGGCAAATGCCTTAACTTCTAAGCCACCTCTCCAGCCCCTGAGTCAGGATCTTTAAATTTCCTTTTAATTACTCAAACATATGACCATGTTCATATTATAAAATAGTAGACCATTATTGGTAAGAGTGAGGGCTTGTTGGACATTCCCCACCCCAACCTGGCCATGTGTTACATTCTATGATCACAGTGTCTTATCATGCTCTTTGTGAGTGGCTGGAACTCATGTGGCATTCCGGGGCTCAGGGTTTACCCCTTGCTGTCCTCACATCTGCTCACTGTTCTCTTTCTACCCTTTTCTCCGTTGATGGGTAGCTTGGTTAATTTTAGCTCTTATTACCACACCAAGCGCGCTTCCATGGGACTCTGCAAATACCCAGACGCAGAAAGAGCAGAAGGGCAAAAGTGGTGCACCGTCACAGTTCTAGGATGCATCGTCAGGTCCCGCCCACAAGAGGTGCAGGATGTCAGCCTTCTCCGACTCACTCCCCACACTGTCCCAGCCCTATAGCTTCACACTCACAACCATGGCCGAATTGGAGCATAGAATGCCATGGGCATTCAAACATCATGGACACCCGAGCATGGACATCAGCTTTCGTATGGCCACGAGTTTCATCCATGAGATCTTAGATCTGGCCCGCCTTTCTGTGGGGAATTTGTCCTTCTTTGTCCGTGCTCATTGATACATTGTGGTTGTTTGAATTAGGTGTCCCCCCTCCCCCGCATAACCTCATGTGTTTTGTATATTTGGTCCTCAGCACGTGGCAATTTGGGAGGTGGAGGCTTGCTGCGGGAGGTGTGTTGTGGGGGCCGGTTTGGGAGTGTTATCGTCAGCTCCCCCTAGGTAAAGCTCAGCTCACTCTCCTGCAGCTCTTCTCCACCTTCCGTGCCAGAGGTGATGTCCAGCCTCTGCTCACGCCATGTTTTCCCTGACCATCATGAAGCTTCCTCTGGATACTATAAAAGAAACCCTTTCCTCCCATGGCTGCTTTTACACGGGTGCCTTATCCCAGCAACAAAAAGCCAACTACAACAGAAAATGATGCACACACACATATTCTGTATGCTAATTCTCGTGTGTGTGTGTGTGTGTGTACTTTTTCCCATTATGCTGCAAGTCATTTTTCCCTTCTTTCTCGCCCCCTCCTCTTTTGCCTCTCTCCTTTCTTTCCTTGGGGAAATCTTGGCCACGCTCAAGAGTTGTGTTTACAGCTGGTACATTCCAGGGGTTTCTTGCTCATCTCACCTCTGCAAACCAGAAAGCCCTGAAGCTCCCAGTTGCTGCCGCAAGAGCAAAGCAGCTTTTAGAACCCACTTTTGTGAATGACAAAGAAAAAGACAGAATTCCGTCCGTTCCAAAGGACAGGGCTGTCACCTGTTGCTCTTGCCTACCCTTGTGCTCGGCTGTGCATGGCAGTAATGAATCCAGAAAGTCCTTCCCGGAGTCGGCCTCAGAATCCTTCCTCATGTGAGTGGTCCCGCAACTCGGTGTTGTCAGCGTGTAAGAAAATCTATATGCAGTCATAGCCGCCACTTAATGAAGTGCATTTTAATCATTCCAGCTAACAGGGGCTTCGGAGCCTCTCTACCCCGCAATGATTATCTCATCAGAGTTTTCATTAAAATGAAAAACTCAGCTAATTGTTTTGACCTCACCATTTAGGAAAATGATAATAATAACAAGCGAACATTTATTGAGTGGTTACTATGTACCACACAGTGTAGGAAATGCTTTACATGCAATCTGACAGTAGATACTTCTGTGGAATGATGTCATGGTCAGGGGATGGGAGCAAATAGTCCCCTCTTGCCACGCTCAGCTTAACCCTTTCCTCTCCTAAGATGTAGCCAGCAGGATGCAGCTTTCCTCCCCACCCCAGCCATAATCCTTCACCGTCTCTCCTCTGATGAGATCCCTGAACTCATTGGAGCACAGTGAGTCTTGTTTTAAATATATTTATTTATTTGCAAGCAGAGAGAGATAGAGAGGAGACAGACAGAAAGAATGAGCATGCCAGGGCCTCTAGCTGCTGCAAACCAACTCCAAACACATACTCCACTTTGTGCATCTGGCTTTACATGGGCACTGGGGAATCTAAGTCGGTTTGTTTGGCTTTGCAGGCAAGTGCCTTAACCACTGAGCCATCTCTCCAGCCCAGGTCTTTCTGTCTTCATGATTTGAAATATAAATCTCAAATTAGTAGGTATATTGGCAACTTACCTCTGTGACACAACACCCAATAGAAACGACTTCAAGGAGGGAAGGGTGACTTTGGCTCATGGCTTAAAGACCCAGTCTTGCACAGTGGGGCAGGCATGGTGGCTGGAGCAATGAAGCTCAAGGCTACTGCTGTTTACATGTTGGTAGATCTGAAACCAGAGACCCTGGGCTGGAACCAGAAACACATTAACACCTTCCTGGTGACCCACTGCTGGGCCACGTTCCTCAAGGTTCTACAAACTCCAAAACAGCACCACCAGCTAGAGACCAAGTGTTCAAACACCCAAGCTGGTGGTCATCATTTCCGATTCAAACCATGGCAAAGGAGAAAACTTAGAAAGAGCTCCCAGCCAGGCAATGGTGCCGGTCTCTACAGGCAGTGCCTCACCACTGCTGGTGGGGTACACCCTGGCTGCTGTATTGTCAAGTGGTGACAAGCCCGTGAATCTCTTGGGAATTGTTCACAATCCTTGGAAGTCACCTTTTCTGGAAATAACTGCTGAGTATCTCCTTTCTCCTGGGGGTGCCCCCCCTACCTAATATCAGACAACACAGTAGTCAAAAACCTCAAACCTGGGCTGAAGAGATGGCTTCACAGTTAAGGCACTTGCCCGAGAAGCCTACAGACCCAGGTTCCATTCCCCAGGACCCACGTAAACCAGATGCACAAGGCGACGCATGTGTCTGGAGTTTGCTTACAGGGGCTGGAGACTCTGGCATGCTCTGTCTCTGTTTCCTTCTCTCTCTCTCAAATAAATAAATAAATAAATAAATAAATAAATAAATAAATAAATAAAAGCTCAAACCTCTAGCTTCAAGGTAGGGTAATTGTCAGTCTCACTAACACATCAGAGTTCCCTACTGGAGTGCTAGTGGATCATTGCAGGTGTCAATGTCACTGGTTGAAGGAACATTTTTAGAAGGGGTCCGGCATTGTTTTGTGTGTTTGTAGAGGGATTTGGCATGTGAGCCTGGGTGAACTCAGTGAATGAGGAAGATCCGTTCTCAATGCGGATGGGCATTTTTCACTTGGCTGTAGCCAGGATGGAACCACAGAGAAGGAAAGGAAGTTGTTCTTTCTCCCAGAGCTGAAATCTACTCTTCACCTGCCCTCGGACACCAGAACTCCAGCCTTTGGACTGCAGGAATTGCACCAGCACCCATTCAGGCCTGGGGTTCTCAAACATTTGGACTTGGGACTAAATCATGCTACCCAGGAATTTCCAGCTTCCACATGGCCTCCTGTAGAATGCCTTGGTCTCAGTCATGTGAGCCAAGCCTCCTAGCGTGGTGGTGTGAATGTGTGTCCCCCACAGACCCAGATGTTTTTTAAAGATTGTAACTTGGATCTCTCCAGCTGCCTGGCTGGAGGAGGTGTCAGGTGGGGGGTGGATCCTGGGGTCCAGCCCTAGGGTGCGTTCGGGAGTGGATCTGATTTCCAGCCCGAGAGTAGGCAGAGGAGTTTGAGCTCTGCCTGGGTCCCTGCTGCTCGCTGCCTGTTTGTTCTTGCTTCTTCTTCTTTTTTTTTTTTTTTCTGGCTATTTGGTTGTTTCTCTGTGCTTGGATATATGGAAGCAGCTTCTCCCACCATGGTTTGATTCCCTCCTGGATCCATGAGCTTGGAATAAACTCCTTCCTCCAATAATCTGTGTCTGCTTTGGATGTTCATCCCAGCAACATGGAGCTGTCCACTATACTTAGTTGTGTTGCTAGCTTTTCCAGAATATTTGACATAAATGCCTGAAAGTATATCCCAGTCTATCCCAGTGTATCATGGCAGGAGGTGAGGTGGAAGTGCAACTCACTTCATGGTGGCCAGAAACCAAAGGGAGAGGATGTTGGTGCTGGCTGGCTTTCTCCTTTCCCTCTTTTTATTCCATTGAGGCCCCCAACCTATGGGATGGTGCTGGGTGGTCTTCTCTGCTTAGTCGTTCTCTCTGGAAAGACCCCCACAGACATAACTAGAAGTGTGCTTTACGAGTCTCCCAGGTGACTCTCAGTCCAATCAAGCTCACAGAGAGGACCCTCCGCCATGCTGCCTGTCTTGCTGGGCATCGAGACATACTATTGGTTCCATGCCCCAATACTGGGAGGTCACTATGCTGTACCTTCAACTGGTGTCTTTCTCTGTCCTTCCCAGCTTTTCGACCACTCCCCTCACTTCCATCTGAGAACATTCCTTCCACAGATCTCTTCCTCAGACCCTCTGTCTCGTCCTGCTTCCTACTTGCAGGGAGCCATTCCTAACACATGGATCCCAGAGCGCTTCCTCCATCCTGGTCATCCTTAAGCTTCAGTGACAAGTCATCCTTTGCTTTCCTGATGAAAAGCATCCAGTCAGGTCCCATGAAGCCCTGCAAGAACAAGGGAGAGTATGCCTGCCTGTCAAATGGAAGACATGCCAAGGGGACTGGGGATCACCTGGATCTTCCTAAGATGCATCTCTTCTCCACTCAAAATGCAAGTGAGATCCTGATTGAGGTGGGTGCGTCGGGCACTTGGGTACCGCTCTAGCTGCAGATGGATGCCACTGCTGTTAATTTTCATTGTCATGCGTTAGCTACTTTTCCCAAGACCAGGTACTGACAGGAGCTACTTAAGAGTCAAAGGACCTGTTTTGGCTCTGGGTTCCGTCTGTGTGTTACGGCAGGGAAGGTGTGATACGGCAGATCCTCACGTCTCACTTGATCGGGAAGCAGGGAACAGGACCAGAGGCAGGGCTAACATATATAACCCTCTAGTCTATGCCCTACAACCTTGGGTCCACCAGCTAGGCCACACATGAAAAAAGATTCCACAACCTCCTAAAACAGCACCACCAACTGGGGATCATGTTAAAATTCCTGAGTTTGGGGGTGTTGCTTGCATGTGAACCACAGCAGTTCATATGGCTTAAGTTTGTACACTGTTTGAAATATAAATTTGGGATTATTGGCAATCTGGAATGACTCTAATCCAATGATTTCTATGTTAGGTCAGGTCATAAATCCCAGCAGCCTTCAGTGCTACCAGACCCGTGACCCTCTGACCAGCTTCTCTGTGTCCCGGACTCTAAGCTTGCTTTCCTCTGAGGCCCGCGTCGTGCTTTTCTGTGGTTATCTTAACCTCCCTCACCCAGCATCCTGTGAGACAGTTGTCTAGAAAAATCGTTAAGACAGGAAAGCCCTAGAGCCATCACCACCAATATCCACTTGCATGAGCTCGAGCTATCTGTGTGCTGTTTGCTCACCTGAGCATTAGCTCACCTGAGGGGAAGGTTCGCTCCCAAATCTAGTAGGATTCGTTTAGTTGTGAGTGTCTTGGAAATCCCACCTTCTCCTCTTCTTTCGCTTTTATATCTTTAAACATCACCTTCATACCAAAAGAGGCTGTGTTTTCCTCTGCTTGCCGAGCCCCCACTACAGTAGAAAGCAAAGGCCATGCAGACATTTTGTCTGGTTGGTTTTGGAGACAGGGTCTCACAATGGATATAGCCCAGGCTCACATTGAACTCCCAATGGACCTGACTCTAACCTCCTGCGTGCTGGGATGACAGGTGTGCACCACAACATCGAGGTCAGATCTAATTTGGATCTGGAAAAGCCAAGTCTCTGTGCAAGGGGAAGCTTGTCCATGAGGTGATCATCTGGGAAAAGTCATGGGCCAGAGGAAAGTTAGGTTTAATATTCAATTTTGAGGTGGTTCTAAGCTCCAGTCAGAGTTCCTTCCCTCACCTTCCTGTGCCAGGAGCCAAACCTACCCTAATATCACAAATGACCATCTACCATTCTAGCCCAGTCAAAACCCATCTGGGACTTTGTAGGCTCAGGAGATGGGCAGGTCATTATAGAAAACCCAGCTCTCTTTCTGTTTTTGAAAACAGAATTGGGGGTGGATTGTCTTTGGGAGTGGGGAAGATGATCCACTCAGGAATGTAATGCAAGGCCAGAACTTCCAAATGTGAGTGTGCAGGAATGATGGCAATCGGGAGTGTTCACGCTACAGCGGGGGTTCCTAGGTTTGTGTCAATTTAGTCTCCAATCAAGAGCAGTCCGCCTCACTTTGCCAAATCACACAACGGTTCTCCCACCCCCACCCCCCGCCATCACATTGAGAAAGGGGATCCACTAACAAACAGCATGACGATGTCACAAATCAATTTTATTGAAACCGTATTAGGTTTCAGTAAAACTAAAGGACCAGACACTGAAGGAGAGGAAGCCAGGGGAAGAGAAGACAGCACACCAAGATTTACTTCTGAGTGCTACAAAATATTGAACTAAAAATAACATTAAAGATGAAATTTGTAATGAATCTCAAGCTGCTAAATTCCCCAAGGCTGAGTCTGCCAAAGGCTTCATGGCAATCCTCTGTTCTTGCCTGTCTTTATTTAAATATTTTATACAGTTGTCTATGTTCATGTGCAGAGTGAACTGTCATTTATATTTCAGTCCACTCTAAAATGGATCTTAGGCCTCCTCCAGCTGAGCTGCACGCAGAGCGGGGCTGAGCTGAGAGGTAGGCTTGAATGAAGACGGATATTTAATGTACTTCTTATGTACTTATACTTGCCTGTCATGTTTTCTGCCTTAAACCTGATTTGTAATTCTATGGGTTTTGTGACATTATGATAAGATGCGATGTGCGCAAGACTCCCATTTAGCAGGGACATTGACGGGCATTTGAGTTAAGGAGAGTGGTTGACGGGAGCGGAGGCAGGATTCGGACCCTGCGGCTTAATGCTTACTTGAAGAAGTTGCCTCTTCTGGAGCCGTAGTATTTCATGCTTTTCTGTACATTAGACTTTGCCAAAGTGAACTTTTGGAAGAATAAAACATTTCCAAGATAAATTCAATTTTCGCTAGTGTTGAAACTGAACTTTCTGTGTCGCTCAGTGATTTACTCCAGTTTGGGTGGGAGAGTGCATTATCTGAGTTCACACATCGAGGTGGAGGGCTGAGAGAAAATGGCAAGGAGGAAAGGAACAGCTTGCAGCAGCCGGTGTAGACGGCCTCGGTTTACCATGCAGAAGCAGGTGGTGAGGGTGAAGATGAAGCCCCACTGTGGATTGCCCTGAGGTACTCGGTTTGACAAGTTACAGCACCTATAGTGTGAGCCATCCAGCTCTGGGAAGAAGGAAATCTGGGGAGGGGGAAGTTCCTGTGGCCCGTCCCCACTGCCCATCAAGTGTCCTCAGGATGGACCGACAGTCCTCAAGCAGGCTAAACTTTCCTGCAGGCAGCCTGGAGGAGCGGTTTCTTCTCTTCCAATGCCCAGCCAAGCACTGGCAATGTTCTACCCTGTTCCAGGTCCTTCACCCTTCTCTCCACATAGTCCTGGATAGAACACTTGTCATATGCCAGGCACCATCTTCTTGGGGTGGGAGCACCATTCATAGCTCTGGATTCTGGTGCAAGCTGCACACACACACACACACACACACACACACACACACATAGGCAAATAAATGGTAAGGTGAAGAGGTTCTCTCCTGGGCCTTTGGGGGGAAGAGAGGCCCTGCTGGCCCCTTTATTTCAGTCTTTGGACCTCTAGAACTGTGTGTGTCAGTCAGCTTTCTGTTCCTGTGATAAAATGCCTTTTTTAAAATTTATTTTTTATTTTTTATTTTTTGGTTTTTCAAGGTAGGGTCTCACTCTAGCCCAGGATGACATAAAATGCCTTTTAAATAATCAGAAGAAGGATTCGTGTTGGCTTATGATTTACTCAGTGGTCCTTCGAAGAACATCTCGCTGCAAGTATGTAGTGGAGCCAAGCTACTCGCTGGATGGTGGCCAGGAAGGAAGGAGGGGGACGAGAGAGAGAGAAAGGGAGGCTGAGGACAAAATATCGCCTTCAAAGCCATGTCCCCAGTGGTTTGCTTCCTCTCAGAAGGTCCATTTCTGAGCATCTTGAGTCAAGTTCGGGACCGTCATGAGCCAATCAACTTTCATGGGCCCGCCTCTGAAAGCCACTGACCTGAGAACCGAGCCTTCAACACGTGAGCTTCTGAGGGTCATTCCAGGTCTAAACTTTAACACTGAGAGAGGATAAATCTCTGCTTTCAAAATATATTTTAAGTTATCGCCTAGAGAGAGAGGGAAAAAAATGAATGTGCCAGACCTTCTTGCCACTGCAAACAGACTCCAGACATATGCGCCACTTTGTGCATCTGCCCTTACAAGGGTTCTGGGGCATCGATTCCAAGCCATCAGGCTTTGTAAGAAACTGCCTTCAACCACTGAGTCATCTCCCCAGCTCTAAATTTCTGCCATTGAAAGTCCCAAAGCCTGTGGCACTTTGTGGTGGGAGGCCTGGGAAACACATTGCCTGTCTCTCCTTAGTTTCCTGTCGACAGGACCCTGACGAGGTGAGGACACTCATCAAGAGTTGGAGCGGTGCCGACAGACCACTGCTTGGGGTGATGTTCCTTCCTGACACAACAGGTCTTTTCCAATAGTCACATGATCAGGAGTGATGTTCTTGGCCCTATCCCTCTCTCTCCCTGCAGGGAGGCCTGATCTATCCTCAAAGCCCATGGGGTTCGGGAAGCACATCGAGGCCTTCCTCTCATGATGGCATGACTTTGACATAAGCACGACCAAAATCCAGTCCCAGTTTCATGTGGGGCCCAAGAGTTGGCTGAATGGCTATCCTTCCATTCAGAGTCTTGGGGATTCCACCCAACCCACACACAGGCCAAACTTGTGCTGGACCAACATTCCTTCAGCTGCAGGGAACAGAAACCCAGTCCTGTGGCTTAAGGAGGAAAGTCAATTCTGTCTGTCGGGAAATAGAGACCTTGGGACAGCCCTTTCTTCTGAGCATGCATCCTGGGCGGGGCACAGCCACACCTCTAACTGTCATTTCTCTTCTCTCTGTCTCCTTTTGTCTACCTCAGTGGACCAGCCACCTCTGCTTTAAGAGAGGAGGCAGACGTCTATGCCTCCTGGGGTACTGTCCCTTGATGACAGGCTTTCAGGGCCTCTCTGTCCTCACTCCAAATCTCCTGCAAGGAGACAGTAGCAGATATAGTGTGGGTCAGATGCCCACTCTAGCTCCTACCCATAAAGACCACAGCAAAATACTCATATAATACAACATGGCCTGGGGGGGGCTATACTGGCGACTGGGGTCAGTTCTTTGGCGAAAGGATGTAGTGTGTGTGGGAGTGGGGACATGGGTAGGGCAACTCTTCTTCCAGAAACATCCTCAACTAACATTGTTGAATCTGACATCCCCTCACCCCCCCACCCCAGACTCGTGTGCTTTGTATACCTCATCCCCAAGCTGGGCATTGCTTTAGGTGGTGTGGCCGAGAAAGTCAATGGAGGTGTGTCCTTAGTAGAATATTATTCCTGCCTGCCTCCAAGTCAGTCATGATGTGAGGAACACTCCACCTCACGTCTTCTTTTCTCTTCCATGATGGACTGGAATCTCTAAATCCTCGAGCCAAAGCAAACCTTTCCTCCCTTGTTTCTTTCACGTCTTTTATCTTAGCAACAAGAAGAGCTAACTAATACAAGCACCCATTTCTCCATTAGACTCCAAGGTTTATAACAGGATAAGTGTTATGGGGGGGGGAAGGAAGCATGGTTAGCACTCCACCCAGGAAGGTCTCTTCAGTGATTTGATGACCTAGCCAGAGACAAAGAGAGATGTGTGTCCAGGGATGGTGGGGAGGGGCCTGGATTGAAACCTTAACCATGTGAGTGTCTGTATCATGCTCCTCCAAGGACCCTTCTCGGGATGGAGGTTCAACCCTGAAGCACAGCACTGTTTGAAGACTTTCTGGGCACAGTTTCCACAGCTGGGCCTTTGCTGTCTGCTGTATGCGTCTCCTTCCCCTGTTTTCATTGTGACCATTTATTTTTTCCAGGCCTCGGTCTCTTTACCTGTTACACAGACACGTTTGTTTATCAGACAGGGTCACACCATATAGTGCAGGTTGACCTGGAACTCATGATCCTCCTACCTCAGCCTTCTGAGTGCTGGGGTTAGAAGGATGCCCAGCTTTGCAGGCCACTGAGAAATCAAGCCGAATTGGATGTCTTCTTCCTGTTGACTAGCTTCCAGGGTACTGGAAAGAGCTCTATACATGCCATGTGGCAATAAAAGTCACCAACAGTCTTAACCAGCAGTAGACCCTATAGCCTTACAGCTGAACCTACTGGTACAATGGTGGCATGCCTGCTATGGGGAAAACCAGCTGCTCTCTGATTGGACTTGAGGCCCGCTCTACAGGAGGGAAATCATTCCCGTTACCAAAAACCTAGCCAAAATCTTATGACTTGGGAAGTCAAAAAGCCCTGGTGGGGGGGGGGGACTACTGCTGCTGTCTGGATAAATTGGATATAGTATTATGCCCACCAAACTGACCTCTAAATACCTATGTTCATGCAATTAATACTACTCTCACTTTTTGTTACAGAAGCTTCTCTTTTCAGATGACAGTGACCACTGGGATGACTCAAAACTCACCAAAGTGCTGAGAAGTGTCAGTGCTCAGCACTGAGTGAGACATCTCTATCACAGCCTCCAAGGCTCAGGGGCATTATGGAAGAGATGGCAGAAAGAATGTAAGAGCTAAAAGAAGGGGAGCAGTGCTTACAATGCTGTCTTCCAGACACAATGTGGCCATGGCATTCACGACCTCACAGTGGCTGAAGCTACCTACAAAAGACCTGCATCATAAGAGGGAAAAATGATTGCATCAAAATTAAGAGATAGACTAGTTGGAAATAAGGGATTGAGAGGAGAGGGATTCAGGAGTGGGAAAGGGGAGGGTGATGAGAGGGCATTTTGATCATGCTATATGGTTTATATGTATGGAAGCTGTCAATAAACAGTTCAAGAAACAAAAGAAGGGCTGTAGAGCTGTCTTAGCCACTAAGGTGCTTTCTGATGAAGCCTAGGGACCCAGGTTCAACTCCTCAGAACCCATATAAGCCAGATGTACAAGATGGCACATATGTTTGGAGTTTGTTTGCAGTGGCTAGAGGCCCTACCACACCCATTCTCTTTCTCTCTAATAAATAAATAAAGTAAAATATAACAAAGAAGTAGACCCAGTATAGTAGTTTAAATAAATGTCCCCCAATATATTTAGGAGCTTTATTAAAGCCTTTTGGATCTATGGCCACCTGGGTAGAGGGGAGTCACTGGCCGGATCTTAGGGTCTAGTCCTAAGGTGTGGTGAGACATTTAAATTCCAGTCTAAAAATATACAAAGTGCCTGAGTTCCTCCTGGAGTTCCTGAAGTGTGTTGTGTGGTGTGGCTTTTGGCTTTTTCTGCTTGCAACTTTTCTCTTTGTTTCTTTAAGAGGGGGCCATATTTTTGTCATTATAGAACTTCCCCTGGATCTATATGCTTCAATAAAGTGTCCCTTCCTCCATAACTGTTCCGGCTTTAAAAGTTCATCTCAGCAACATAAAACTGTCTACTACAGAAATTAGTACCAGGAGTGGGGTGGGAAAAAAATCTGATTTTAGTCCTTTAAAACCTTTGTTTTTGGGAAAACAGGCATAGACTTGGTACTTACAATTAATGATGTTTGAGGCTTGACATAACTTTCTAAGGAAAAAAAGACTACAAAAGACTTTATTAAAACTGGGATAGTAACATAAGGGCTGGCTACATTCTGCTGCCCAGCCCAGAGAGTTTAATCAAGGTTTAATTTGTAATAGACTAATGTATGTGGCTAAAGATATTGGACTGAGTGATTTAAGATTTTAAGTTAAAAAACCTCAAACAAGTTAAAATTACAAACATTAAGACTGGTTTAAGGTTACTAAAGCTACTGTTGTCAAACTCATTAATAATCTTAAAAAAATGGCCCAACTACTTTACATTAAAACAATAGAGAAGATGCCTAAAAAAGACTATGATAAAAGTATAAACTCTTTTTAAAAATTAACTAAAAAAAAAAAAAGCCTGCTCTTCAACATGACTTATTTTGTCCCTAAATTAAAAATATGACTGTGTCCTACACACCTGGTATTGGTTTCAAAAACATAAAAAAAATGAGTAGAGTGGTCATTAAATACACACAGTTTCAAGAGCTACTACTAAGATACAACATATAGGCAGGACATAATGACCCTCATAAATAGGCTTAAAAAAAAAAAAACCTTTAAAAAATGGACCATGGTTTACATAAAGACCCAAAAATGTTTTAGCTATACCAAGACTATACAAAGACAACCATAGAGACTGCTGGCTAGAGATAAAAGTTTTCCTTGGCTACTCATCTCAGCTCAGTAGAGGGACAAAATTTTTAAAAAATCCAAAGACTGTCCATCTCTGGTTATAATATCAAAGTTAAACTACAAAATTCATGACACCAGAAAAAGGTGTGAAAAAGGCTGAAGGAGATAAACACAGAGAACATCCAACTCCAACTAAGCCAGATATCCAGAGACACAGAGGCTCCCAAAACCTCATCACTGAAGCAGAACTAAAATGACCCCAATGTGGCTCAGGGAAAGTCACAGAAGAGGAGGCAGAAAGATTGTTAGAGTCACAAGTTGGGGCATTAAGCACAGAGACTGGGGCCTACCCCCCAGAAATCTTGATGACCCCCACAATGCACGACCCACATTCCCCATTGATGAGGGTCCCTTTGGAAGAGGGAGGACAGGGAGGAGGACAATGGAACCAATACTTTGAATGTAAAATCAGAATAACAGAAATTTTAAAAAGTCAACTGTTGTCCATAAATGAAAAAAAAAAAGTTTAATGTTTACTTGATGGTTATTGAGTTTACATTGTTCTGGTCTCTCCTTACTATGCTTTATAAATAGTTAAAAATGCTTACTCTGGGTCGTTATATGTTAAAAATATATAACTTGTTTGATTTTACAAGACTCACAGCTAAAATCAAACTTAAATCTCAAAAAAGACTTGGGACTTAAAGACTATCTAAAGTTGGTAAAAACTATAAAAACTTCCAAGTTTAGAATAAATAAAATTTACAATGTAAGATGATGACAAATCTATTGAGGACCAAGGACAAAATGTGGTAGTTTGAATAAATGTCCCCCATTAGATTCAGGAGTTTTATTAAAGCTTCTCAGATCTGCAGCCTCCTGGGTGGAGGAGAAGCCACTGGACAGATCTTAGGGTCCAGCCCTAAGGTGTGGTGGTACATTTGAATTCCAGCCTCAAAATATACAAAGTGCCTGTGTTTCTCCTGGAGTCCCTGAAGTGCGTGTGTGGAGAGGCTTTTAGGTTTTCCCTCTTGGGGTTCTCTCTCTCTGTTTGGTCCTTTAAGAGTGAGCCAATTTCTTCTGCCATTATAGGACGTCCCCTGGATCTGTAAGTTTCAATAAAATATCCCTACCTCCATAACCGTGCCTGGTTTAAAAGTTCATCTCAGCGACCTAAAGCTGTCTACTACAGCCAGCTTTTAATAACCAGGGTCAAGCCAACCTCTGACTGGTTATAAGCATACAATGAAACACAGTGAAAACGGCAATGTCTATACTGATGCAATGTTTCTGGAGACTCCAGGCCTCAAAGCAAGGTCCTGTGTGTTTGCTTGACTCCAGAGCAGAATTGCCTTCAGGGGCTGTGGCCTGTGGCCCCTGGGATACCAGCAGGGGAAATCTGTGAATGGGCTCCATGTCCCTCTGATCTACTGAATGGAGGAGTCAGGCACTGGGAGGGGCTGAAGGCCGCCTGGCACTTCTGTTAGGTTAACTGTCAGTGGGAGCAAGCCTGCCCTACCCTGCCTTTGTCCCTGTAATTGCCTTTGTGTTTTCGCACTGACCCTGGGCATCCATTTGACTTGTGACTCTCTTTCTGGTCACGGAACACAGACGTCAGTGAATGGTTCAGATTCACGCGGAGCATCTCCAAGGTGACAATGAGCTCTGTGCAGCCCCCATCAACTGGGGAGGTGGGTCGGGTTGGGCCCTGTCTCTGGGGCAGGCCTGATCTATGACCCAGGGCTCTTCCTTACTAAGGAGGACATGTGTCCTGGGGAAATTGCCAAAGGTAGTAGAAAAGAGACGAGAAGACCATGGCATCTGTGCTGTGAATACTTAAGATAACATCAAAACAGCTTGCAGCTTCTCCCCAGTGGCCAAGGAAGTCATCCGTGTCAGGTAGACCAGTCATTCCTAGATCATCAGGCACAGCTCTCTGGAATCAGTGAGGGCCACTCAGTAAGGATGAGGGGTTCTTCTAGGTCCACCTTAGGGGTCTTTGAGGTAGGATCATGAGATAGATTTTGTAAGGCTTCAATCTAATTACAAGTGCCCTTATAAATGGGAGACCCAAGCTGGTTGTAGTGGCACATGCCCTTAATCCCAGCATTAAGGGATGCTAAGGCAGGAAGATGGTATGTTAAAGCCCAGCCTGGGCTGCAGAGCTGGATCTTATCTCAAAAAAAGAAAAAAAAAACCCAAAAAACAAAAAGAGGACTAGAGTGACATATTTCAAACACACACGCACTCACGCACGTGCGCGCTCAGGAGATAGCCATGCGAAGGGGGATAAGGATTTGAAGATATAAGTAGCCTTTAAAGGTGTTCTGATCAACCCGTGAGCTCAATGTTTCTGGCAGCGATGCCACCTGGAAAAGGCGAGAGGGTTGAGGGTTGAGCCAGGCTATTCCCCATTTGCTCCCTTCATGGTTCCCGTTTTTTAGACCTCTGGCCTAGAGAATGTGAGAGAATGTTTGTCATTTCAAATCACCAAGTGTGTGGTGATTTGGCACATACTCATAGGAAACCAACATACCACACAGCATAGATCTATGTCCCAACATACCACACAGCATAGATCTATGTCCCAACAGGTGGCAATAGGATTACCACTTAGAACACCAGCTCCCAGGGGCACTAGCTGGGGCTCCATGTTCCCAAGCTCTGGAGGGTGGGAACACACTCTGACTTTTATTGTCTCTGATTATCTTCCAAGAGTCATACACGCCAGTCAAAGATTAGCTCCTGGAGAACCAAGGCCATGTGCCAGACATTCTTGCATGCCCAAAATGCTACAGTGCTTAGCCTCGATGAAGGGGAGTAAAGAAGTGTGCAGGGCACTGATGCCACATGCCTGGGATTCCAGTGACACTTTGTCTCAAACAAACATACAAACAAAATCAACTGACTAACTGGCTAGTAGATGGGTCCCTTACCCAGCACAGACATGCCCATCTACCCACTGGCCAGGGACAGACAGGTCATTTTAAATTGTACAGGATAGGATATCTCATGTTTCTGGCTCTATAATACCTGGGAAGCCACAGGTTGGACTAAAGCTTTCTCTTTTTTTTTTTTTTTTTTTTTTTTTGTTTTTCCACAGACTGGCCATTGTAGGTGGGAATTTCCCCTCTGACCAGATGTAAATGCGGTTTTTAAACAAAACAATGCTGGAATGATAAAGATCACAAAAATTTCTGTCTCCATTCGATGAGAGGCCCAGCTAAACACTGCTTATGATCCCTGCTCACTCACACATGCACCATAGCCAAGCCATCACTAGGGAAGAAGTGTACACACACACACACACACACACACACACACACAGCTTACAGAAAACTGTGACAAGACAGTAAGCACAGAATGAACAGAGAAGTTTTGGTATAAACACATCTTTTCCGAGGGTTGGCGATTATTTCTGAATATTACAGATTTTCAGCATTTGCTTTAGTGGAAACAGCTGTCACTCAGAGACCCAAGCTCTAAGCCAGAAAATATTGAGCTCCAAAGCTGAATGTTCTTGCCTTCGTGGAACAAGGGATCCCAGGAAACCCAGCACCACCGACTGTGCCCGCCTGCTCCTGGCAGGTTCCCAGCCTGCTGTCCTGTGCAGACAGGACCGTCGTCCTAGAGGAAGAAGTGGCTCACTGCAGTCCCAGAACTAAAGAGCACGACACTTGTTTAAGAGCTCACGGGGGGGGGGGGGGAGATGGCTCAGCCGTTAAAGCGCTTGCTCATAGGGCTGGAGAGATGGCTTGGTGGTTAAGGCGCTTGCCTATGAAGCCTATGGACTTGGGTTTGATTCCCCACTGCCCATGTAAGCCAGTTACACATGGTAGTACATGTGTCTGGGGTTCATTTTCAGTGGCTGGAGGCACTGATGCACCTATTCTCCCTCTCTCTCTCTCTCTCTCTCTCTCTCTCTCTCTCTCTCTCTCTTTAAATAAATAAATATAACTTTTAAATAAATTCTTGCTTACAAAGTCTGCTGACCATCGTCCAATTCCCCAGTACAGATGAAAACCCAGATGCACAAAGTGGCACATGTGGGGCTGGAGAGATGGTTTAGCAGTTAAGGCGCATGCCTACAAAGCCTAAGGACCCCCGTTTGATTCTCCAGTTCCACATAAGCCAAATGCACATGGTGGCGCATGCATCTGGAGTTCATCTGCAGTGGCTAGAGGCCCTAGTGTGTCCATTCTCTCTCTCTCTCTCCCTCTCTCTGTCTCTAATAAATAAACACATAAAAATAAAATATTTTAAAAAAACAAAGTGGCACATGTATCTGCAGTTCATTCACAGTGGCAAGAGACTCTGGTGCACCCCTACTCACTCTCTCACTCAGCAGTAAATCAAATATACTTTTTTTAAAAAAAGAGTTTACAGGGGGCTGGAGAGATGGCTTAGCAGTTAAGGTGCTTGCCTACTAAGCCTAAGGGCCCCTGGTTCCATTGCGCAGTACACATGAAAGCCAGATGCACAAGGTGACGCATGAATCTGAAGTTCGTTTGCAGTGGCTAAGTGCCCTGGTATGCCCATTCTCTCTGTGTGTCTTTCTCTACCTGCCTTTATCTCTCTCTCTCTATCATAAATAAAATGTTTTTTTTTATTTTAAAAAAAAAGAGAGCTCATAGGGCCGGGTATGGTGGCGCACGCCTTTAATCCCAGCACTCAGGAGGCAGAGGTAGGAGGATCACTGTGAGTTCAAGACCACCCTAAGACTACATAGTGAATTCCAGGTCAGTCTGGGCTAGAGTGAGACCCTACCTTGACAAAAAACAAACAAACAAAGGAAAAGAGCTCATAGGGTAGACAGTAGAAAACAATGGTAAAGTCATGAAAGCAGGCAATGGAGACTTACAGAAGGCTGCTGGAACCTTCTGAGGCTCATTTCCCTCTCTTTCCCCCAGATTTCACATCTATTAAGTGAGGGAGTTGCTCTCTGCTGCTATGAACTACTTGGTTACAGAAGTCATTGAAAAGCTGGGGGACGAGTCATGAAGTGACAGGGAACATGACACTTTGAGAAGTTTGTGCAGGCTTCAACTCTCTTTCCATCCCTCTGATTCCAACAAGACGGAAGCCTCCTGTGCTGGTCTGATTCAGTGTCCCCCAGAAACTGAGGTGTTCTGGATGTTAGGTTCCCAGCTGATGGAGATTTGGGAATTAACGCCTCCTGGAGGCAGTGTATTGTTGGGGGCAAGCTTATGGGTATTATAGCCAGTTTCCCTTTGTCAGTGTTTGGCACACTCTCCTGTTGATATTATCCACCTTATGTTGATCAGGGGGTGATGCTCACCCTCTGCTCATGCCATCGTTTTCCCCTGCCAGCATGGAGCTTCCCGTTGAGTCCGTAAGCCAAAATAAACCTTTTTTCCATAAACTGCTTTTGGTTGGGTGATTTCTGCCAGGAATGCGACCCTGACTGCAACACCTCGGCTTGCCATTTCTGTCATCGTCTCCAACAAGGACAACAAAAAGAACAGGAAAAGGTTCAAGGCCACAGACAAAGGAGAGCATCTAGCCAGCCTTCCATGAGACTTTCTTGTCTTCATGGTTGTCAAGGCAAGTGATCCTGGTTTTACATCTGTGGTCATGACACAAACATCCCTTTAAATAAATGTGCGTGAAAACAAAAAAAGAAGAAGAAGAAGAAGAAGGGACAAGTTGAACAAATACATTAGATAAATTGAAGTACAGTAGCACACATCCATAATGCCAGCTATTCGGAGTGCTGAGGCAGGAGGATGGCCAGTTTGAACCTATCCTGGGCTATCTAATGAGTTCAAGACCAGCCTGGGCAACTAAGAGTGTCATAAGAATAAAAATGTTAAAAGGGCTATGTAGTGAAGTGCTTGCCTAGTACATGTTAGACCCTGGATTCAAAAAAGAGAGGAAAGAGCTGGAGAAATGGCTCAGTAGTTAAGGTGCTTGCCTGCAAAGCCTGACAAGCAGGGTTCGATTCCCCAATACCCACCTAAAGCCAGATGTTCGAAGTGGAGCATGCATGTGGAGTTTGTTTGCGGTGGCTGGGGACCCTGGCATGCCCATTCTCTCCCTCTCTCTCTTCTCTCTCTCTCTCTCTTCCTCTTTTTCTTCTTGTCTCCTTGCAAATATATAAAATAAATATTTTTCAAAAAGAGAGTTTACAAGAGGTAGAAGGAGAGGGGAGGGGTCCCTGTCCTCCCTAATCCTAGGAATTCTTCCAACTCAGCTTCCTGTGTCTTATATTTTATGTATATTACGTCTAATTGACACATAGTAGCCGTGCATATTTATGGGGTACAGTGCAGCATTTCAATGCACGTAGAGAATGAGTAACGATCGGATCAGGGTAACTGGCATATCCGTCACCTCAGACATACATCATCTCTTTGTGTTGGGAACATTCAAAATCCTCTCGCCTAGCTGTTTTGAATTATTCCATTAATTGCTGTCAATATAACCATCCTACTGTGCTGTTGAACATTAGAAGTTACTCCTACGTCCAACCACCAGCATGTCTTGCTCCTGATTCCCTCTTTGGCACAGACCTGCGGTGCCCCCGGGTCACACAGCACACAACTGGCCTTTCTCTCCCTGTACACTTCTCCTCCGCCAACTGCAGCCACAGCAAAAGGCCTCTCGATCATGGCACCAAAGCGGCCACTTCGCAGGCTTCCCGGACACATGACTACTTCCATCAAAAGACATAGATTTGGGTGCATGTGCGACGGCAGAACCCAGCAAGTTTCTCCTGCCTGTTTACATTAAAACTCCTCATTACAATTCAAATTACTTTCAAATTATGCTCATCTGGATTGCCGTGCTTTCTAAAGACTCCCATGCCTATCTCTTTCTGGGGTTATAAGTTAAAATATTTTTATTATGATAGAAACTGCTTTAAAGACTCCACAGACGTTTGTTAAACTGTGGGTAAGACAGGTTCATGCTGAATAAGTGCACCCCCCCCCTTGCAGCCCACGCTCAAAAAAAAAAAAAAAACAAGGACAAGAGGTCTGCAAAGGAAACAGCATTAAGCATGAACTTGAAGCCTTGCATGTCGGTTCTGCAAACAGCTAAGACCCAGCGCTGTGTGCACTCACCCCCACTGACAGCATAGGGGGAACCACGGCACTGGCCACTCTCCATATGAATGCTCTGAGGGGCTGGCGAGAAGGTGCCATGGGTAAAGTGCTTGCCACACAAATGTGAGAACCTGAGGTCGGACCCCAGCACCCAAGTACAAAGCCAGACTTGAGGCTCAGAAATGGCTTAGCAGTTAAGGTGCTTGCCTGCAAAGCCAAAGGACCCTGGTTCAATTCCCCAGGACCCACGTAAGCCAGATGCCCAAGGGGGCGCATGCATCTGGAGTTTGGTTGCAGTGGCTGGAGGCCCTGGCGCGCCCATTCTCTCTCTTTTTCTCTGTTTCTTCCTCTCTCTCTCTCTCTCTCTCTCTCTAAAATAAATTAATAAATACATATTTTTTTAAAAGCCAGACTTGCAATAGAGGGTGCTGGGAGCCACCTATCTTCCTCCTACCCCCAAGAGCTCAGCAGAAGAAGAGAAACACTAGTGAGTTTCAGTTCCGGCGAGGACAAGTGACGGAGATTTCATCAGGAGGTCCGAATGTGAACTGGACAGAGCATTATCAGAAAAGGCCATGTGCAGAAGCCGGTCATGAATCCATATGAACATATGGCCTTACTTAACAACATAGACGCTGTGAGCAGGTGCGTGTGCGTGTGCATGTGTGTGTGTGTGCATAGGCATGAGTGTGTACTCGTGCCCACATTCACAGGTCACGCTGACTGGCCTTGCTTGTCTCCTGGGTGGCCACCCCCACCCACGACGGCTGAGATGACAGCCAGTGGCTGGGCAGCTGGGGACTGCCCAAGCACACCTGGACCTCTTGGCTGATTCACCACATAAGCGCGGTGAATCTGGAAGTTTCTAGCTTTTGTGGTCACCAATATACATGACTCCATGCTCTTTGGTGTTTTCTTTTCTTTTTTTTTTTCTTTTTGAAGCAGTGTTTTGCATTCTAGGCCAGGCTGGCCTTAAAATTGCAGTCTTTCTGCCTTCGAGCACTGGGATTATAGGAATACGCAACCATTGTTGCCTCAAAGCATTCATGTATGTGTGTACACATGTGTGACATATGCATGTGCATGTGCTTGTGTGGGGGCACCCATGTGTGCCCGTGTACGGAGGCCCAGAGGTCCATGCCAGGATGTCCTCTTCACTTGCTATCCACCTTGATTTTTTTAATTTCAGTATAGGATCTCTCTCTGAACCTGAACTTCACCAATTCAGCTGACTGGCTCTGGCCAGCAAGTCCCAGCACCAAGTATTCGGATCACAACTAGAAGCCCAGGGCCAGGACGGAACTCTCTGTAATAAGAGGCCCACGTTTTACATCATTCATGGCTTGGCCATCCTTCCTTCATTCAAGGATACAGAGCGCAGGGATTCTGAAATCTACCTCAACACAACCTCTTCTCCTGCCTATGGCCCTGGAGAATTCCTATGCTCCTCCCCTACCCCGTGTGGGGGTCACTTGGCATGGACGGGAGTCACAGCCATGTGCAGGAGGAGTAAGATGGAAAAAACAGGAGTCAGACACAGGCGATGCATACGTTCAGTGACGGTGAGCCCTCGGTCATGACATTAGATGTTCAGAGCACAGTGCTCGGAGGGCAGCCTGTGCTCACTGACGGTGCAGCAAGATGACACCAAACCTCAGTGGCCACACAAGGGCCATGCAGTGAAGAGAAGGAGCGAGTACTACTTCTAAACGACAGCCACCCACAAGTAGCAGGTGACAACAAACACCCTGAACGGACAGCACTAACACATGTAGCATAGGGTTCAGTGGGGCTGGAGGCGGGGAAGGTGGCTTGGAGGAAGTGATGTTCAAGGTAAATGCTGAAAAGGAAGCGGAGACTAGTTCAAAACATATGAAGGGCCGAGAGCTCCCGAGAGAAAGGCAGCAACCGCCCCGGGGCAGAGAGGGTCCCAGGAATCTCTGACAACAAATGCATGAGGTGGGAGGCTGGATTCCATGCTGAGTGGGAATCACTCTGATCACTCTCCAGGGACCAGCGGGAAACAACACTGTGCCCACTTCTGCCCTCCTCAGTGTTCCTCCTCACAAACTCCCCGCTTTACCCCCGACACGGCTGGTTGGACTGGTTGGTCCTCAAAGGACATGTTTGGAGGATAAAGGCATGGGAGCGCTGTGGTCTGCTGGTCATGTGCACAGCGTGAGGGTCGAGAGGTGCAGGGGTGTGGTGGTTTGAACATACCCCCCCCAATAGGCTCAGGTGTTTTATTAAAGCTTGTCTCCAGCTGCCTGGCAGGAGGAGGTGCCACTGGGTACGGACCCTAGAGTCCAGCACTGAGGAGTCCCTGTGGGTGGATCTGATTTCTATCCCAAAGGTCTGCAGGGAGGTTTTTGAGCTCTGACTGGGCCCATGCTACTTGTTGCTTTTGGTGTGTGCTGGCTGCTGGTGGTTTCTCTCTGCTTGGAGCTGTGAAAAGGGGCCAGTATCATCTGCCATTATGGAACATCCCAGGATCTGCAAGCTTCAAATAAATATCCCTTCCTCCAGTAAACTGTGTCTGGTTTGGAAGTTCACTCCAGCAACGTGGAGCTGACAACAACAAGGTCTGAACACCAGTTCTCCATCTTCTGGGACTCAGGCTTCCTGAGGCATCAGAAGAAGGTTCTGGGTGTGTCTCCTGAGCACGGAGAAGTAGGATGGATGGCTGTGAGACCACCGAGGTCAATGGTGGGCTTCGGAGGAAGAACAGAGAGAGCTTTCCATGGCAGGTGCCCTCAGAAGGTCACCCTGCCTTGCCCATCTTTGACAAGAGTTCTGAATGGGTCAGGGAGGTGTTGGAGAGGGCCTTTGCTCTGAGAGCTCGTGGTCTCCTTGGGGAGGGCTTCAGAGTCACCATGCCCCACCTAAATCTTGCCTGTCTTTCCAGACATTTTCTCTGCTCTGTCCTGGACCAGCACGGGCCTGTGTGAGAACTCTGTCCATGGCATCAAGCAGGCAAACCAGTGGATTACACTAGATTACACAGAATCCACAGAGACAGCTGAGAGTGCCATAGGCTTTAAAGTATGTCCCAGGCACTCAAGCCCAGTGTGGCTGGATATGAGCCAAGCGGAAGCCCCTCACCAACTCTTGGGGCACAGAGTCAGGGGGGTAGGGGATGCCCTTGGCTCAGGCTGGATTGTAGAGTCTTCCGAAAGCTAAGGGACGGCCCAGTTAGGGGGCAGTTTCAAATTCCCCACCAACCCCTTGGAGACAGAGGATAAAAGGAAAGGTTTTGCCTCCAAGGAAAAGTAAAATGGCATTAACAGAAAAAAGAAGTTCGGGGTGTCCAAACCACCACGTGTCACTCCCACACAGAAGGTCACCTGGCCTCATCGCCCCGCCCTTGACCTTCTGCCTTAGCTCCAAGCACGGAGATTTTTTTTCCCCCCACTGGAAGTACCATGGGCAAGGAAAGGGAGCATGTTACCCTCCTTACATATGTTCTGGAACACTTTTTTAAAATGCTATGAGCTTAGCATGAAGGGGCAAGCCTGTAATACTAGTGTTTGGGAAGCTGAGGAAGGAAGAGGATTCTAGACAAGAGATTCTAGATTCTATCGCTGAGCCACGCCCCCAGCCTCTCATTGGTGGAGTCTAGACAAGTGCTCTACCACTGAGCCACGCCCCCAGCCTCTCATTGGTGGAGTCTAGACCAGCCATCTACTGCTGTGCTATATACCTGTATTAGCGAGGAAGGGTTTAATTCAATTTACAGCTACTGTTACAGTCCATCCTGGAGGCAGGAGCTGGAGCCAGATGGTCACAGTCAGTTCACAGTGAGGAATCAGAGAGAGATGAAAACTAGTTCTAGGTGGTAGAGCACTTGTCTAGAATCCACAGTGAGGGGCTGGGGGTGTGGCTCAGTGGTAGAACACTTGTCTAGAATCCACAGTGAGGGGCTGGGGCATGGCTCAGTGGTAGAGCACTTGTCTAGAATCCACAGTGAGGGGCTGGGAGTGTGGCTCAGTGGTAGAGCACTTGTCTAGAATCCACAGTGAGGGGCTGGGAGTGTGGCTCAGTGGTAGAGCACTTGTCTAGAGTTCACAGTGAGGGACTGGGGGCATGGCTCAGTGGTAGAGCACTTGTCTAGAATCCACAGTGAGGGGCTGGGAGTGTGGCTCAGTGGTAGAACACTTGTCTAGAATCCACAGTGAGGGGCTGGGAGTGTGGCTCAGTGGTAGAGCTCAGGGGTGGTCAGTGGTAGAGCACTTGTCTAGAATCCACAGTGAGGGGCTGGGAGTGTGGCTGTGGCTCAGTGGCTCAGAACACTTGTCTAGAATCCACAGTGAGGGGCTGGGAGTGTGGCTCAGTGGTAGAACACTTGTCTAGAATCCACAGTGAGGGGCTGGGAGTGTGGCTCAGTGGTAGAGCACTTGTCTAGAATCCACAGTGAGGGGCTGGGGGCGTGGCTCAGTGGTAGAGCACTTGTCTAGAATCCAGTGAGGGGCTGTGGCGTGGCTCAGTGGTAGAGCACTTGTCTAGAATCCACAGTGAGGGGCTGGGGCGGGCTCAGTGGTAGAACACTTGTCTAGAATCAGTGAGGGGCTGGGAGTGTGGCTCAGTGGTAGAGCACTTGTCTAGAATCCACAGTGAGGGGCTGGGGTGTGGCTCAGTGGTGCACTTGTCTAGAATCCACAGTGAGGGGCTGGGGGCGTGGCTCAGTGGTAGAGCACTTGTCTAGAATCCACAGTGAGGGGCTGGGGCGTGGCTCAGTGGTAGAGCACTTGTCTAGAATCCACAGTGAGGGGCTGGAGGGCTGAGGGGCTGGGGCGTGGCTCAGTGGTAGAGCACTTGTAGAATCCACAGTGAGGGGCTGGGGGTGTGGCTCAGTGGTAGAGAACTTGTCTAGAATCCACAGTGAGGGGCTGGGGCGTGGCTAGAGCACTTGTCTAGAATCCACAGTGAGGGGCTGGGGCGTGGCTCAGTGGTAGAGCACTTGTCTAGAATCCACAGTGAGGGGCTGGGGCGTGGCTCAGTGGTAGAGCACTTGTCTAGAATCCACAGTGAGGGGCTGGGGCGTGGCAGTCAGTGGTAGAGCACTTGTCTAGAATCCACAGTGAGGGGCTGGGGCGTGGCTCAGTGGTAGAGCACTTGTCTAGAATCCACAGTGAGGGGCTGGGGCGTGGCTCAGTGGTAGAGCACTTGTCTAGAATCCACAGTGAGGGGCTGGGGAGTGTGGCTCAGTGGTAGAGCACTTGTCTAGAATCCACAGTGAGGGGCTGGGGGTGTGGCTCAGGGTAGAGCACTTGTCTAGAATCCACAGTGAGGGGCTGGGGTGTGGCTCAGTGGTAGAGCACTTGTCTAGAATCCACAGTGAGGGGCTGGGGGTGTGGCTCAGTGGTAGAGCACTTGTCTAGAATCCACAGTGAGGGGCTGGGGGTGTGGCTCAGTGGTAGAGCACTTGTCTAGAATCCACAGTGAGGGGCTGGGAGTGTGGCTCAGTGGTAGAGCACTTGTCTAGAATCCACAGTGAGGGCTGGGGGTGTGGCTCAGTGGTAGAGCACTTTGTCTAGAATCCACAGTGAGGGGCTGGTGGCTCAGTGGTGGAGCACTTGTCAGAATCCACAGTGAGGGGCTGGGGGGCGTGGCTCAGTGGTAGAGCACTTGTCTAGAATCCACAGTGAGGGGGGTGGCTCAGTGGTAGAGCACTTGTCTAGAATCCACAGTGAGGGGCTGGGGGCGTGGCTCAGTGGTAGAGCACTTGTCTAGAATCAGTGAGGAGGGGGGCGTGGCTCAGTGTAGAGGGAATCCACAGTGAGGGGCTGGGGGTGGCTCAGTGGTAGGGAATCCACAGTGAGGGCTGGGGCGTGGCTCAGTGGTGGCACTTGTCTAGAATCCACAGTGAGGGGGCTGGGGCGTGGCTCAGTGGTAGAGCACTTGTCTAGAATCCACAGTGAGGGGCTGGGGCGTGGCTCAGTGGTAGAGCACTTGTCTAGAATCCACAGTGAGGGGCTGGGGCGTGGCTCAGTGGTAGAGCACCACAGTGGGCTAGAACTTGTCTAGAATCCACAGTGAGGGGCTGGGGCGTGGCTCAGTGTTAGAGCACTTGTCTAGAATCCACAGTGAGGGGCTGGGGCGTGGCTCAGTGTTAGAGCACTTGTCTAGAATCCACAGTGAGGGGCTGGGCGTGGCTCAGTGGTAGAGCACTTGTCTAGAATCCACAGTGAGGGGCTGGGGCGTGGCTCAGTGGTAGAGCACTTGTCTAGAATCCACAGTGAGGGGCTGGGGCGTGGCTCAGTGGTAGAGCACTTGTCTAGAATCCACAGTGAGGGGCTGGGGCGTGGCTCAGTGGTAGAGCACTTGTCTAGAATCCACAGTGAGGGGCTGGGGTGTGGCTCAGTGGTAGAGCACTTGTCTAGAATCCACAGTGAGGGGCTGGGGCGTGGCTCAGTGGTAGAGCACTTGTCTAGAATCCACAGTGAGGGGCTGGGGCGTGGCTCAGTGGAGAGCACTTGCTCCACAGTGAGGGGCTGAATCGTGGCTCAGTGGTAGAGCACTTGTCTAGAATCCACAGTGAGGGGCTGGGGCGTGTGCTCAGTGGTAGAGCACTTGTCTAGAATCCACAGTGAGGGGCTGGGAGTGTGGCTCAGTGAGGGGCTAGAGAATCCACAGTGGGGACTGGGGCGTAGGCACTTGTCTAGAATCCACAGTCAGTGTGGCTCAGTGGTAGAGCACTTGTCTAGAATCCACAGTGAGGGGCTGGGGCGTGGCTCAGTGGTAGAGCACTTGTCTAGAATCCACAGTGAGTGGCTCAGTGGTAGAGCACTTGTCTAGAATCCACAGTGAGGGGCTGGGGCGTGGCTCAGTGGTGGCTCAGAATCCACAGTGAGGGGCTAGAACACTTGTCTAGAATCCACAGTGAGGGGCTGGGGTGTGGCTCAGTGGCAGAGCACTTGTCTAGAATCCACAGTGAGGGGCTGGGGTGTGGCTCAGTGGTAGAGCACTTGTCTAGAATCCACAGTGAGGGGCTGGGAGTGTGGCTCAGCAGCAGAGCACTTGTCTAGAATCCACAGTGAGGGGCTGGGGGTGTGGCTCAGTGGCAGAGCACTTTTCTAGAATCCACAGTGGCTCAGCGGTAGAGCACTTGTCTAGAATCCACAGTGAGGGGCTGGGGGGTGGGCTCAGTGGTAGAGCACTTGTCTAGAATCCACAGTGAGGGGCTGGGGGGGCTGGTAGAGCACTTGTCTAGAATCCACAGTGAGGGGCGTGGCTCAGTGGTGGCACTTGTCTAGAATCCACAGTGAGGGGCTGGGGGTGTGGCTCAGTGGTAGAGCACTTGTCTAGAATCCACAGTGAGGGGCTGGGGGTGGCTCAGTGGTAGAGCACTTGTCTAGAATCCACTCAGTGGCTCAGTGGTAGAGCACTTGTCTAGAATCCACAGTGAGGGGCTGGGGGTGGCTCTGGGGAATCCACAGTGAGGGGGCTGGCTCAGTGGTAGAGCACTTGTCTAGAATCCACAGTGAGGGGCTGGGGCGTGGCTCAGCAGTAGAGCTCAGTGTGAGGCTGGGGCGTGGCTCAGCAGTAGAGCACTTGTCAGAATCCACAGTGAGGGGAGGGGCACTTGTCTAGAATCCACAGTGAATCCACAGTGAGGGGCAGTGGGGCGTGGCTCAGTGTTAGAGCACTTGTCTAGAATCCACAGTGAGGGGCTGGGGCGTGGCTCAGTGTTAGAGCACTTGTCTAGAATCCACAGTGAGGGGCTGGGGCGTGGCTCAGCGGTAGAGCACTTGCAATCAGTGAGGGGCTGGGGGCGTGGCTCAGCGGTAGAGCAATCACTTAGCATGTATAAGGCCCTGAGCTCAATACCCAGAACTACAAAGAAAGAAAAAAAAAAAAGAAAGAAATGCAATGAAAGGAAGAGAAGGGAAGGGAAGAAGGAAGGAACTGAAGCAAACATTTAGTCCCTTGCCTTGAGTGTACACATGAGAGCACAGGAGGAAAACTCGCAGTGGCTGGTGGCTCATGCCTGTCATCTCATTTCCTTAGGGGGCTGAGGCAGTGGCATCAAGAGTTCAAAGGCCAAAGTAAACAAGTGTAGGACGTTGTGTTTTAAGAGATACGGTATGTACTGCTACGATCGTTCTCAAATATATTATCTAGTAGATATAAACCTTTCTGTAAGAAAAACGTTCCACATGACCAATGGATTTTAGAGGCACTAACCTCTCACATGTATGTTGACTTTTCTCTACTCTTGCAGAAACAGATGCTCATATATCCCATAAGGCCAGTTGTCAGACAACATCACCTCTAGGCGATGAAGGTCACCCTGAAGTGTTTTGAGCAAACCTTTGGACCCCCTCTTCTGTGTTCTCCTCTACTGCATTCCCAGGAAACCCATCTGCCTTCTCCACTCTGCCTCTGGCCCATATGACTAATCCCCCTCTAATTGTCATGGATCAAATAGCAGGAAAATATTTCCAGTTGCCCGTCTCCTGTTTTCCAATTGTCCCTCTGTTATATGTCTAAGTAAACATTTGTTCTGCTTATCGTTTCTGAGCAAAGACATGAATCACTTGCCTGGAAGAAACCACAGGGGCAGCTGTTGCCGATTAGGGACTGACATCTGGGAACCGGGCCTGCTCAGCGGGACTGCAGAGGGAAGCTTGTTTCTTGCTTAGCCTCCTGGAAGAGGAAGCCTGGGGCACGGGCGACTAGCAGCCAGGACCACCCTACTGTCTTGTGGTGGGACACTGGAATAGCCAAGGCTGAAGCTTGGCATGGTGGTGCACAAGTGTGATCCCAGCAGGAGGGAGGAGGAGCCAAGAGAATGATAAGTTCCAGGGTGCACAGGAGACTCAGAAAGAGAAGGAGAGAAAGAAAGAAAGAAAGAAAGAAAGAAAGAAAGAAAGAAAGAAAGAAAGAAAGAAAGAAAGAAAGAGACAGAGGGAAGGAGGGAGGGAGGGAGGGAGGGAAGGAAGGGAGGGGAGAGAATGTAAGTTAGAAAGAGGGGGGGGAGAGAGGGAGGGAGACAGAATATACCAGACTGTTGGCCTTTCCTTCCTAGGCATCTACACATAGGTGGCCTCATCTCCCTTGCTTCAAACCCTATCTGCGATCCCGTGACTGTGTCAGAAGTGCCTCATGCTCATGTTCACCACTGGCATTTCAGATCTTTTTCAGGGAAGTGCTTAGATGGGAAACCCACAACCCCAGGGACCTGCAGCCTGGAATTTCAGAATCCAACTCCTAAAATCCACCTATTCCATTTAATCCACCTACCGGTTGTTCCAGAATCACGCACTCAAATCTTGCCTCCTTCATGGGACTGTAGGCTCTCAGTCAGGGATTGCGTTAGAGCAAGTGGCCCTGCTATGACAAAGAGACCCAGTATGCGAGTGCTCAGCACAGACGTTCATTTCTCATTCCCATGGCAGTCTTCAGTGGGTGTGCATCCAACCATCCAGGGCCTCCCGTCTTCCATGGCTCCTCCTTACCCTAGATCCTAGTCCCCATTTGTGTCTAGCTGGGGGGGGGGGGGAGAACAGAACAGAAGAGAGGAATGTTGCTGGAAGATTTTCATGGATTAGATCTGGACATCAAACATGTCACTTCTGTTCTCATCCATCTAACAACCTTAGTTGAGTGGCCACAGTAAATTTCAACAGAGAATGAAGTTCACTCGTGTCCCTGAGAAGAGTGTGACTTTGGAAAATGAGCTCCTCTGCCTTTCAAATCACTATTCCTCCCCAGGACCCAGAACAGAGAGGAGTCTTCAAGGGATGTTCTGGAAGAACTTGGTACAAGTTGGGCACTGGCCAGTCTCATTCCATTCAGTCTCCAGAGCTCAGGACTAAGTTGTCCCTGGAACCCCTCACACCTGCACCCCTCTCTCTGCTCACGTGAAGCAGCCGCTGCGGTTGCCGCAGCAAGCAGGATCCAAGGCTGGTCTTACAGCCACACAAACCTCATCCTGGCCTCTAGCCACAGAGGCCATGTGTACAGAAATCCATCCTGTAAGTGCCAGGTGGGCATCAAGCACCCACTGAGATCCCACTGACTCAGGAAGCTCGGATCTTTGTCCCATCTGTCTGGGTCAGTTCTGGGTCCTGGGCTGGCTGAGTGGCAGAGAAGTAGATTGTGTCCTTGGGAGAGAGGCACGCATACTTAGAGGTAAACAGGCTGCCAAGGTACTTTTGCAGTTAGTTGTGAAAAAAGATGACTGAAGATGATGGTGTGTATGCTAGCATGCACGTGCATCCACATGCTCGCACACGCACCCTAGCACCAGGAATCCGCCTCTCTGTAACCCTCTCTT
Organism: Orientallactaga sibirica; assembly: GCA_036365145.1. Taxonomy (NCBI): domain Eukaryota; kingdom Metazoa; phylum Chordata; class Mammalia; order Rodentia; family Dipodidae; genus Orientallactaga; species Orientallactaga sibirica. The sequence continues at coordinate 5,742,863 of JAEOAD010001365.1, forward strand.
TCTGCTGACTCATCTCTCCAAACACTCCCTGCCATTACCCCTTCCCAGCCAGGAAGTGGCTTCAGGAAACCTTTGTGCTACGGGAGGAGCTGTGGAGTGGACCCCAGGATCCTTGATAGATGCCATCTTCAAGACAGATCTCAGGGCTCCACCCCACCACCATTGCCACCACCCTGGCCTGGGTAATTGTCACAGCCTCCTTCTTGTCCTGTGATCTTACGAAAGTCAATCTTCCACGCGGCATCATCTTTTCTGATGGGTACAGTAGCCTAAATCTGTAAGCTCAGCACTCTGGAGATGGAGGCAGGAGGATCATGAGTTCAAGGCTAACTCCGACTTCATATCAATACCCTGTCTTAAAAGCCTCAAATCTGAGGATGTTGCTAGAATTCACTGTTGAGAGCCTGGGGTGGGGCTCCATGGTAGAAGGTTTGTCTAGAAACCACTGGAGAGGGGCTGGGTGATAGTGTGCCTGCTTAGCATGCCAGGGTTGTGGGATCCTTCCTCAGCACCACATGCACAAAAGGAATGTGAGGCGTGAATCCTCTTGTGCTCCTGCCCTCCTTGAAGGCTGCCCTTGGCATTCACGTCCTGTTTCTCTTCCCTTACCCTGCTTCGTTTTCTTACCACACCACCGTTATTGCAAGGCAAGTTCTCTAAGCTAGGGCCTTTGTCTTATCCACTTGTATGTCCCTGGTATTGAAGGCACAGGGCTTCTTTAAGCCTCCGTTTCCTCAACTGTCAAAAGGACAATGAATTCTGTGTGTTCCCTACCTTAGAGCTTTGTGAGGTTTAAATAATAAAATGCAGAACAGTGTGGGGTGCCTGCCCTGTAATCTCAGCACAGGCTAAGACTCTTCCAAAGAAGAGAGAAAGGAAGACAGTGAGAAAGAGAGGGAGAGTAAAGGAGAGAAAGGAGAAAATAAAGAAAACAAAGCTGCACATCTCGAGTCTGTGACGTAGTTAGTGCTGCTGAGATGTTAATTTTACAAAACAGCTTCAGCTGGTCCATGTTTTCAGTCAGACTGTGACATGGCCACTGGAAAGAGCAACCCCAGCTCCTCCCAACCCCCAGCTGAGAAAACACAGGAGTCTATTGAAAATAAATTAGTAATGCCTCATTCTCAATGAAAAAGTCTCCAAAGAGATTTATAATTTTATTTTTTCTATGTGCACGGAATACCATTAATCAAAAGGAGCAATAGTCTACCTTGTGTTTTGACTACTTTGACCCTCTTCAACCTCTGCCAATTTTTATCTCATTTTTGTTTAACTTTATACATCAGAGTTTAATTTGAGAGCTGGTCCAGAAGACAGTGATGTATAGGTTATATCAAGTGAGGCCGAAATTACCCTGTCCCCAGGGACTTTGGGCTGAAGGGAGGGTCCCAGTCCCGTGGCAGGGGTAGAAGAGGAATGGCACCGTTTGCCCCCCTTGAACTCAGCCTCCCTCTACCTAGCTGCCTTCCTCATTTATTGATTTGGCCCCATTTGAGGAGCTCACAAGATTGCGTCCATCCAGGACTCATGCCTTCTGCCCAGCCGCAGGCTCAAAGCATCTGCCGCTGTAGACAATGTCATTTTCCACACCTGAGAAGGACTTCTATTAGCATTGATTTTTTTTCCTCTTTAAATTGTTATCTTCTCGGGTGAGCGTGCCCAGTTGGCAGCATAGTCTGTCTAGCCAGAGAGATTGTGGATTTGTTTCCGTGAATGTCCAGAGCACTGCCTGACTTCCACCCTGTGAGCTCTCGACAGGATGGATTCGTGAGCCAGGCAAGGTGGTGTCTGCCCATCATCTCGTGCCTTGGGAGGCTGAGACAGGAGGATTGCTGGCTGTAAGTTGAAGGCCAGACTGGGCTACATAGGGAGACCCAAAAAGTCTCCAAATAAACAGTTGATTCATGAACACATGTGTGGTGGTTTGAATTAAGTGTTTCCCCCATAAAGTCATGTGTCCTGAATGCTTGATTCCCAGCTCATGGCAAGTTTGGGAATTGGAACCTTGTTGGGGGTGTGTTGTTGGGGGTGTGTTGTTGGGGTGGGCTCATGGGTATTATAGCCAGCTTCCTCTTGCCTGTGTTGGGCACTCTCTCCTGTTGCTGTTGTCCACCTGATGTTGGCCAGGAGGTGATGTCCACCCTCTGCTCATGCCTTTGTTTTCCCTGCCATCATGGAGCCACCCCTTGAGTCTGTAAGCCAAAATAAACCCTTTCCTTGCATAACTGGATTAACTGGGCTGGCGACACAGGACTGCTGAGCTGCAGTCTTTCCAGGAAACTTTCCACATGGAGGGCAGGAGTACTGGGGACCAAGACAGACCTGTGGTTGTCTTCAGCTCTCACCTTGACCTTCCCCAGCTCTCACCTTGACCTCTGAGCTTCCCAAGTCTGCCTCACCAGGCACCGGGCCTCATCAAAAACCACATTTCCAACGAGCCACTCAAACCATGGCCCAGGCCTTTGCAGTATAATTCAATTTAATTAATTTGTTTGAGACAGGATCTCCCTATGCCACCCAGGTTCCATCATCTATGTCTCTGCAGCTGGCTTTAAACTCACAATCCTCCTGCCTCAGCCTCCTTTGTGTTAGAATTATGGTATTTGTCACCATGACCAACAGGACTTAGCACGTATTCAAATTTTTTTTTTTTTTTTTTTTTTTTACAGGCTGAAGAGATGGGTTAGTGGTTAAGGCACTTGCTTGCAAAGTCTAATGACTCCAATTCAATTCTTCAGGACCCATATAAGCCAGATGCACAAGGTGGTACATGCGTCTGGAGTTCATTTGCAGTGGCTAAAGGCCCTGGAATGCCCATTCTCTCTCCCTCTCTTCTCTTTCCCCCTTCTTCTCTATCTCTGAAATAAATAAATAAATAAATAAATAAATAAAATAATATTTAAAAATATTTTAGTACTTAGCCTTTTTAAATGCATTCCTCCGCCCTCAGTACTCATCACAGTTCAAAATCATGTACTTGTGTGATTTGATTGGTGTCTGTCTGCCATGATGGATCCTAAGGACATGAGCGAGTTCTGTCATTAAATTTCACAAGCGACTTCTGTGTGTCTAGCACCCCTAGGGATGGGCACAAGGGCTAAGCACACAGGAAGTACCCATAAATCCTCCTGAGTGAGTCTGGAGCAAGGTGGAGGGAGAAAACGTGCCTAGACAGGGAAGCTGGCTGACACCTGGTCATCTGGTCTCTTGCCACCCAGAAGTCAGAGAAGGGGGTCAGGAAAGCATTGAAAGGTGGCTAGACTTTGGAGCTAGGTGACGATGCCAACAGTGGCAGGAGTCGCTGGCAAGTTCCTTTCCTTAGTCCTGCACTTTGGCCCCCAGGAGCTCTCAGTCATGTGTGCGGCTACTGAGCCCCGGAAATGTGACTGCTCTGAATTCCCATGTAAATATACACCACATGCAAGGTTTCAAAGGCTTCCTAGAGAAAATATGCAAAATCCCTCCCTAATAATTTTTATATTTATTATGTCTCAGAGTGAACTTATGTGCTTTTCAATAAAACTGGTTAACTCAAAATCATTATTAAAATCATTTCTTCCTTCTTGTGCTTCTTTTGTCTTACTTTGAGACAGGGTCTCACCCTGTGGTCTAGGCTGGACTCAAACAAGCCATCCCACTGCCTCAGCCTACATAGCGCTAAGATTTCAGGTCTGTACCACCATGGTTGGCTCTTATATTTTTGAAAAGAAATATTTAGACTTATTAGCCTGGCCTTAAATTCTAGTGCTGCTCTAAAGGAAGGTCGTTGGAAGAGAATTAATAGGGAGAGGCTCATATAAATATCAGTGCTGAACACGAGTGGTTAGGGTTGGACTTCTGCTGCTCCATCTCACTGTGCTAAGTATTTATCCTCAAGTACAATAATTGTGGGGTGGGGTGTCATCCTAAAGAAATAATCTAAAACATGTTTTAAAAACTTTATCTGGGGCTGGAGAGATGGCTTAGTGGTTAAGCGCTTGCTTGTAAAGCCTAAGGACTGTGGTTCAAGGCTTGATTCCCCAGGACCCACGTAAGCCAGATGCACAAGGGGGCACATGCATCTGGATTTTGTTTGCAGTGGCTGGAGGCCCTGATGTGTCCACTTTCTCTCTCTCTCTCTCTACCTTTTTTTCTCTTTGTTGCTCTTAAATAAATAAAAATAGAAAAACAAAAAAATATTATTTAAAAAAATCTTTATCTGTATCTACTCACTATCACACTCTAAAGTAACAATAAAAACCAGAAAATAACCTACATGTTTAAACAGGAGGATGACAGTAAGAAGCATGTTAACATTCACACAGTTGAATACTATGCAACCATCAAAAATTCTACCCAAGGGCTGGAGAGATGGCTTAGTGGCTAAGCACTTGCCTGTGTAGCCTAAGGACCCTGGTTCAAGGTTCGATTCCCCACGACCCACGAAATCCAGATACACAAGGCCCATGCATCTGGAGTTTGTTTGCAGTGGCGGGAAGGCCTGGTACCCATTTTTTTTCTCTCTCTCTCTCTTTCTCTCTCTGTTGCTAATAAATAAATAAATAATAAAAAGTAAAACTTAAAAAAAAAATTCTACCCAAGATTAGAATATGCCAAACAGCCAGGCATGGTGGCACACACTTTTAACCCCAGCACTTGGGACCCTGAGACAGGAGGATAGCAATGCATTTGAGGCCAGCCTGAGTTAACATAATGAATTCCAGGTCAGCCTGGGCTACAGCAACACCGTACCTCAAACGTACAAACAACAACAACAAAAAAGAACATGACAAAATATAATAAGGTGAAAACAAAAATTCAAACTTAGATGCTGCATGCTTAGTGCAGCCCTCTGAAAAGCTGCAAGGAAACCAAATGGAAGGAATTATGTCATAAACAGTTGTCTGTGCAGGGTGGTGTGATGTCTTATTTTTCTTCTATTGTCCAATCAAATGTTACTTAAGTCTTTTGAGAAGAGAATTATCCATCTGTCAGGGAAGAAGGACTGGCCTCACATTTGTCTGAGCATCCTAAATGCTTAGGTGGCGACATGTTGGTTTAGGTAGCCTTCAGGCACACAAAGTGCAAACCCCAAGCCTTCTGAAAGAGCACCCTTACAACTCTCACCACCCGCCAGGCACTCCATCCCCTTAGTCAAAAGACCACCTCCATAATGGACCTAATGTACCCCCATAGACTCCAGGGTCCTTGGGGCAGCCATCTGACCCTTCCCTCAGCTTTGGCAGCCAGCCTTGTGCTTTCAAATGTGCTGTGTGTTTCTAGTTTCTCAGGAGCTGGGGCTGTTTCATTCGTATCTGCTAGGGTGTTTCCAGCATGGGGGACCCTGAAAGAGGACATTCACTTCTGTGTGGAGCTTCTCAGGCTGTGGCTTGCCCCAGAAGGCTCCCAGGACCCAGTTCTACCCCAACCCCTTCAGCCTGGGAGCAGCTACAGTTCCCTTAGGGCTCTGCCCTGCTGTCTTTCTCCTTGGCAGATAATCTCCCTAGGAAAGCCCGCGTGAGTAACCAGAATTCGAGTATGTTTTCTCTTTCCCACCAGAACCCTTCCTGGCATAATACATTTTTTTAGCATGCGCATAGTCCATGTGGTGTGATGTGTGGGCATATACATGTGCTAAGGCAGCACCCAATGGGCGTGCTTGTGAAGGCCAGAGAAAAACACTGAGCGTTCACCTCCACGGTTCGCTTGCCTGTTTTTCCTTGAAATGAAGTCTCTCACTGATTTTCACAGTTTGCCATTCATTTTCATTTCTTTTCTTTTCTTTTCTTTTCTTTTTTCTAGGTAGGGTCTCACTCTCGAGCCCATGCTGATGTGGAACTCACTCTGTAGTCCCAAGCTGGTCTAGAACTCACAGCGATCTTCCTACCTCTGCCTCCCTAGTGCTGGGGTTAAAGGCGTGCATCACCACACCCGGTTAAATACTCTATATTTTCATAGCCTGCCAGGCATGAGCCTCAGTGATTCTTAGGTGTCAGCTCCCCACAGGAGCAGAGTTACAGATGCACATGACCCACACCCAGCTACTCATACCTCAGGCCCTCCCGCTTGAGCAGGGCTGAACCATCTCTCCAGCCTCTGCCTAACATAATATTTAATTTGAAAATACAATGATTGTCAGGCATGGTGGTACCATCCTGTGATTCTGTACTTGGGAAGGCTGAAGCAGGAGCATCATAAATTCAAGGCCAGCCTGGGCTCCACACACATATAAACAGAAAACACAAAGTCTGTGTCCCAAGCGTACAGGGAAGAGGCACCAGAGGTACTATAGGGAGTATGGTCCCTGTGTCTGCTCAGTGTGTTCCAGTGCCAGAGGGGACACTACCACTATGGGGCAGACACTCCTGCATCCAAATCAATTCAGGTCAGGAGTCTAGAAAGGGCACTGTGAGAGGGGATGAGGAGGTTTGGAGAGGAGGAGGGGGGAGATAAAAAGAGGTACTACTGCAACGCATGTGACTTGAAAGCAGAAAGGGAACCTTGAGGGAGAGAAAGGGGAGCAGAAAGAGGTGGGCAGAGGCACAGAGGAAGACGGTGGGTTGTGGGGACAAATAAAAACAAAGTGGGTATGAAAATACCATAACGGAATCCACCACTTTGTATGCCTACTTGAAAATTAATAAAAACAACAGATTCATGTTAAAACCAATTTAAGTTCAACCTCTTATAAAAAGCCTGGGATCCTCCCCTGAGGTCTTCCAGTCCTCCTTAGCAGATTGAGGTAAAAAGAGGGTTAAATGAGATGAGATGCTGAACTTTGGAGCCTGCGGCTAGGTTGCAGTAACGTCCCTCTGACCCGGTATATAGGGCTTTCTCTAGCTGTCCTATTTATCTACAGGGACTGTCAGCTCTATACTTGCAAATGTCCCAATCAGAGGCCACTTCGGACAATTCTTTGACTTCAGGGAGTCCCAAATCCGTCTCCCTCCCACTCTAGGCCAGCAGGGCCTGGAGGAAAAGCCCCCTCCACCGCTCTTCCCCAGGTACTGCACCCAGTTGGTGTGGGTGTGGGTGTAGAGCCGCTTCTTCAGAAAGGCAGGCTAGCACAGCAGGAGGTGAAGCACACTCTAGGAAAATCACTTGTTTGTTTAAATACTGTTCTCAGGCAACACACCAGAATGAGAGATATCAGGATTTGCCACCCCAATCAAACAGGGAAATAAGTGATCAAAATCACAGAGCAGGGTGACACGGCATCTGAAATTAAAACGGACCTACTTAACATTTCCCTATTTCGACCTCAGAAAGAGTGCATCTTTGAACAGCTCATTGCAAGCCCCCCTCCACACATACACTCTCTCTCTCCCTCTATCTTCCCTCTTTGTTTCTTTTCTTTAAGAGTCTTCTTTTTAAACTCCCTTTGGGAAATTTCTTATAAATGAGGATTTGCATCTCAAGGGATTACTCTGGTTAGGAAAGTGTTTTATTAAAAAAAAATATATATATATGTATGTTTGCTACAGAATGCTGAGCGATATAATTAGCCGGTCCCTTCTGTTTTATTTTAAAAGGCTGTATGGCCAAGTTCTAATTAAACATATTCTCAGGACGTTTGAGATCTGAAGGTGCCTTCAAAATGGGCACTGAGATGAAAGAAGGCAGGCCAGAAGGCAGGGCTCTGGCCCAGACACGCACTAGGTACCAGCCCCCTTTCCATTTCCACGTGTGCGCAGTGAGCACATCCTGCCATGGGTGGGTGGGACCCTGCTCTGTGTCCTGGGAGGTCACATAGGAAATGAGCTGATCTTGTTTGATGTCAGGCAATCCCACAAGGCTGTAGGAGGCCCTGGCCAGGATTCTGTGGAGAAGGTAATAGGTTGTCATCTTTCAAGTGAGAGTGGTGGCCAGCTCCGCCATTCTGAATTGCACGGGTCCCTTTGGCTAGTTCTTCCCGCACATTATAGCAGTGGTCAAAGATGGCCGTGCTTCACGTTACTCTGGGAACTCAGAAATGAATCTGAGTAAAGACAAGCTGACTCCACCAAGAGACACAGCACCATGTGCTGGTTTGTAAAACAGGTAAATAGTGCTGCCCTGTGTTCCCTTGGAAGAAGCAATGATGGGGAGTTAGATGTAGTCTGTTCCTCTTCAGGATGGACTAGGAACTCATACGAGTGAAGAGTTCGGAAATTCTTCTTCTTCCGTGTGCTCCCGTCTTGGCGCCAGGGCACGACGCGCTCACTCTGCAAAGCACGTTCAGAGCCATTAGAACCTCTTGAAAAGCCAAGCGGAGCTGGCACTTGTGAATGGCGCCAATATAGCCATGATAGAAAAATCATTTGGCATGGCTAGGGTGTGTTAGCTCAGTGGTAGAGTGCCTGCCTGGCATATGTGGTGACCTGGGTTCAAGCCCCAACACCACAAAAGAAAGAAAAGAAAAAATAAAGGGAAAGGAAAGAAGCCCATTTGGCGTGGGCAGGAATTTAGATCAGGGGTAGAACACTTGCCTAGTGTGTGTGCCAGACCCTGGGTTCCACTGGGGGCAGGGGGTGCTTCCTCCAGAGTTAATCATGTTCCTGCCACACAGACCCAGCGATCACCCTCATAGATATTGACACTCAAGAGAAATGAAAAAACTGTGTTATAAGAAACCTTGTTACACGCACGTTTTCAGCAGCTGGATTCACCAGGTCCCTAGTCGTAAATAACTCAATTGTTCTGCCGATGAACGGGCCTGTGGACTTGGGTACAGTGACACAAGGGATGCTTTCCCAGATCGCTCAACAGCCCAGCAAACATCAAGTGTGTTACATTATCTGATCAAACAGACTCTTCAGGAGACAGAGTGTGTAATCCGTTGATTTATGCTGTACCCTGAAAAGAGAAAACACTCAGGAAGAGCAGCCAACGGTTCCTATCACTGATTCTGGGGGTTCCTGGCAGGCTGGAGGTAAGGGCAGGTGGTGGATGATTTGTCTATGAAAGGGCACTCTTGAAGCTGGAAAGAGATTGCTCAGTGGTTAAGGCACTTGGCTACAAAGTCTAAACACCTGGTTTGATTCCCCAGTACACATAGAAAGCAAGATGCACAAGGTGGCACAAGGGTATGGAGTTCGGTTGCAATGGATATAGGCCGTGGTGTGCCCCTTCTCTCTCTCTGTCTTAAATAGGTACATAAAATATTTTAAAAGGAAAGGCTTTTGTGTGGGGGTGGGGAATGGGACAGGGTCTTGCGAAGTGGTCCAAGATGGGCTTGAACTTGCAATCTTCCTGCCTCTTCCTCCTGAGTTGCTGGGATTACAAGCATGAACTACCAGACTCGGTTCATTTCCAAAAGCAAGCTTTTTAAAAATATATATTTATTTTTATTTATTTACTTATTAGAGACAGAGAGTGAGGAAGAGAAATGGGCACACCAGGGCCTTTAGCCACTGCAAAGAATTCCAGATGTATGTGCCCGCCACCTTGTGCATCTGGCTTACGTGGGACCTGGAGAGTCGAACCTGGATCCTTAGGCTGCGCAGGCAAGTGCCTTAACCACTAAGCCATCTCTCCAGCCCCCAAACAAGCAAGCTTTTTAAGAGGCCACGACTTCATGTATTTGTCAGGACTGAGAGTGTTATATGTGAAAAAAGTAAATTTGACTCCATGCAAAAAAATATTTAAAAAATTTTATTTATTTTTTATTTGCAAGCAGAGAGACACAAAAAGAAGAGAGTGGACACAACAGGGCCTCTAGCCACTGCAAAGAAGCTCCAGATGCCTGAACCAATTTGTGCATTTGGCTTTACCTGGTCATTCGGCTTTGCAGGCAAGTGCCTTAACTGCTGCGCTATCTCTTGAGCCCCACCCCAGATATTTGTAAAAGACAACAGACTTAGCAGTGAGTGTGATTGTTTTTTGAGGTCAATCTCCTTGCCCCACCCAGTATTCAGTCTCTTCTTTTTCTTGGGGGGCTTGGTAAGCTTGCCAGGGCTCTTCCTTGTCTGGTTATAGCCGTGGCCCCCAAGAAGTGCTCCTGAAAACTGAAAGGAAGGAGGTAGACAACGTGAGCTGAGTAAAACAGTTTCTGTTGTTGTTGTTTAGCTGTATTGTTTGGCTTTGCTTTGTTTTTGAGACAGAGTCTCACTCTGCAGTCCAGGCTAGACTTGAACTTGCAGTCCTCCTGCCTCACACTCTTCAGTGCTGGGATTTTTAAACTGAAAACAGAAAAGTTCTAGTTCCTTATTGAACCATTCTTAATTCTCCTCTCCGTTGGATCTAGACAGAGAATCGAGTTCTACTTCCCACGTCTGGCCCTTTGGCAGCCGTGAGAAGAAACATCTTGAGAGCGTGCTTTCATGGAAGGCAAAAGAGAGCTGGGGGCACGAGCACTGAGATCTAGGAGGACCACTGACAACATCCATGTGCTGAGCTGAGTGGAGCGTTTTAGAACACATGCCCAACTAGGCATCTTAAAAAAATATTTATTTATTTATTTATTTATTTATTTATTTATTTATTTATTGAGAGTATCAGACAGAGAAAGAGAGAATGGGCACATGAGGGCCTCCAGCCACTACAAACGAACTCCAGATACATGTGCCACCTTGTGCATCTGGCTTACATGGGTACATAGGCTTCACAGGCAAGCGCTTAACCTCTAAGCCATCTCTCCAGCCCCCAACTAGGCATCTTATAGAAATATTTCTGATATGGTCCACAGTCCCAAACCAACTTAAGACGAACAGGGTCAATAAAGAATTTTATGGGGATTGGAGAGATGGCTCAGCAGTTAAGGCGCTTGCCTGCGAAACCTAAGAACCCAGATTTGATTTGCCAGTACCCATGTGATCCAGATGCACATGGTGCTGCATGCATCTGGAGTTCATTTGAAGCAGCTAGAGAGGCCCTGGTACACTCATTCTCTCTCTCTCTCTCTAATAAATCAATAAAAATATTTTTAAAAAGAATTTTACAGAAATACATGAGGCATATATCCAATAGAAAATGAGAAAGGGATTTGAGCAGGCACCAAACAAGAAAGGAAATTCAAATGAGCAGAAATATAAACAGGTTCCCACACTTAAACGAAGCATGGAGAGGTACTTCAACAGAGAATGGCAGACAAACACCAGATTCAGCAGTACTAAAAAGAAGAAAAAGTACCTAAAATGTCATAGGTGAATGAAAATGTGGGACAGTCAGAACATTTCAAAACTGCCTGTGAGGTGGAAATGGACTCCATCCCTATGGAAAACAATGCTGGAGGTATGGATGTCCTCGGATCAAGAGGTCCCACCCTTGCATATGTACCCGGCGATCTTGCTTGGGCGTGACAGGATACGTACACAAGCGTGCTCACAGTGGAATCTTTTTAGTTTTCTCAGGCACTAGGATTAAAGGCAGGCATGACACCAATCGCCCCAAAACTGGGGGTTAACATAGAAATGCCTGATGAAGTCTAATATCCATAGTGTAAAATAAAACTTTGGAAATGAATCCGTAGCACACATCCACAGAGTTGAGCCTCATAAACAATCTGAGTAAATGACACAGGACACAAAATAACTCACTGGATGTCACATGTTGATGCTGGTCTTCTTGATGTCATTTCTTCTCTGACAGGCTGTCACCAAGTAGCCCGGGCAGGCTTTCAGCTCGGGATGTTCCTGCCTCGGCTCGTCCAGGGCTGAGATTACAGGTATGCACTAACACTTTGAAATGAAGAGGATTTCTTCGCTTCCCGACATTTTTGACGTGTCTCATGTATGTGGAAGTAGAAAGTCAGAAGCTGGATCCAGAGAAAGGCATAAACTTATCCCGCAATTGGGAATATGCCCATGAGGGATGCAGGTGACCAGTCCCGCTGACTTTGGCTCCATCACGGTCACAAGCCTCGCTTCCACTTCTTGCTGTTCCCTGCAGCCAGAGACCTTTTAAAGGTGTTTGCTTTTAAGTCCGTTACATCCCTTTCAACTCCCTCCCTCTCCCTCTCTGTCTTACGTTTAATGAGTGTTAATCTTATGGAGTGCTTTCATGGATGAAGTACATCACGGAGATCAGATTTATTCTTCAAATAAGTCTACAAAGATTTAAGGTGCGTACCACTATCCAATGACTTACTTGCTCTGAGATTTTTCATTTCAAAAAACTCAGTCATTAAAACAGGACATGATGCCCAGAGAACCACCACACCCTGTTTCTTGACTTAAGTCAAGTTCATGCTATGGGGCCTCTATGCATAAACTTCTTGAAGTCTTCTTGTAGAAAATACTTCCTGTTCTCCTTTGAGCCCATTACTTACCTTAACTCCTGTTTTTTTTTTTTTTTTTTTTTAATTAAATTTGTATTTAGGTAGGGAGGTAGGTGTGTGTGTGTGTGCGCGCGCATGTGCGCGCGCTGGCCATGCCAGGATGGTGATTTTACGTGGGTGGCTGAGGAATTAGACCTGGGTCAACAGGCTTTGCAAGCAAGTGACTTTAATAGCTGAGCAACGTTCCCAGCCTCATAATTCTTGTTTTAAACAGAAATCAAACATGGTCAAATTTCTGTGAGTTTAGAAAGGGAAAAGTGAAGGTTACTAGAACCAGTGACAGCTAAGAATTGGGCCATGAGCAGTGAGTGGTACATGCCACTAACCCTTTCACTCCAGACAGGAGGCTCTCAAGACCAGTCTGGATCCCATAAGGAGAGTCTGTTCAGACATTGTCTAACATAGTCTTAAAAAATAAGGCACATGTGTAGTATACAATAAATGATGAATATGAAATATTAAGAAAAGTTCATCAAGTAACTTTTATATTAATTTTCCATAAAGAAGTAATTTGTAAGAATGCGGGAAAAGTTAATATAAATCCAAGTCCCTCTGTACAAATTATAAATATAAAAGTACACAAATATATAAACACATAAATGTACATATACAAATAGAAACATATAAAGATACTCATAAATACAAATACACAAATATAAATATATGTACACAATAATGTTTTTGTACATACACTGCATGGAGAAATATTCATCTGTATTACATGTATATGCATAATTTGGGTCCTAATAAAGAATCATAAGATAGAATGTAGCTCAGCAGAAAAGCTTGTCTAGAATCCACAGTGAGCGGCTGGGGGCGTGGCTCAGTGGTAAAGCACTTGTTTAGAATCCACAGTGAGGGGCTGGGGACGTGGCTCAGCGGTAGAACACTTGTCTAGAATCCACAGTGAGGGGCTGGGGGCGTGGCTCAGTGGTAGAGCACTTGTCTAGAATCCACAGTGAGGGGCTGAGGGTGTGGCTCAGCGGTAGAACACTTGTCTAGAATCCACAGTGAGGGGCTGGGGGCGTGGCTCAGTGGTAGAGCACTTGTCTAGAATCCACAGTGAGGGGCTGGGGGCGTGGCTCAGCGGTAGAGCACTTGTCTAGAATCCACAGTGAGGGGCTGGGGGTGTGGCTCAGCGGTAGAACACTTGTCTAGAATCCACAGTGAGGGGCTGGGGGCGTGGCTCAGCGGTAGAGCACTTGTCTAGATTCTACAGTGAGGGGCTGGGGGCGTGGCTCAGCGGTAGAGCACTTGTCTAGAATCCACAGTGAGGGGCTGGGGCATGGCTCAGCGGTAGAGCACTTGTCTAGATTCTACAGTGAGGGGCTGGGGGTGTGGCTCAGCAGTAGAGCACTTGTCTAGATTCTACAGTGAGGGGCTGGGGGCGTGGCTCAGCGGTAGAGCACTTGTCTAGAATCCACAGTGAGGGGCTGGGGCATGGCTCAGCAGTAGAGCACTTGTCTAGATTCTACAGTGAGGGGCTGGGGGCATGGCTCAGCGGTAGAGCACTTGTCTAGATTCTACAGTGAGGGGCTGGGGGCGTGGCTCAGCGGTAGAGCACTTGTCTAGAATCCACAGTGAGGGGCTGGGGCATGGCTCAGCAGTAGAGCACTTGTCTAGATTCTACAGTGAGGGGCTGGGGGCATGGCTCAGCGGTAGAGCACTTGTCTAGAATCCACAGTGAGGGGCTGGGGCATGGCTCAGCAGTAGAGCACTTGTCTAGATTCTACAGTGAGGGGCTGGGGGTATGGCTCAGCGGTAGAACACTTGTCTAGATTCTACAGTGAGGGGCTGGGGGTGTGGCTCAGCGGTAGAACACTTGTCTAGAATCCACAGTGAGGGGCTGGGGGTGTGGCTCAGCGGTAGAGCACTTGTCTAGAATCCACTGTGAGGGGCTGGGGGTGTGGCTCAGCGGTAGATCCCTTGTCTAGAATCCACAGTGAGGGGCTGGGGGCGTGGCTCAGTGGTAGAGCACTTGTCTAGAATCCACAGTGAGGGGCTGGGGGCGTGGCTCAGTGGTAGAGCACTTGTCTAGAATCCACAGTGAGGGGCTGGGGGCGTGGCTCAGTGGTAGAGCACTTGTCTAGAATCCACAGTGAGGGGCTGGGGGCGTGGCTCAGCGGTAGAGCACTTGTCTAGAATCCACAGGGAGAGGCTGGGGGCGCAGCTCAGTGGTAGAGAGCTTGCCTTAACATGCACAAGAACTGGGTTCATTCTTACTCATCATTAAAGAAAAAAAATCCAGGATTTGGATGGAATTCACCCTGATAGCTGAACAATTAAGGAACAGCTGCATCCTTAGAACAAAGTGACCTTTTCACTGAGTTACAAAACATTAAAGGTTAAAGAATGGTTGAGAGGAAGTTAATACTTTTTAAAACATTGGGGAAATTGCCATCCCCTCAAAGACCTGACCAAAAAATGAGGAAGAGTGCCTGAAAGTCTTTGTTGCGTTGATACCAGGGAGTTGTGACACGTTGGCCTGGCCTGCTTCTGCTCAAAACCATGAATGGAGATACCTCCTTAGGAACTAAGGGAGCCAGCCTGAGATCAGTACTGCACAGAGCTCATGAAAGAAGCCCTTTAGCAGGCTGGTTCCTAATTGCAATTTCGAAATCGCATTTCTTTCTCTTAAGAGGAGAGACGGCAAAGAGAGCAGATCAATGAGTTTGACAGATTTTCCCAGCTTCTGTTTTCCATCTGACCCGGACGGTGCAAATTCCAGTTGCGACTTAACAGGGAAGATAGAAATATCCTGGTGGCTTCTTACCGTGGCCCTTGCTCTAATGAGCACACAGGAAGGTCTGGAGGAACAGGCCTTAGCTGCCCTGCAAGAACTCGTCCTTCCAGGAAACCAGCAGGCCTGTGTGCTCTTGCCTTTAGCAACTCTTTTTTCTTTGTTTTTTTTTTCTTTTTTTCTTTCCCATTCTGTATATCTGCTTACATCTTTTGTCCCTTCGGCGAAGTCTGCCCCTGTGGTTGTCTTTGCACTGGCTTTGGGCAGTGGTGGTCACCATTTAATACACAATTACTATGTGCCAGGCTCTTCCTCGCATGCATCCCCTCAGGCCAGCCTCATTCTAGGCCTTGGGAAGCAGGTTCTGTGTTCCTTGCTCACTGGCATAAAGCTAAGAACCCTTGCCTTTCAAATCCTGGCCTGACCTGGAAAATTCCCAGAAGATAGCCCAGAGGAGCAAAGATGTCAAAAGACCTGCCCACTTGGATCAAGTATTTCCTCCCTAAATCACAGGGTGATTGGGGAGAGCGGTCCTGATGGAAAGACGGAGGAGAGAAGGTTAAGAGTGGGGCTGCTTGCCTGAGGTTTTGTCTCTAAACTATGAGCCACACCCAGTGATCCATCAGGAATACCTGAGTTTGTTGGCCTGGAATTCATAACCCCCCTGCAACAGCTGGGGTTGCATGTGTGCTCCCCACCAGTCCCCTGCCCCGCCCCCCAGTTTTTCCTTAGTTAGTGACAGCTGGAGAAGTGCCTAGAGAGGGCTCAGGCCAGCCCCTAAAGACCCCTATGGGCTGAGAGAAGAAGGCTGGGGATCAAGGCAATGGGCTAGGACCCAACCATATGGCCATGAGTGGACAGACAGCAGAAGTGTTCGTCTCTCTAGGGCAGAATGCAGAAATCCTGTCACAGCTCCCAAAGCTCTGTTTTCAGAATAAGCTTGGCATGGGGGATGGGATGAGAGGAGGAAAGATGCTCTCCCAGGTAAATCCATGCTGGGCCAGGACCCGAAGGTAATGTTAGCACTACCTCGCTCCACCCCTAGGTGGAAGCTGCCCAGGAGGATTGCTTGCTGGATGCCAGTGGAATCAAGTACTTCCTGGTCACCATTCAAAAGCTCGTTCCCTTCACAGACTTCCACATCCCGACCAGCCCTGCACACACGGGTGCTCCCCCCAGGGTACTCCCTGCCCAGAGCAGAAGTCCAGATGCTAGGCCTGACATGAGCCTTACTGTGTCAGGATCTTGCTCACATGCATCGCCTCAGGCCGGCCTCTTTCCAGGTAAGGCCTTGGGAAGCAGGTTCCATGTCCTTTGCTCACTGGCATAAAGCTAAGAATCCTCGTCTTTCAAATCCTGGCCTGACCTGGAAGTCTCCCAGCACGTAGCCAAGAGAAACAAAGATGACCTCAGCAGGGCTAGCATCTGGACACTGCCTGCTCCTTCCTATTGCCCAAGAGCCAGGCTCCCAGTGTTAAGCTGCGTGCACTGCTTCAGGCCTACTGCGGCCCCAGGAGAGTCCCAACCTGATTCCCAGCTTGGCTACAAGGCCCTGGGATGTGCAATTCCATTCACAACAGGTGGACAGATCTGGAATTCAGGATTGGAGGGCCTTTGGGGAAGTCCGTTGTGGTCTGGGGGGGGCAAGGGGCTGTCTGAGAGGTATGCCAGTCCATCAAATATGCTATTTTAACTTACATGCTAGACTTCTCGCGCAGGGGCTAGAGAAGGGCATTGGAGGGAAGGGGCTATAGACCCCGTCCTAGGGTCACTACCGACTGAGGCAACTCACCTACAAATTTACGTGCAAGACAAATGCAGAGCGCATCAAGCCCAGTAGGTCAGCTCCAAGGCACCCTAGCCTGCCACCTCCCTGCCCCCATCTCCATCCTGTCCCAGAAAGGGCCACTTACTATCCCGCCTCTAGAGGGCGCTGGGGGAAGGTGTCAGGGCCAGCTGGGGACGCTCATTCAAAGGGGTGCTCCAGGGACTCCACCCCTACCCCCAGCCTCATTTGAATATTTCATTGGCTGCCGCCAGTCTGGTCAATTTATCATGCAAATGCGGGTGCCCTCCGCGCCAGAGAGGAGCCACCGCCCGCGCTGGAAAGCGGCGCCCGATTGGTGGCGCAGACAGCGGCATTTGTAATGTTTTTCTTTGGGCATTAGAGTCATTTACCAATGCCAGCGCCGCAACTCCAGGCACTGAATCACAAGCCACTTAAAGGGTTTTATTGGCAGCTTTGAAACTTCTTAACATGTTCTTTTATTTTATACCAAGTATCAACCAATTTCGGACCTCTCTCTCTGTGTGTCTCTCTCCACCCAAAAAGCTGCAGAAACTGCAAACTAGTTTGTTTTCCCCTCACAATAGGTGTGTGGGGTGAACACCTTTGCTTTGTCTTGGGGTGGGGGCGGGGAGAACTGCCGACCTTGGGGCTAACATTTGGTACACTCCAAATCAAGTCTTTGAGAATCCCCATAAAGGTTAGGAGGAATTTCTGGTAGAGAGACCAGAACAGGAAAAACAGAAAGGAAAAGGAAGGACGGAAGGAAGGAAGGGAGGGAGGGAGGAGGAGAGGAAAAGAGGAAGGAAGAAGGGAGGGAGGAAGATGTAGGAAAAGGAGAGACAGAGAAAGTAACAAGATTTCTATGCTGAGGTTACACTTGGAGACAGAAGAGTCCCTGGGGCCAGACACCATTTGCCATATTTATATATATAAAATCTGGCCCTCCAACTGTCCAAATAGAAGTGATGATAATCCAGTTTCAAGAATTAAAACTGAGAGAAAACGAAGCTCCCCATCCTTCTGGCCACCTTGCACCTGCCCGACTGGGAACATCTAAGTTAGGAGCACCATGGGAATAGATAAACGGAAGTCTTCTTCAACTTGCAAATTCCCTGCCCAGTTAGTGAGCTCACCAGGCAAGGAAAGGTGGTCTCTCAGGTCTGCGAAAAGAAAACTCTGGTGCTTTGACCTCCTCCTAGCCAACACTCCTGCATTTGGAAGAACCGGGGTTCAGATCCGCTTCAGGCTGCCCAGGCAGCGATTCAGGCACCCTGAGGTGCTGGGCGACTCTCGCCACCATGCGGGAGCTGGTGGCCACCTCTGCCTTCCCACCACCAAAGAGCTAGTCCCTGCTGCCCAAGGGTGAGTCTGACCGAAGCGACAGCTATTTCCAGTGCAGGTTTTGCTCGCTGTAAAAATGTCCACACATTCTTTCCACAAATCCATTTCACCCATTGCTGGGGTGAGGTTCAGACAATGTTATAGAGGGATTCATTCGAGAAAAATCTCCCTGGGCACCCCAGTTGACGCCTGAGTCTTGGGCAAAGGGCATTTCGCTGACAATTGAGTCCTTCAGTTGGGCTTTAACGCACATCTGCCCTCTTTAGACGGAAATACAAAGACTTTTCCCTTTTCTTTGTTAAACCGTCAGTCTCCTTTAAAAAAAAAGTTTTTGGAAAGTTCGGTAAATGATAGAGCGAAAGAGCATCCGGTAGGAAAGAGAGGAATTTGAAAATGTGCGGTGGATAGCAGGGTGGGGCAGGGAGAAAAAATCACCAGCCCGTGTCTTGGGAAACCCCTTCAAGTGCCACTAGGCATCACCAGACCAAAGGGCCAATCTAGAGGCTGCTGGGGTCCTCCCCAGCCCCAAACCAGGGCCAGAATTGCCCCCCTCCCTCTGCTAGGTGTATAATTTGGCTTAATTTTGTTGTTGTTGCGTATTTCCTTGATTTTAAAGGCATTTATAACTGCCTGGAAATCCAGGCTGTGGGCATGGGGATGAGACAGGGGAAGGAATCTGGGGCGCTGGCTTCCAGGGCAGGCTAGACCCCTTGGGCTTGCAACCAATGCTCTCCTGCCTCTAGCCACGCCCAGAAGTTTCTGGTGGGAAGGTGACCCATATTCTACTCTGCTGCACCAGGACCCCCTAGGATACTGATATCAAGGCCTCCCTAGGAAGCTCAATGGTCCTTTGGTACAGGAGGAAAACACAGGAGCATGCAATTGGACCTGTGGGACTGTTCTCTGTGCCCCCAAGCCACAAGAAATTTCCAAACCCACAGGGGGAGTTGAGGGAGTGTGTGCATATATGCGCGGGAAGGTTAGGGAGTGTGTGCATACACAGGACGGGTGTGTGCAAGTATGTTGAGTGGGCGAGTCGCTTCACACCCCCAAAGCTAATTTTTGACTTTCCCTGGAGAGAAGCCCCCTACTTTTCTTGCAAAATGCACCCCCACTCCCAGTCACAACCAGCCTGCCCCACTGCTCTCCGGAAATACCACGGAAGTGGCATTAATATACCGCTCTGATTTTCGAAGGTTTATTTCATGTCAAAACTGTAAAAGTTCTTGGGAGAATTTACAGACAAAACATCTGGTTCTTTAAAACAAAGCTACCGGAAAGAGAAACAAACTTAGCCCCGCTGTGTAAATGCACTTTTAGCAAACAATTTACCGCCCGGGGAGGACTTGGCCCAGAAGCTTTGGGAGGGCCTGGGTCTTTGGCAGGGGGTGCTCAATTCCCGGTGGAGGTGTACAACTGGCACACTTCACTGTACCCAGGGCACTTTCCAACCACTGCCTACCACAGATTGCGAAGTGAGGAGAAAGGGGCCTGGTCCTTAAGATATTCTGGATCTTTGCAGGCTGGAGGACACCTGGTGTCTGGCTCCTTAGACAGGGAAACCCCACTCAGGGAGGGCTGTCTCCAAAAGCCAGTGTCCTGGCCAGATGCTCTCTTCTTCTATAATGGGTGCAGGCTTCCAGAGTGGTCAATTCAGCCTGCCTTGTACCTCAAGGTGGCCCATACTTCCTTGAACCTACCAGGAGGCCCTCTGCAAGGCCAGAGCTTAGGCTCTGGGTACCTGGAACACCAAGTGGCCCTAACTCCTAGTCCTGGAATGACAGTGTCCAGGAGGCCACTCCAATAAGGACACACCTTACCTTCCTTGGGCTGTCACCTACTGCCCTCAGTGGCCACCTGGAACGCAAACTCAGCTGCCTCCCAGTGGTGGCCATGCTGCTGTCATCCAGCACAGGCTCATGAAAGTACAGAGAGCTCAGGGCTGGGTCCCTGCCCTGCCAGGGCACACCTATTAGGAGCCAGGCTTGCTTTCGACATTTCCCCCCAGAAAGCTCTCAGGCTAGACAAGGTGAAACAGGCCCCAGAAAAGGAGTTCTAGGCTTCTGAGTCCAAAAACCAAGTGGAGTGTCTAACCGTGGACCTAAAGAAATCTCACTGGGAGAGCTTTCCTGGGTGTCTGGCTTGGGAGGAGCCCCGGGTTTCCACTGGGTCTGAAATGCAACTTAGGGAGTCAGAATTGCTTTCGTGGCCCCTGGGGATGTTGGGGGCTCAAAAACATGAGCCCTCCCCCCCCACTTTCAAGGCGAGTAGCCTGATGGCTGTGTCAGCCCTCAGTTTTCCTATTGCCATTTGGCACTGGGTATTTATTTGGGTGAGTGATTTCGCTGCTGTACAGCTCATTTTTCCCCTCTTTTGGGGGGTTTAAAAATATTCCCCGGAAAAAGAAATGAGGCAGTTCCCAGAGGTGCAGGGGGTGGTGGCGAACTTGGCTTAAATGTTTACAACTCAGCACGACTTAAAAGTTACCACAAGTTACCAGGTGCGTGTTTGGGCTGAAGCCTGTGGTCGCTTTTCAAAGATAACAGCGACTCTTGAAGAGTGGGGTGAAAAGATTTCTACTCGGTGTTGCTTCCACAGAATTCCTGCTCCTCCGCGCGGGCGCGGGCTTTCCCGCGCGCTAGTCTAGGGAGAAAACAGCTGGACCCGTGGATGTGGCGCGCGGAGGGAGCCCGCGCGCCGCAGTCTCCTGCGCGCGGCAGCCGGGCGCCCTGGCCGGCGCTGCCTCGGGTCTCTGGCTTCCACCAGAACCCAACAGACCTCGGCGCCCGCCTGTAAGCGACTCTAGTCTTTTCCCATCTAACTCGCTAGTCGCGGTATGAACAGCTGCAAGGGTTTCCATCGGTGGTGTAGGCGACTTGTAAGGGATATAACCGCGCCGGGGCACCCGGACAGAAATATTTAGTGAGCAAAAAATCGGGTCCAATGCTAGGTAGACTCGTCGCAGATGTCCCAGGAGAAGGTCCCTGCAAACACTTCTCCTGGAGTTCCTTGGGGGAGTGTAAGAAATGCCTTTGGTGCAGCCGGACTGATCAGAGACACCTGTGCGTGTGTTTACCATCTGCGCAGTTGGGGAAGGGGCTGGGAGCAGAGGTTCAACAGAGAACACGCAGCCGCAGCCCTGGGCGCCAAGAGCTATCTATAAGCTCTGATTTCTCCAGCATATGGCCCTGCCCTTTCTCTGTAATGACTTGTGAATTGCAGGCTTACTACTACCCACACACCATTTCTCCCTACGTTTTCACTGGGATTCGGGGATTTTCCTCCTCCAAGTCAGGCCTTGGGGAGCAGCAGTCAGCTCTGGCTAGGCAAAGTTTTTTTTTTTCTTCTTCTCTGCCCAAGATCAGCCAGGCGAACTTCACGATCTAACACCCGCCCAGGTTACGTAGGGTAAGCTCCTGCATTCAGGTAGAGCTTCCGGCTCTATTTTGTGGTGGATGCGGATTTAGGAATCTGGCCTTTCCTTCTAGTCACACCCAGCCCCAAAGCCAAAGGAAAGAGAGAACCTAGTTTGGAAAAAACAAAAACAAAAAAGAGAACCAGGTCGACCTTGTCCATGTGCCACGTCTAGAATGGCCTTGAAAACGGTGCACATTTTGGGGACCCCAGATTAAGGGGGACAGATCCACGTGGTTCAAAAGACACACTACAGATCAGGGATCCTTCCAGGCAGTGCCAAGCCTGACTGGATCCCCCGTGTGCGTGTCGCACCCAGCGAGGCGGTGCGGACGCGGCTTGCACTCCGCACAGCCCGTGTTGTGCGTGACGGGTTGTCGCCGCAGTGTGCAGCTCACTGACACTGATGGATGCGCCTGTGGTTGGACAGACAGATGTTAAGGCGGATCGCAGTGCCAGCAGCGCCTGAGCGGGGGAGGGCTGGGCACCGGTGAGCAGTGGCAGAGGCCCGGGGCGACGCGGGGGACCCGACTTTAGGCCGTGGCCAGCAGGGGGAGGGGGCCGGCCGAGGAGAGCGGCTGTGAGAGCGGCGAGGGGAAGGACCGGGAAGAAGGGAACATCAGGGCGCGGAGCATCCCAGGGCGCGCGGATGCACGCCGCCACGGGGCGCGCCTTAGTGGGCGCTGGGAGGTGAGTCGGGGGGCCGGCGGGAGCTGACCTTGTCTGGGCGCCGACCCTCTTCCAGGCCCAGAGCCGTAAGGCCCACGGCGGTGCCTTCCGACTCACCGATCCCTCGCTCGCAAGAAGCCTTTAACGCCCCGCGGCTGGCCAGCTCCCGAGGCCCGGAGGGGACGCCGCTCGTGGCCTCGGCGGCTGCAGCAACCGGGAGCGCACGGCGTCCCCAACCTACCATCAAGACACACACAGGGCAGCCCTGGAACCCAAAAGCCACCCGCGTCCGGTCGGCGGTGCTACCCAGGGTCCGCGCCCCGTGGCACCGCGCGCTCTTGCGCGCGCCCAGGCGCCGGAGGCGGCTTTATAGCCGAGGAGGACGGAGGGCTGGCGGGTGGCCGGCCGCATCTGCATTCGGGGAGGCGTCTGGACCGAGCCCAAGCCCGCAGGCCGGGGGCGAGAGCGGGAGACTTTTGATCTTACCGGCAGGGGTGAGATCACGGTCTCCGGGTCTTAAAAAAAAGAGAGAGAGAGAGAGAGCGAGCATGCTGTGAACTTTTAAAACGAACTTGCCCAAACAATCACAAAGAAAATATAAAAGAGGCAGAGCCGAGAAAGAGGAAACAGGAGAAACAAACAAAAAAAAAAAAAAAAAAAAGGGAGAGAAACATAAGGATGGTGGGGGGAGAGAAAAAAATGTAGGAGGAAGGTCAAGGTTTTGCAGCTCCTGGAGCGCTCTGCCAGCTAGTCTCAGGGCACGCGGGCCCTCTTCGGACCGTGGGTCCGGGGACGTTGCCAGGACCCCGGCCATCGCGCCCAGTAGGCCAGTGCCTGGGGACCCGGGGCCCGGAGGCCGCCCCCGCCCCGCCGCCCGGCAGCGCCGGGAGCCGGCCTCGCCGTGGCCGCCCCATTCCCGGCCCGAGAGCTCGGCCCAGGGAGACGCAATCGAGCCCGCAGCGCATCGATGCGCCGCCGCCCGGGCTCAGGCTGTGGCTTGGTGGCAGCCGCCGCCGCCCGAGGGTCGCCCGCGTGAACTCCGAGTCCCCTCGTGCCCTCGCCGTAAGTGAGCCCTCGGCGTCCCCGGCGCCGTCCTGCCAGCGCCTCCTCCTGCCCGTGGCCCGCGGACCCACCCGGCCCGCCCGACGCCCGAGCGACCCCATGCAGCCTCGGTCAAGTCTCCAACCCCCCCTTTTTTTTTTTTAGCCCTGGCGCTGCCGAGCGCGGGGAGGAGCGCTGCGGCTCCATCCCGGGGCGCCCCGGGCGGGGGATGGGCGCCGGGCTCCCCGGGTCTCTCCTCCGGTCCCTGTCCCGCCTTGGAGACGTGGGTGGCGGGAGGGGGAGGGAAGGGAAGGGCGCGACCGGGCACCCAGGGGACCGAGAGGCAGGGCGGAAGGACCGCGAGCATCCATCCCAAAAGTCAGTGGAGAAAACTTGCCAGCGTTCCCCCCCCCCCCACTCCCGCCCACGCGGACCCCCCGAAACGCGCCCGGGAAAGTTTGCAGCAGGGGCAAAGAAAAGAAAAAAAAAAAAAAAAAACAAACACAAAACCCGGGGGAAGTAACAGCGGCGGGTCCCAGGGGAGGAGTCCCGGAGCTGCTGCCCTCCCCCCGCACCCCACCCGCTCCAGCCCGCGCGCCCTCTTTCCTCGGGGGCGCCAAGCACCCACCACCCCACGGGCCCTGGCATCCTCTGGGGACGCGATCCCGGGCCGAGGGATGGGGAGGAGGACGCGGCGGGTGGAGAAGAGTGCTGTCCCGGCGGTGGTGGTGGTGGTGGTGGCGGGGAGGGGGGAGGACTGTCCAGGGACGAGCCCGGGTGGAGAAGGGGGTGGGCGGGGGCGGCGGGGGGCCTCGGGACGGGCCGTGCGGAGCGGCGGAGACGGAGGGGCGGCACCCGGTGCCTGGACTTGGGTATGTGTGTGTGTATGGGGAGGGGGTGCTAGGGAGGGGAGGGTCCTAAACAGGTCCTCCCCCCAACTCCCGAGGGCCGGGGCGTGGGGGGCGCGGCGCCCCCGCGGGCAGGCGAGTGACACGATCATCTCCTTTTCCTTTAAGCTTGCCTGTTGCCGACGCCGCCGCTCCAGCCTCGCCGCGGGCAGAAGACTGGACCTCGGAGCCGCGGGCCGCGGCGGCGGCGGCTGCGCGCACCCCCCTCCCCGGATGCCGTGACCCCCTTGGCCTGGGGTGGGAAGCCGGGTTAGGTGTCGGGGGGGAGGGGAGGGAGAGTGGGTTCGGGGGGCGCGGACCGGTCGGGACCGCTCCCTCGCTCCACCTCCCATTCCTCCGCCCGCCTCCTCCTCTCTTTTCCTCCCCACCTCTCCCCGCCCCCCCTTAGTCCCGAACCCCGCGCACCTCATCTGGGGACCGGGGGCCTGGGAGGTGGGGTGGGGTGGGGGGGTAAGAGGCAGGGCGGCCGCTCCTCCCCGCCCCCTCCTCCTCCTCCTCCTCCGGCCTCTGGAGCGATTTGTCAAACTTCCCATTCCGCCGGCAGCGCGGTCCTCCTCCTCCTCCTCCCTTCGCGCTCCTCCCTCTCCCCGCGCCTCCCTCGCCCGCCCTCCTCCTCCTCCTCCTCCTCCTCCTTTCCCTCCGCACGTTCGGGGATCGCGGTGGAGCGGGAGGGGGGGACGCGGAGAGCCGGGGCGCAGCGGCATCCTGCGGGCGGCCGCTCTCCGGGGGGGGCGAAGGCTGAGAGCAGGCCCGCCTCGCCCCCCACCCCGCGCCCGCCGCCCCTCCCTCCTCCCCTCCCTCCTCCCTCCTCCCTCGGCTCAGCCCGGCAGCGGCGGCGGCGGCGGCGGCGGCGGCGGCAGCGGCAGTCGCCGGAGAAGCATCATGCCGAGGAGGAAGCAGCAGGCGCCCCGGCGCGCAGCAGGTACGAGCCGCTTCCCCTTCCTCCTCCTCCTCCTCCTGCTCTTCCTCCGCTCGCGCCGCACCTCCGGCCGCCGGCGACCCCGGGGCCTCTCGCGCTGAGTAACTCCGGGGCGCTCGGCTCGCTCGCTCGCTCGCTGTCCGCTCGGGATGCGCGCGTCCGCCCCGCGGGTGGGTACCGGGCGCCCCCCCCACACCACACCGGATGCCCCGCCGCGTTCTGCCAGCTTCGCGATCGCAGCAGCATCCGCCGGCCCGACCTCGCTCGCTCGGGGCTGGACCGAACCCCCTGGTGCTGGGTGCCGTGGTCGTCGTCCTCGTCCCCCAGTTCCCCCAGCCTCCCGCCCTTCGGACTCCCCGGGAGGGAGCGCCTTTCGCCTGGTCGTTTTCGGTGGGGGTGGTGGGGGACGGGCGGGGTCACCTGAGTTCTCCGGGACACCTTCCGTGTCTTCCCGCGACCCGGCCAGGCGGGGACTGCCCGGTGGTGTCTGCAGAACCAGCGAATGAGAGGAGTGATCGAGCGGATCCCTTTGGCCACCTTACTTACTGCTAATTCGATTGAAGTCTTCTTCGCTTATTGGGCCCAAAGCGGGCACACAGCAGTGCAAGGCAGAGCACGCTGGGTCTGGGTATTGTCAGATAACTGTCAGGTCAGGTCGGGCGCTGGCATTTCTTCCTTCCATCCCAGTGTGTCTTCTTACCCCCACCCGCTCTTTCCTCTGCTGTCCCTCCTCACTAACACTTAGTTCTGGGACACATCTATCGACGCCCCTTTCCCTCTTTTTTTTTTTTTTTTTGCCAGGAGTGCCAACTTCTTTTAAGACCGAGCTGATCTTTATCCGCCCCCCTTGGAAAAAAAAAACATCATTGAAAACAAAACAAAACCCACACACATAACATTATTTTGCAATAACGTCGGTTGGGGGCATGTTGGCTGGAGGAAGGGTTTTCTGGCTGGTTGCCACCGTCGATTTGATGACTGATTGATCGCCCGTCATGCTGCTGCCTTTGATCTATTCATTCCCAATAAACATCAATAAATCACTTGCAATAGTGAGGCCAAGCTCTGTGACGTCAGGAGGGCCCTGTCAGTGCAACTTTGGGAATTTGGGGCGGGTTGCCCGAGAGAGAGGACCACATATGGACGTGATGTATTTTGATATGAATAACACTCAGATGTGCAGAGGCTCAGATGCTGCCCAAAAGGGAGGGTTGTCCAGGAGTTCCTTTCTTCGCTTTGCTTTCACTCCTCTTTTGATGGAAGAGGGGAGGGCCCGGGGAAGGATCAGCTCCATAATGCCAGGCGGCGGTACTGGTGGCACCCAGGCAGGTGATTGATGGCGGTAGCCATGCTGCTGTTGGTGAGGGGGATTTCCATCGGGCCAGCGGGCACTGCTGGCGGAGGTCCCACTTCAGCTGCCCTCTGGCCTCCAGTCTCTTTCCCGAGAGCTCAGAGGGTGATGTGGGCTTTTCCCAAGATGGGCTTTGCCTGTCAGCGTTTTAAAGAACTCGGTGTGGTGCTTACAGTACAGGTTTCCCACTCTGTCCTCCAGTGTTGCCCAAATTTAGAAAGTTTGAAAGTCCCAGTGATGCTGGCCCAGAGCATGCATGCGGCCTCCGAGCTCACCTCCTCACTTATCCAGCTGGTCCATCCATCTCACCTTCCACTTGAACCTCCAGGCTCTAGCAATGAGCTTATCTACCCAAAATAAATTCTAAAACTTGGGAGGAATCCTTCACAAAGTTGGGTAGTAGGAAGGTCTTGGCTTCTTCCAGTCTTTGAGATTTTTTTTTTCCCTCTCTCCTCTTTGGATACACATTTTTACAGTATCTGGTGTGACTGCATCCCATGAACCTTTACATTTGGGGTAGAACTTTGCCTGTGGTTCATCCTGACTTTCCACCCTGCCCATGTGAGACTCTTCCTTGACAACTTCTAAAAATATAGGTGAAGGAGGAAATGTTGCTGTTGGTTTTATTTTTATGTTTTGAAAACAACCTGTTCACTAACCTTTTTGCACCTTTTAAATAGCCAGCCAGGAGATCTCAGGTCAGTTAAGGAAAAAAAAATTCATTATATAAAAAACTTGACTGCAGGACTAATGGGAGATGGAAGAATGGCTTTGCTCTATCAAAATGACCCGTCAAAACGACTTTGTTTCATATTTGATTTAATTGTCTCTCTCCTGACAGGCACATTCATCAATAGCTTAATGGTCAATCAGAAGTTGGCAGCACAAGTGCTTTCTTTCTTTCTTTCTTTCCCATACCCTGCTTTTGGATTTACTTTATCAGAATGCCTCTGCCTAATGGACGTGTGGAGGAGGGGGTGCAGAGTGACTGAAGGGCTACTTATTTAAAAAAGAGTGCAGAACAAAATAACACACACCCAACAACAACAACAACAACAACAACAACAACCACCACCACATTTAAGCTCACAGTAAGTCAGCATAGGCCAGCCAGTGAGCTGAGTAAGTTTTTGTTTGTTTGTTTGGATGGACACAAACTTCCTATTTTCCCCTCTTCTTCCAGTTCTCCCAGCTGCAAGTTATAAGGTTCATGCCTGCTTTTGTGGCATTCAGGGAGTGATGACAAATTGATTGCTTTGTACTGATAGAGAGAGAGAGGAGAGAGAGAAATGTCTGTTGATTGGTAACTGGAAATCCAGTCCCCAGCAACCTTGAGAATACTCGAGAATCCACTCCCCCCCTCCAAAGTGAAAGGTCCGCTCAGCCATAAAAAAAGAAAAGTTGTTTTGCCAGCTTCATTAGTGTTCACCTAATTAGCTGTAAACCTGATGGATTCCTGACAGCTTTAATGATTGGAGATGACAAGCTCGACGCAGTGTCATCCAGCAGAATTAGGTTTGCCGCTAGTTTGATGTAATCAAGTTGATATTACACAGTCCTGGCTGCCTTTAGTTGTGCATTAACTCAATTTTCTGCTGCAGGTGACAAATGGGCTTTGGTACCTGGATAATCATGTCATAGGAATTAGGACCCTTTTAATGGCCTGGGCTAGAATAACAACCAGTAAGGCCTGAAGCTGGGGAGAGCCAGCAGACGTAGCACACAGGTGCACATGGTCCTGATATGTAGGCCAAGTGTAATACAGCTCTTCAAAAGGCAGAAGCAGGTTCCAAGCATCCCTGAAAAGATAGATATCTGTAGTTTTGATTTTTTTTATAAGAAATTATGCTTGGTTTAGTGTCTTTGCAGAGGGAGAGATAGAGGATTCTTTACCTGCTGGGCAGAAACCTAGGCAGGAGGTTCCTTTCTTCAAGTAATATCAAAAGGCCAGACATTTGTACAAGGTAGATGCTGCTGCCTATAGAAGCTGGCTTAGGGAATGGCTGTGTCCATTCGGTAAGATGACTCTTATCCCTTGTTTTTCAAATAGGACCCCCCCTTTTTCTCCTACCTATTCATTTGTTTTTAAACAACTATCTTCAGAAAATACCAGGAGAAAATTTAGAGTAATAATAGCAGACTATATTTTATTCATGTATCTATGTTTTTTTCTGGAGGAAAATATGAAATCATAGGTCATTGCCAATCCTTAAAAATAAAATCTTCTGTGAATGAGACTTGCCATTAACCTGCAGAGTCTTTTCTGTTACAAAGGACTCCCATGGAGTTCATAGGCCTTAGCATTGTGAGGTTAAAGGTTCAAGCATCCTGACTACTGCGTGAGGGGCTTGGACCCTCGGAGGATCAGCTGGTGTCTCTGCAGTCCATGCATC
Source organism: Orientallactaga sibirica (assembly GCA_036365145.1). Lineage (NCBI taxonomy): Eukaryota > Metazoa > Chordata > Mammalia > Rodentia > Dipodidae > Orientallactaga > Orientallactaga sibirica. The sequence goes on from JAEOAD010001365.1 coordinate 5,771,663, forward strand.
TCCCTGGGACAGGCAGAGGGACATTCCTATTGCCTGTGAACATGAGTGTGCCTGAGAGGTTGCCTACCTGGTGGTGTCTACAAGACACTTTCATGAAGCTCATTCACACATCCAGCAGCGTTTTGTCCTCTCTCTTGGAAGGCCCTGGAGCATTCAGTAGGACCTGCCAGCCACCACCTTGGGAGCTTACTTCCCTCAGGCTCGTCACGTATTTCTCCTCTGGACAGGCAGAGTTCTCTGGAACAAGGTGGTATGGAGCTGGCTTGGGCTGCTGTATGATTTTTTTCCCCCTCCCCATTTCTTACGAAAGCAGTGGAACTCTGTTTATTTTAAAAAGGAAAGCCAAAAAGCTTAAGGGTGAACACTGCTGGGCTAGAAAGGAGGGTCTTTCCACAGATATCCATCTGGGGGAAAGAATCTTCCAGAATTAGCTTCTGTGTACCCCCCAGATCCTCACAGCTGTTAGTGAGGGCTTCAGTGCAGTCCAGGGCCACCCTTGACTCTGAGTGTTCTCGGCCTTGCCTTTAGTGTGCCCATGAATGGGGGTGAGACAGTCTGTAATGGATGTATCAGCAGTCACTCTCCACATTGCCTGGAAACTCGGCCTCCCCCCCCCCTATTTTTTTTTTTTTTTCCCAACTAAAGATTGGCTTGGAAAGTGATTAGAATGAAAGGTGACACTGTGAAACGCAGGTGAGTTCCTGGGATGTAAACAGCCTTTCTCCCTTTACCCTCCACTTCTGGAAGGAGAAGGGACATGCCTGGACCCTCCTGGGTGTGCTTTTCCTTTGACACCTGGACTGCAGAGTGAGGCTGGGCCGGGCTGCAACACACAGGCTGGCTGGCTGAAGAGAGAGGAGCTGAGAAGCCCCCACTGGTCCTGATGCCACTGCCTCTCTTAATGCGGTCACACCACTGGTTCACACTCAGGTACACCTTATGAGGGCTTTCTGCTGGCCCATTTTTCATTCCTTCTTGTCACTGGGAAAACTTCAAATATCTCTGGTGTTGTAGTTAAAAAGAAAAAGAAAGTTGTGTGTGCGTGTGTGTGTGTGTGTGTGTCTGTCTGTCTGTCTATGTCTACCCTTCTGTGGTCTTATCCAGCCCAGTTAAGCAGCTAAGTCTTATGAATAGGCTCCGTGGTTAACACCCTCTGGCCTCACCCCATAGATGAGGGGGTGGTGGTGGGAGTAGGACAGAATGGGAAGGTAGTATCACTTACCCAGAACCCCTCAGGTGTTCCCTGTGTGCACACATGTGTTTTAGTCATATTCCAAATTGTGGTTTCTGTATCTGAAGTTAAGAATGAATGATGAATACAGTATATTGTATTTGGTAACAATGATATGGACTAGAACATCCAGGCAGAAAATGTGCACTTGTAATTAGACTCAATAGACAGACAGTCATTTTTAAATTCTTTGACACGTGCATAAAATAGTCATATAATAAGATAAGATGACAATTTTATGTTAGGTTGATAAAGTATCCTGATACATGCATTTAAATGTCTGTAAGCCCCCTTTTTTTTTAAAAAAAAATCCAGACAGATTAATTCTAGTTTCCAGTATTTGCAGTTAGTCATTAAATTAATTTTTTAAATGCTACTAAACAATGGCTATGAATATATTTTTCTCCCTTTCTGGATTTTTTTTTTTTAACCTGGATTGTAAGGAATGAATACACAGACTGTATCTTTCCTTAAATTTTCAATATGTGTAGAAATTCATGTTAGACGTGGATTTAAAAAATGTAGATCACTGTTTTTAACTAGAATAAGGCCATGCATTTTTGAAAAAAAATTATTTTAAAAACAGAACATGATTTGCTTATGATCACTCGCCTTGACATAGTCTAGGTATGTAGCGATATTAGAAAGATTACATACTGCCCTTGACCAAATGTTGAATATTTTATAAGCCCCATTTGAAGAAAACAGAAACATTTCTAGCATGTATACTTGATTTGATCAGCATTTAGATTCTTGGGTTTAATTACTTTCAGTTCTGTAAATGATTTCAGTATTTCAACCATAATGGTCCAAAGATACACTGTGGTAGTGGTGGTGGGAGAGGACTGTATTTCACTAAAGGTCACCTACCTGGACTTCCGGACTGTCTCTTTACCTTATATTCTCAGATGTGCAAAGGTATGGATCTTGAAGAATAATTTAAATTTGTTTGGGCTTAATGATAAATTATTAATTCATACTGTCAGGACACATGTTATTAATTATGACTGTATTTTCTTCATCCAGAACAGCTGTTGGGAACGCAGGGTAAGTTTAGATTGTCTTGGGCGGGAGGGGTCAGACAAGGAAGTTACTCTCACTCCTTATCGTATTCTGGGCCTCCTGGCTTTGAGGAAGAAGGATTGCAGAGAACAGAGTAGGGGAAAGGGAAAGTATCCATTTCCTGTTAAGATGGGAAGTGCTCATGCAGGTACAGTTTCTTAACACTTAAGCCTTACAGTGCATTCGGGACCAGCTGGAATTGTGTGGGCACAGCAGGGGCTGGATTGGCTGGTCTCCTCTCCACCAATTATCCAGCCCCCAACCCCCACTTCTTCCCTCCTTCTTCTTCCTCTGTGGTAAGCCAGAAGGTCATGTTCACAAGTTTATAGTAGCAGAACATAAAATACTTCGGATGCTTGTTTGTTTCCCAAACTGGAACCCTTCTTTACTGGAGAGCTGAAGTCTGTCTGGTAATATACGTGCAATGACTCAAATTCATTTACTTTTGATATTCTATCCCCATCATTAAATCTAGTCCTATGTATTCAGTTTCCTCTGAGTTCTTTGAGAAATGCATGTTGCATAAAATAGGCAATTTTTAATGAACAATTTAATGTAAATGGGATTTGAATTTAAATTAATATTAATGAAGCCTTGAGTGAATTTATTTTGCATACGTAAAGACTTGTACGTCTTTCACCCATGTGCTTTCTCCTTTATGTAGTAACATTGGTTGGGTGGATGAACAGGCACCTTTTAAAGATTTACACTTAAAAAAATTAAATTGATTTTATATGTCCCCTAGTGCCAATATATTATTAAACAAAAGCGTTCCTTCATTTTAAGAAAATACGCCTCGTCTCCTCCTAAACCTCTCAGTTTCCATTGCCCTGCAAGCTGCCACTGGCTTGCCATTGCTGCTGGAGAAAATGCAACAATACTTACTACAATCAAGATGTTTTCTTTCTTTGGCTTACCTCTAATGCATTATGTATCTGGAATGATGGGAAGTTCTGTAATTAATTCTGTTAGATGTAATTGCTATAATCATTTGATGTTACACATAATAAAGGTAATAAGGTAAGCATACAAAAAATATAAACACCTTATTGTAACATTACTGCTAAAACTCCTTCTTACCGAGTCTGGTGTGCAGACAAGTATCGCTAACTATTTTTGGTCATGGGTGACAATTTGTCCAAGCTGGGTTCATTGATATTCCAAAGGGAGACACATTTATTGGAAAGGATGGGCCCTTGGCTTGGAGGGATCTCCAAGCCAGTTGCCTAGGAATCTTAATGTCTGTTTCCTTAAAGATGTAGCTAATTAAGAGACAGTTGTGTCTTATGTGGGCACGAGAGGTAAATGCTTTAAGAGTAGCCATGACACAATGAGATGGCATCGGAGAGGGTGAGGAGCTAGGACTATAGCGGAGGACTCTGATTGCTGGGCTTTCTCCTGGTGTGGGATTATGGGAAATGCCCTGTGTGTGTGAGGGGTGGGGAGAGAGAGAGAGAGAGAGAGAGAGAGAACACACGTGCATGCAAGCATGTGCTCATGGGTAAGGAGAGAAGGCCGCCTTTCTGTAATAGTGCAGTAAAGAAAACAAAACGCAATCTACTTCGATATTTTGATTCTGTACCTTTGATAGGGGTATGGCTGGTGCCTCAGTGTTGCATGTCATGCCAGGTGATCATGTTGCCTGGTGTCCTGAAACCTGAGTGACATTTAGACCTCACCCCACCACCCACATTCTTAGTAACATATGTGCAATGACTTAAATTCATTGACTTTTGATATTCTATCTTCGTCATTAAATCTGGTCCTGTGTTTTCAGTTTGGATCACCATCAATCCAACCCACCATAGGGCATCAAGGAAGTTTGCCTGAGACCCCTGGTGTAGGCAGTAATTACTCTTCGCCAATATAGCTTGAAAGAGGTTGGGGGTGTGGTGGGACAGGAAATGCGCAGTTTAATTTCTCCCTTTGAGGATTCTGGATCAAAGTCGCGTACAGTTCTTTCTGGACTGCACAAGCAGTGGTACGTAGGGCTTAAGGCCTCATGACCCAGTGTGCACTGGAATGGTTTGCATGTGAATTCCTCACATTTCTACTGTGTGTGTGTATGTGTGTGTGTATGGGAAATTTGGGTTTTTGAGATAGGACCTCACTATGTAAGCTGGACCCTGTCCACCCTCTGCAGCTCCCTACACATTGGGATTACAGGATTTTGCCGCCATGTCAGGTTCGCATGTGTTTTAAGTGATGACACACAGAAATAAGAGAAGGGACATCTGTGAGAAGGGGATGTTCTTGTCTCCCAAGAAGAAAAAGGTGTGTGAAGGTGGCAGATAGTCCCTGGCCTGTGCCCAGGCTCTTGCAGAAAGTCTTGCCGCTGGCTTTGGTGCCTGGGCTCTATCCCCAGGGAACCAGGCCTCTGGCAGGTGGCTGCTGCCTTCCTTCCAGGTAGGCCTTGGGCCTGAGCGCAGAGTCCTGAGTTTGGGCCTCAGCCTGTGCTGTGGACCAGCAGCCCCAGTCCAAGACTGGTTTGGATGGGTGGGACGATAACAGGTCTGTGAAGTCCACAGGCCCCTGTAATCAAGGCAGGCGCTGACATCCTCCAAGTTTGACAGTTCTTTCCTTTCCTGTCCTCGCTGCCAGCCAAGCCTTTCTCAACCCCGTTGCCCCACCTCTCTCCCTCGCTGCCTGTGCCCATGCCCACCCGTTCCCTCCTTGTCCCTCTTCCTGTGTGTCTCTCTTGTGTTCTTGATCAGTCTCAGATGCTGGGTATTATTTTTTTTTTCAGGTGGGAGGGGGAGTGTTGCTTAAGGTTTGTGGGTTTGGGCAGGTGTGAGAGGAAGTCTGTATTTTTTTTCCTTCTCTCTCTCTCTCTGTCTCTCTCTTTTACTGTAGGCCTGTTGCTAATTAATGTTCCTCCATAAGATTCTGTCGGAGTTGAGTAATGTTTTTGATCTTTATGCCTGATAACTGCATACTTAATGAGATTTCAAAGCTGTGAGTGCAGCTTCCTACAATTATTGACAGATGCCTTTTCTTTGCCATTGGGTTCGCCTTCATAAATCCTCCTGCTGTAATGAGGTTCAGCGGTACCACCCTGGCAGTGAGCTAATGAAAGGGGGGAGGGCGCATTGGCGCATGGCTGTCTGACACATTTTTTTCCTTTAAAATTTACTATGCAGATGTCAAACTGCGGGACGATTACTTCAAACATGCTAATTTTTATCTTGCTTTTGTGTCAGCCCTTTGCCATTAAAAAATAAATAAATAAAGAGACTAACCTTCCTCCACTTCATTTCTTCCTTTCTTGTTTTATTTATTCTTTATTTTTTAAGTCACATTTTTAATAACCCCTGGTGTGTGACTGCTGGGCCCTTTTCAGGTATCCAGTGGTGGGCTCAGTTTAAGTAGTGTGTGTGTGTGTGTGTGTGTGTGTGTGTGTGTGATCAAAAGGACGGGGAGGGGGAGGATAAAGTGCATTTTCCCCAGGCCTCCCAGCAGCCTGCCCTAAGTACGCACTTGAAACGTCGGAGAATTCATTTCAGAGTTCTGAAACTAAATCCTGGTGGAAAAGAACCATGCCATGCCAAACAGTCGATTTCCTTTTCAACGGAGTCATACATCACTGACCCACCCTTTCCTCCTGACAGAATGACATATGTCATTTATCATATGGGCCCCGGCCAGACAACAGCAAGGGGAGGGAAGCCCAGTTGTCCCCTCCTCCTTGTCCGCCTCCCCGTACAGTACAGTGTGGCTTGCTTAGAGAGCTCTGCTGATTTGGCAAGAGGCAGAGGGAGGAGAGAGGAGAGGCTGGAGAGAGGGGAGGCGAGTGGCTGCTTCGTGGATGGCTGTTGGGGTGCGTGGTGTGGTAGGCAGGCGTGAGATTGGCAGCTACACGGAAGAGGCTATATTCCTTCACATTATCGACTAAGCCACACTGTTCGGCTTCGGATGCTATGCGACTTCCCCCCATCGCTCTTATTTTCCCGTGTCTTCTTTTTCTTCCCTTGAGTCCAGAGAAGGGGTGAAGCAGTTGTCAGGTATCATTCAAGCTAGGCCGGCATGTGAGGGGTGGGATAAATGAATCTCAGGGCTCCTGGCTTCACATGATTCAAATGTGCGTTATTGAAGATGGATGTTCCTTAAAAGAAGATTGATGGTGGATGTCGGGCTTGGGGTGCCATTTATCATTTTGAATATTATTTAGACTTGCCGTGTAAACCTGTAACTTGAGAGTTGGACCAGCCGGCCTAGGTAGGGGCCTGGATGTGTGTGTTTCATTGATTGGCCTTGGACTCTCCTTGCTGGTGAGCAGATAGGAGGCCTCCAATTTATAATAGAGGGTTCCCCATCCTCAAAGGCAGGGAGGAGTGAAGTTTTTAATTTTGAATAATTTCCAAGGACACAGGGATTTATTCTAAACCTAACAAGCAGCTCCCCCCCCCTGCTTTTCTTCCCTCATAGAGGGAGTCACGTACAAAACATGAAAATATAAACAGAGCTGTAGTTGCTGAAGCTTAGAACCCTTACCTTATTAAAAAAAAAAAAACCCAAAAAACAAAAAACTCTGTGTCATGATTGTTTTTTTCTAAAGATGTATCTCAAAAGCGTTAGCACAATACAACTTTAAAAAAACACAGGTTGGCTTGGTTAGTAGTGTGAGAATAAAGCAAAAAAGACTTCCACGTCTCGGGAATATTTCAGATAAAAAATGATCCTTTTCGGCTCCCTGCCCCTGCCCGGAGCAGCCTCTTTTCTTTTGTGTGTGCACTCTGTTCTCCTCAGCCGGGCCCCTGCCGACCCCCGCCAGGACTGATGTGGACAGCTGTTTGCAGGCCCAGCCGGTTAATCATTTCTGCTGCTTTTGCACCCTGGAGCTCTGGGCACCCGGACACCCCCACCTACTGGAAGCACTTAGGGACGCAGGCTGGCTTGCTGTTGGAGCCCCCAGCTGTCAGGAGGGAGGCTGTGGCAACTCACTGGCCTTTTTATACCTCTTCTGCTTCAGAGGCCCGGCTGCCTGCCTGGATTCCTGGTGGAAAATAATAATAATAATAATAAAAAGACACAAGCTGCTGGCCTCCTTGCTCTGTCTCCTAAAGCCAGAGCCCTGCTAGTACAAATCCAGTTGTCAGGGAGCTTACTCAGTGTGACTTCCTTTAGGTTTGCTAATTAAATTGAAGGCTTCTTATGTGACTTGTAGTATGGATAGTCATTTAAAAAATGACGGGGCAGAAGGTGAGGTTCAGGTTTTTTGTTTTTAATCTAAAGAAAGGAGAATCTAGAATTTGTGCAAGGGCTGAATGTCTTTAGGCTTTGGGACAAACTTTTCCTCCATACTTAAAAGGCATCAGGAAATGCCATGTGGAAAAGAAAAGGGGTTGTTACTTGTTCACTGGCTAACAGGCAACTTTGCATATTTTGAAATAACTCTGCATTGCACACAAACAGGACATAGGGTCCACTTTTGGGGTTGACCAGCTGCTGCCAGAAATCAGGCTAGACCCCATCCGTATCTTTTGTATCTTTTGTTGCTGCTTTGGAAACACACCCAGCTGTTAAGGATGAGACTGCGCCTGGTTGAGACTTTGTGGAAGAAGGCAAAAACTTTGAGCATCTGCCTTTGTACTTGGGCCGTGTTGGAGGTAATTGGAGTACAAGTGCCAGTGTGCGGGAACAATTGTAAACACCTTTGATACAAATGGCATCATCCCACTTTTGCCGATTAGACAAACTTTGCTATTAATAGGTGCAGAGTCCATTTCAGGTATAATTGGTAAGGAACTGAGTGCACTCATGGGAAGAAACCTTGTTTTTTTTTTTTTTTTTTTTTTTTTTTTTTTTGTTCGCGTTTCTTCTTATCCCCTTCTCTCAGTTTTCTGGCTGGAGACATGATTTATTGCAACCATCCATCTTGGGGGCTCATCCATCACACCCGGGTTGCTAGGAGATGTGGCAGCAGCTGTTTGCTCGGAATCAGACAGAAAAGTTGTCAATCATTCAAGGCAGGTGAATAGCATTAGAAACACGCTATTGTCAGACGGAATAATTAATCAAAGAGAGAAAAGATAATTAAAAAGATATGACCCTTGCAAGTACTTGCTCTGGGTTGCCTGGAAAAAAAAAAAGAGAAAGAAAGAAAGAAAGAAAAACTGCCTGGTCTTTTCTAGACACTTAAGCAGCTGAGGGCTGATAAAATATGCACTCTGCAGTTCATGGTTTTTAATTAATTGAAAAAGGTTCAACATTCAAAGACGATGCTGGAGAAAAGTCCAGTTATGAGTAGAAGTAATATTTATTGTTTGCGTGAAGGGCTTGACACAGAGTCTAACTTTCTGTCACAAATCTTTGGCTTCCCTGGATGGTGAGGAGGTACAGGCTGGGGTCTTCAGGTAGCCATGAGAGACCTGGGTGCCTTCTGTCTGCCCCCCCCGCAGCCAACACAAGCGTGACAAGGGTCAGCTGTCTCCCCCAAGTTCTGGTGAGTCTAAAAGATCTGGATTTTTTAATATAACAGTTACCAAAGAAGAAAAAGAAAGTAGAGAAGATTAAAAGACACACCATGAGGTCCACAGAGCAAGGTCGGTGTCCCTTCACCTACCTCATGGCTACCTGGAACAGGCCAGAGTTTCTGAGGGGAAATTGAGCTTCCATGTCCCTGTGGTCACAGATGTGCTTGAAGAGTGCTAGGGCGGGAGTAATTGACCAGCACTGTATTTTGGAAATCACCAGTCAGTCTGGAGATGGTTCTGGATGCCCATCTCAGCCTCGAAAGATAGATTCATAGACTGGGAAGTTCATTCTTGCTCTTCTCAAAAGCGAAACTATTGGAGCAGTTGGAAAATGTAGTAAAGACAAGATAGAAAGTGGCGGGTCGCGAGTCGCTTTCCAGTTAAATATTCGGCTAATCCTGAAACAGATCTACTCTTTTTAGTTTTGGATACTATGCCCGGTTTTCACACCATTCTCCTCCCAAAGAATAGCAGGACTTCTAAAATTAGCAGAGCATGAAAAGCCTTGAATATTAGGATTCACGAGGAGAAAGAAAGCGACTCTTCTTTTTTTTTTTTCCCCTTTATGTTGGGACACTGTTTTCAGGGCACACCGAATCAGCAGTAGGTAGCGTCTCCCTGCACATGCCAGCCCCGAGGACTCAAGGATGGGACATCTCCTTTCTCTCATGGTGCACTTGGAGCTCATTCTGGGAGACCCAGTCCTGTGTGGCCTTTCGGTGAGAGAGAAATGACTCAGATAAGCGGTCTCACCTGCCTGGGCTGCTGGTGTCACTAAGGAGGACTCACCATTTCAGGTGACGGGAAGTGTTCTTAGCCAAAAGTTGAACTCCAGACACAAGGATGGCTGATTGCAAGCGAAGGCTTTCGTTCTTGAGGTGGAATCTCCTCGGTGGGTTTCTGTGCTCTAGCGTCCTGCTGGGAGAGGGCACCTATCACTTGTCCTTGAACTTCATCATCTTCTGGAGCAGCGTTCACTCATGACCAAGTCACACAGGTCTGGCTGTACGGGAACCAGTGGATGCCTGCTTGGGGTGTGAACAGTTCCTTAGATGGCCTTATCAGGGAAGAGGGTCTTCTTGTCCCCTGAGACCTGGCTGGAGGTCCACCTAGAAATAGTTCATTTCTACCCTCAAAGAGAAATTCCTGTAGTTGACATCTCTCTCAGTAGCTGCTGAGAAGGCGTGTAGTCTTCCAGCAAAGCCAACCCGCTGTGGGACCGTTCACGTGGAAGGGCCAGGGCAGAAGGCTCACTGTGGTCATGTATGGTAGACTGATGCATTCACATACAAAGAGCGCCAACCTTTACTGCTAGTGAAATTAGATTAAAATCTGCTTCCCCTTAAACAAGGGAAACAAAACCTAGCGGAAATAGAAGGGAAAGTTTCAAAGTTCTGAGAACTTGATCCAGGTCATTTACCCCCCAAAGCCTGTTGGGGTTTCATACTCCCTGCTATCCCAGGTAACCACTGGTGGCCACTTAAGGGAGTCAAGGAGTGGAAAGAACAGAAAAAGAGAGGAGGTCTTGGGTCATTCTTAGGAGGAGACTTGGGTTCTGTGTGGATTCTGCTGTCTCTGTTTTTGTCTTATGACTAATGTTTTTGACAAGAGAGAGGGACTATATGGTCTTCTGTGTCTTACAAGGATCTTTCAGGATAGAGCTATCACATTCAAAGTCTTTTTTTTTTTTTTTTTTTTTTTTTTTAGGCAGGGTCTCATTCTAGCCCAAGCTGACCTAGAACTCTATAGTCCATACTATAAGTCCATACTAAGCTCACAGAAATCCTCCTAACTCAATCTTCCAAGTGGAGCTGGAATTACAGGCATGAGTCACCATACCCAGCTCTGTTGGTTTGAAATAGGGGCACATCATGTAGCCTAGACTGGCCTTGAACTCACTGTGTAACCCAGGCTGGCTTTGAACTTGAAATCCTCCTGCCTCAGCCTCAAGAGTGCTGGCATTACACGCCTGTGTCACCACACCCAGCCACTTGTTAGCTGGGCGTTTTGTCTAAGTGACGTCCATTTTCCAGGTTGTAGTTCAAGGCTACCTGGAAGTCGTTTTGGATTTTCCTCTCTCAGCTGCCATGGATTTAATGCAGGCTTTGCATAAAGCCCTACAGGCAGGAAAAGCACAAACTAGCCGGTGTGACTCCATGTAGGTAGAGATATTCTAAAAGAGCCAAAGACCCTCAGCTCATGTAATCCACCTCCACGATGACTCCTCTGCCATGGAAGCATGTCTGAAGGGCCAAAGAGACACCCCCACCGGCCGCTGTCTCTCGGTGGAGGGTTCCCCTTAGACTACGTTCCACTTCCTGCCTTTGTGTTCGCTCTGGTCCTGTGGCAAAATGGCTCTTTCCTATATGTGTTAGCATGTGAGACTGCAGTAGCATCATTTTCTCTGGCTTTTCCATATAAAATAGTAAAGGCAGCCAGGACTCTTGCTACGTGACCAAGGTTCCTACTGAGACGGTTAGGTGAATAAGAAATAGAACAAACACATAGTCTGCTGGGCAAAGGAAAAGAAATAAAATAACGGCGTGTTCTTGCTTCTGAGAGGCCAGCCGCCTTGGCTTGCTCTCCTCGGGCCCGGGAGCTGCGGCCTCTGATGAAGGGTGGGTGGAGAGGGAGAAGAGTATTATTTGGAAACACATGTACTCATTCCTTGTGAAAGAAGTCGAGTATTTAACATTTCTCCGAGGAAAACATCTTTCATTACTTGACGTGTTCTGTGGTAATGATTTTTCAGTTCAACAAACAAGCACTTATTAGTGTTCGTGCAAGAACCTGGCTGAGGTAGATGGCAGGGCCATTTTTAATGGGAACTGCCTGGGCCAAGGTGAAGGGCAGGGGAAGGAGGTAGGTCTTATCTCCTGCAGGTGGTCTCCCTGGGGAAGGTTCACTTGGCGTGTTGGCCAGGCATCTCCGGGACACATACATTGGGCCAGTGTGGGAACCTGCCATGGAGGCCTGAGGACCTGGGTTGAGGTAAATCAAAACCCTCGTGCTTGGTGTTTTGTTGTTGCTAGAAAGCTCGGTGGCACTCACTGGCGGTTTAGAGTGTGTGTGCGTGCTGGGAGTTGGGCCGAGGATAAGGTGGGGCGGGCGTGTGGAACTGTCCCAAGATATGGGTGTGTGATAAACCTTGTTATTGGTGCAAACTTCTTCCAGAAAGGGGCACCGGAGCCAAACGGCAGTGTCTGCAGAGGAAGTGGGTTTTGTTCCCCGAGAAGATGTGCTCCCTGTCCCTGCCCAAGGTCTTTCTTTCCTCTTGATGCCCCTAGGGCTGGGCACAGGTAAGGGGCCAGTGTGTTCTCCACTGAGATTCACGGTGGCCCCGATTCCCGGCAGTCTTGACCATGACCTGCAGCTTTATCTGGCTTCTGTTCTGTGATGTCGTTGCAATCCTGGCCTAACATGGCCTTACCTTTCTTTCCTAGTGTGGGGTCCATGAAATTAGCAAGAACGAGGTGGGTGCTCTTTAATAAGCCTGTAATTATAATTTGCTAAGCTGCAGCCCCACCACGTGGTAGGGCTGGTGGTTAGTATTAGTGGGCTAATGACTCTGTAAACTTGACTACTGATATCAGTGCCAAAGTTGCCCCCAAATCAACTCTGATTCTAGGCAAGCTCTTTTCATTACCCCCCATGTGATCTCAATTTGCATTCCATGACAACCTTTTATTTAATGAATGCATCTTGTCTTCAGCCTTCAGATCTGCTGGCCTGGTGGCGCCTACTGCCATGTCCTGGTGGGAAACATGGGCGTTAACCATGTATACATCCCTGGAGGATTCAGTAGCTATGTTACTGATGTGCGGGAGCACACTGTGGGCTATGTGTCTGTCACCAATTACTAAGCATCTCATGAAGTTCCAGGTGTCATTAAAAAGTTCATGGTAATGGTTTGGTCAGGAGACACAGAACTCGTTAATCACTGAAGAGGCAAGGAGGATTGGCCAGTGTTTTGACTATAATGTGACAAAGGGTCTTAGCAGAGCAGGGCAACTTTGCCTTCAAGCAGAGGTTCTGTGCATTGTTGTGAATGGAAACCCAGCCACTGAGGGAGCAGCCACAGGGTGAGAAGGAAGACCCTTGGCTTCCCAAGGATGCTCGCCTCATACACTCTGGTCTCCCTTCCTTGTGGTCACCTCTGCTCTGGGGAGTGGTGACTTCTGTTGCAGGGAAGCAGGCTGGGCAGGGACCCAGTCACTCTGCCCTTGGAAACAGCTGCCCTAACTCATGATGGTGTAGCATGCTCCAATATGGAAACATAAGATGGACGTTCTATTACAATCAATAGGCTGTCACGGCCTGACCAGGCAGTTCTGACACCAGGTAGGTGGCACTTGGTAGACATACGGTATCAAGGGTGTTTGGCCACAGTGAGACAGCTGATGTAGCCACTGACCTGCTTCCTTGCAACCATTTGTGGTTTGCTTTCTGTGTGTATCCATGACATTTCCAGAAAACGTGTCTTCGGGAGAGGGTCTGGCTTCCCTCCCTCATGACAGCACAGCAAGGCGAGAGAGAGCTGCAGTCTCGGCAGCTTACGACACATTTTAGCTACATCGACTGGGCACCATTATCACCAGGATGGTTTTGGTGAGTGTATGAATATAGATTAATTTAAAAAGCATTGATGGCAGACATGAAATACAAGTGATAAAAAAATGATAAGCTATTTCAAGCAATGAAAGAAAACGAACACTCCTTTTTTTAATTCATCAGTGTACCAAAAATAGACTCTATGTGGCTTACTATGGGAATGTTTTACAGACACTTTTTCTCAGTAGTGCAGAAACTGACCCCAGGGCCTTTATGCGGGCCTTTGAGGCAAGAGCTTTACGACTGAGCCACGCCTCCCGGTCCATTATACCACATTTCTTTTTTGTTTGTTTGAGACCAGGTCTTGTTATGCAGCCTGGCAGGCCTGGAATAAGCTGTGTGGCACAGGTGAGGCTCAAACTCTTCATCCTCCTGCCTCAGTATCAGAGTGTTGAGATGACAGGTGAGGGCCACCTGTCTGTCCACCAATATTCTTGTAAAGTCCAGGCCAGGTGAGCTCGCAAAGACCAACTTTGGCTCTGTTCACAGCCCCCACCTGCCCGCTGCTTCTTGGCTGTCAGGTCCGGCAGATTTCTTCTTTGAATCCTGAGGTGGATAGGGGAAACCCCTTCGGGGGGGGGGGAGGTTACTCCCACCCAGAGGGAGAATTCAGGAAGCCCATCTCGGCAAGCCTTGCATTTCCCATGTCCTCTCAAAGCCATCATGGTAGTTGGATATCTGTGTGTGCCACGGGACAGTCAAGTGGCCAATACGGGGCATCCTGTGCGCACCTCTGATACACAGTATTGCTGCATCCCTTGCCAACAGGCTCTTCTGGGAAGCCCCATTCCTGAGCAACTGTGTGTGTGTTGGGGTCACGGGCTGTTTCATCACCCCAAGGAGCCAGAGGTTTTTTTAAAAAAAAAGATTTTAAATGGGATTTGGCCTCCTGTAAAAAGCTCATTCATGATTGTAGTCCAGAGGGATAAGCGGACCACACCGCATTGCAGCAACTCACTTTTGCCTCTCCAGTCCTCTCAGAGGTGATGGAGGACAGAGAAGCCCCAGGTTGATAATATGGGGACACAGTGAGTAGAGTGTGACCTCCAAGAGGCCGGATGTTGTGACCTCCCCCACTTCCTCTGCCACCCATGGGCAGGCACTGGGGGTTCCACCGTTTGCAGTGAGTGCATCCCAGCAGTGGGGTGAAGATGTAGCCTCCAGAGGCTCCTGCTGGCAGCTCTGGGGCCCAGCCCAGACAGCTGGCTAGCTCAGTTCTGCCAGACTAGCTGGATAGCTTTGCAGAAGTGTTGAAAGCAAGGCAGGTGAAGGGCTCGAGGTCTACTCGAAGCAATTGCTGAGAGATTTGTTTATGTGAGTGTGTGTGTGTGTGTGTGGCAATTTTATTTTGTTCCCCCAATTTCAAAATGTCGTGAAAGGCAGAGCTGCTAAAGAAAGAGACCTTTCAGTAATCACAAAACAGGTTTTATGAATTAGAGAGAGAGAGAGAGTGAGCGCAAGAGAACTTGACCCTCTTTGAAAGGAAATAAAGGAGGAACCCAGTGTGAGGAAAACAAAAAAAGCTGATGTTACAGTTTTTGTGATTACTCATATCCTAGGCTGGAGTTGAGGAAGTCAGTTATAATGGAATTTCAGTTTCTTTTTTTTTCTTTTCTGAGTTGTGACTCTGCTCTCTTTTTCCATTAGAACGAGGAGTAGTTTGTACTTGGTGGTGGAAAAACAAAACACCACATTTTTGGTATGAGTTTTTGCTGTGAGTTTTTGGTGTGAGGTCCTTGTCTTGGTTGACCAAGGCTGATGGGCTTGAAACTAGAGAATCATGTGCCTTTGCGATTAATTTTCTAAGTATATGGGAAGCCGTGGGCTCCTGAGAGACAGAAAGGGGATTGCTCAGTGGGTGGGCATTTAAGTCCAGCAAACACCCCAAAGACCATAAATAATTCATCTTTAGACATCCGGAAGTGAAAAATCTGAAGCCATCGCGTGGTTAGTAACTATTTGGAGGCACTTTATTAACACTGTTTAAAAATTAGTTTCTTGCTTTCAGTTTTTGAGTTGCCACGAACAATTCATCCATTTCCCTGGTGTGCCAACTAGAGACCCAATAGCGAGGGTGACTCACCTCTGGCTATATCAAACAAATGTATGTGCAAGCAAACTGTAGTGTGCCTCTTCCCAGGGTTGACCCTCTCCCACCACGTTCTTGCTGCGTCTTGGAAGATGGGAACTCTGGTAATGCGATACAAACGTAAACTCGAGCTGTGCCTCACAGGACGCACCGGACAGCTTGACACCTTCATTTCAGCAGTCAGAAATTGCCTTTGTCTCTTATTTCTTGCTCTGAGCTTAGGTGACCCAGCCAAGAAGTAATTACACAATTAGTCTTGACAAAGCTGTGCCTGTAACATTTCGTCTCCTTAAGTTTGGGGAGCTGGTTTCATTCAGTTTCACATTTTCTATGCCTTTGTCATTTTAATAACAAGATAGCTGTTTACATTGCAATCCATGAGCCCACAAAGACTGGGAGTCTTGTGAAATTGAGGGATGAAACAGGAGCATTTAATTTTTTGCAAATGTGACTTTTGGAAGTTCAAATGTACACACTAACACACATCTTTGTAGGGAGTTGGACCATCAAGTCTGAGATTGGGGAGCAATGATTGGAAGCTACTCCCGTTTAGGTGGCAAATAAGGATTTTTGAAAGGATATGCAGATAGGTGACAAGGCTTATCTGAAAGACTGCCTCTTCAAGGCTATCTCTTATTACTGTGGTTCCAGATAATTCTTTATTCTTACGTAGCGATACCGGCAGCCTGTAAATGGTATTATAATGAATTGTTACTGCTTTAAAATATAATCCTGTATTTGGAGGTTTATATGCCAAGGTAGGCTTGACTATTATCCAAAGAAGAAAATCCCCACATCTCTCCCTTTTTATTTGTTAGTGGATAGGAAAGGAGACATTTTCTGCTAAGGAAAAATGGGCCTGTTACCTGATGATTGAACTGGTCATTCCACAGAATAAGATGTTCTCAGACCTTCTGTTCCAATACAGGCTAATTATGCAAATGAGTCTGTGAAGGTGAGCGTCCTGCAGGTTGAGCTAGATGGACAGGGACCAGTTCTCAGGAGCAAGGCATCTCTCTTCCTTCTGGCAGCTGAGCTGGCTGGCTAGGGCTGCCCCTGGTCTGGCAGAGGTGCCCATGTGGCACCTCTTTCACACCTCACGCTGTCCTGCACACACCAGAGCTTTCCCAGCATCTCATGGAGCCACAGTCTGCCCTTTACCTGCTCATCGAGTTTTTCCCTCCATTTTCCAGCAAGATATGCTGGGACTGGACGAATCTTTTCTAAGTAGGTTCCAGCCAGGGTTCTGGGCAAAAGTTATATTTCTTCTGACAGAGTTTATAGAAACGTTTTTCTTAATTATTCTTGATGTTTTCCCCATCATACCATAAGCTTCTTCAGAGGACAGAGATAAATAGCTGGGATCCACCAGAACAAAGTGTGAACTGAATGCTTTAATTATGGATAACTCAGTCACTAAAGGTTCTGAGATGATGAGGTCAAATGACTTAGTGAGCTGACGGTGCATGGATTGGTTTGCGTGTGCAAGCAGAGACAGTGCACCAGTGTACCCTGCAGAGGAGATCAGTAACAGAAGAGGAGAATCCGAAAATTCATTTTCTCATATGCTGTTTTCCCCAATATGATTGATTTAATTTTGTGTATTGAACTTTGAAGTTTGGGTCATTTGCAGGTTTTTTTTTTTTTTTTTTTTTTTTTTTGAGGTAGGGTTTCACTCTGGTCCAGTTTGACCTGGAATTAACTATGTAGTCTCAGGGTGGCCTTGATCTCACTGCGATCCTCCTACCTCTGCCTACCAAGTGCTGGGATTAAAGGTGTGTGCCACCACGCCCGGCTGCAGGGTATTTTTTTTAAAACTAAATGATAAGGTATAGATTGCCTGTATCCTTTCCAAGTATTGTTTTTAAGTTAGCTAGCTGGCCGCATATATGTATGCTACATACATATCGTGCATTTTATATATGTGCACACATGTACATGTATGTGAGATATCTATATCTATCTATATATATTATATATAACTTGAAGCTAGTATTTTCAGTCTGAACAAAGGAATTTTTAAAATGTTGGTTGTATTTGTGTTTCCAAACAGAATAAAGCCAAATGCAAATAAATTCCTTTTCATCTGTAGTAAAGAAAGGACTTCCTTTATTTAGCCTGATGTGTTAACCCATCACATTTTCTGTTATCTCACTTTTTTATTTTGTTGTCTAAGATGTGGAATATGATTATTTCCAGGGTTGAAAACTATTAAAATCCACCAGTGTTCACAAATGGTCACGAAAAGCCCATAGGATTAAAATGCAGACCCTGAGGTGATATGTTTTGAGAAAGGAGGAATCATGCAAACATGTCAGGGGTTACCATGGAATAGTTACCCACCCCCCTTGACAATTGGCTTCTATTAATGTTCACAGTAATGCTTAATTATATGTTCTTTGAAAATATTTGTGCTTTTTTTGCCCTTCTTTTAAAAAATGAAACCAAAAGTTGATGCTTTGCAGAGTGAGTGGACAGAGAAGGGAAGCCACATGACCCACCGGCACTTTGTCCAGCTGGTCATTGGTCTGTGTTAAACCTACAGTGAGCCCGACTTCTCCCTTTGAGTTCCATCTTCCCTGGCCTGTTCAGACTGGTCCATTTTAGTAGCATTTGCATTGGAGCTAGCGGCTGCCTGAGATTCTGGGAGGATATCTATTTGAATTTGTGCACGTGTTTACGATGGGAGAGGTGGGGACATGGACCCACCTAGGGCAGAGCTAAGCCCACTCACGGCGGCTGCCTTGCCTGACACAGTCCACGTGCTCCACCCTCCCTAACAGCAACAAGCACGCTGCCTTCCTTTCTGCTGCAGCCTGCTTGGAAATTAGATAAGAAGCCTGCTTAAGACACTTGCCTCCTGCTCCTTGAGAGAGTGACTTACAGGCCAGATCACGGCAGTCAGCACCACCCTCACCTTGGAAGCTTCCAGCGCGCACGCGCGCGCGCACACACACACACACACACACACACACACACACTGAGCATACAGGTGTACAGTTATAGGTATAGGACCCTTTTATGTGAAACTAAATGTTATTTTAAATTTATTTTTATTTTTTATGAAACTAAATGCTTTTTAATTTTTTTATTATAAATAACAGTAAATCTGGCAATAGAAAGTGTCGGAGAACAATAGCACACACAATTAAAATAGTCACCCTTCAGCCATAGTTCCTTATGCTCCTCCTCAAAGGCAAGAACTGTTATGGAGACATTTGAAATCAAATACGCATATGAACTCTGTAGTGTGTCTTTTGTTTTCATGTAAAATATATCTCATTACTTTGGCCCACATGCAAAAGTTAAGCTACAGGGGGGTGGGGAAATGGATGGACAGACATGTATGTGATAAGGTAATTGAAGTAAAATGTTAAATTTAGAATCTCTGTGGCAGATTCACAGATAATCTTTCAATATTGTTTCTAATATTATTTTTTCATGGTAAAATGGTTGGAAAATATAGCTCCATCCCTATTTGTATTATATTGTGTGCAATATGTTATATAGAGCCACATCTGACTTTTTCATGGCGGCATAATAATCCCATATATGAGTTACTTTTTTTTTTTTTTTTGTTGTTGTTGTTCTTAAGCTTTTAAGGCAGAATCTCATCACGCAGGCCAGGCTGGCTTCAAACTCACCATCCTCCTGTCTCCGTGTGGAGTGAGAGCGGGATCCCAGGCGTGTGGTACAGCCTGCGTTTACCTCTTGGTAAATATGTGAGTTGCTTCCTTCCTTACCCCGCAGTCCTCCTGCCTGCGTCTCTGGGAAGAGACATGCTAGTGGAAAAGGTTACTCAAAAGAGCGTGCTTTCAGAACGGTTCTACAGAAAAGACGGCCTGCATTTTCCTTTGCACTGCAGTATGGGTGTGTGCTCGTGATGTTTCTGGCCACCAGAGCTTAGATAGCACCGGCTTGCAGCCAGAGATCCCTGCTCATGCCCAGGGTGTGCCTAGCAAGCCTCGTGCGTTCAAAGAGGGCTGTGAAATGACATGAATTCCAGCATTAATCTCAGGCTTTTTTTCACCTGTTTTGTTTAAGTCTCTGGGTGACAGTAAGTAGGTATTAAGTTCATAATAATGTGGCTCTTTAGAGCCATGACAAAGTTGCTGCCATTTGATGGACAAGAAAAGGTAAAGAATGAGAAAGACACCAACTTCAGTGCCCAAGGTCATTTTCTGGCTCACCCCACCTGGCCAAGACACTGAGGGCTTGAAATTTGTTCTGTGGTTGGGCCACGGAAGGCTGCTCCACGGATGTGCCCGTGACCTCAGGGTGCCTGTCCAGCCTGGCCGCGGAGATGAGGCCGAGGCTCCATGACTGTATCTTACCCTTGTTTAGCTCCTGCTGAGTGCTGCAGAGGTGGTTGGCCACGGCATGTAGCTTCTTAGATAACGACTGTGGAATACTGCAAATGTCCTTTTGGGTTTTGGCTGAATAATATTTAAGGATTTTGAAACAGTGACTTAATTGTGTTTTTATGTAATTGATGGCATTGTAGTAAAATGTATTGAGACACCACATCAGCATTTTTCTAACTGTTCCTTGGAGAAAAATATGCTTATATGAAAACGGTTTCTTCACTTTCCACTCATGGAATTGAAAAAATGAAAAATCATTGTGCTTCCATCGAATCGCTGTGCCCAGAAGATCCTCTAATTTTAAAGTGTTTTCCCCTGTGGACTTGGCCTAAATAATGCAAGGATACCTCGCCTTTCTCAGTCGGATTGTCCCTTGTTTTGAAAGCAAAGGCTGCGGAGGCCGAGGGCCCACCTTGTTGGGAGTTGGTGCAGAATGCTGTGCGGCCATGCTTTTAGGAAACTTCCATGTGCTCACAGGTTAGGATGTGATCAGTCCCCGGCTGAGAGCCTCTAAAGCTGGGAGCCCCAGCTGCTTCAGATTCCCGCCTCTGCTGTCTGCTGTGGGTTTGGAAGGTTGTCAAAGCAAGTCTCTCAGTATGGGACAGGAACCATCCAGTGTCCGAGACTTGGGTCTGAATTCATTGCATCATGTTGCCTTGCTGTCACGGAAACCAGGGTATATACATACCACGCCGCGGTTCCCGCTTTTGACATAGTTTTCTCCATGGAGGAGGCTGTTTGCCTGGTTCTCTTTCTAGCTCTCAACAGAGTCTTGCTATGTGGCTCAGGCTGACCTTGAACTTGTTGTCCTCCTGCCTTGGCTGCATCAATGCCGAGGTCACACCACTTACACCTAGCTTCAGTGTTTTTTTTTCTTTTTAAAAGTTTTTTTTTTTGTTTATGTTTTTATTTATTTGAGAGTGACAGAGAGAGAAAGAGGCAGAAGAGAAAGAGGCGGATAGATAGAGAATGGGTGTGCTAGGGCCTCCAGCCACTGCAAACGAACTCCAGAAGCATGTGCCACCTTGTGCATCTGGCTTACGTGGATCCTAGGGAATCGTGCCTTGAACTGGGGTCCTTAGGCTTCACAGGCAAGCGCTTAACCACTAAGCCTTCTCTCCAGGCCCTAGCTTCAGTGTTTTCATTGTGTTTCACTGCTTGGATTTTATTCTGGAGTCCAATTGCAGACATTAAAAATGAAAACAAATTGGGCTGGAGATGTAGCTCAATGGCATAGCTCTTGCCTAGCAGGCACAAGTCCCTGGGTTCCTACCCCAATCACTGTAAATAAATAAAGTTATTTATTTATTTATTTTTAAAAAAGTTATTTTCTTATTCATTTATTTTTGTGGTGCTGGGAACAGAACCCAGAGCCTTGTACAGGCCAGGTCAGATCCCCATCTACAGCCGGTCAGTTAAATAGCAATGATAGTAATGAGGGATGATGATGATGATGTTGGAAAGTGCCATTGGTTAGTGGCTTATGGCCTGGGTGCTGCTTGCTGGAGGCCTATGGGTATGGACACCAGAGGGGCTGGCTGCTGCAGACAGAAGCCGGGGTTGAAGATGCCCCTCATGCACTCTGACCCCTAGGCTCTGGGGGTCCTGCCAATGAGTAGCTTGTGTGCAGTGTGACACTGGGGACATCCAAGAAGACATTGCAACATCTGCTGGTCTCTGAGTGGGGTGCAGTGGCTGTGGCCCTCACCTTGTGGGTGAGCTCACCTTACCCGGGCATGTGACAGTGCTGGAAGGTGACCGTGGGACTGAGTCGTGTATCCTTGGGTTGGAGGCTGCAGCTGTGGCTGCGGCTGCGGCTGCAGTGGTAGTTCGGCTCCAACTTGCTAATGGGCAGCAGGCGAGGCTCTTCCTGTGGGCCACGTGTAGCTATTTTTCAGGGCCTGCTGTGGGCCCCCTAATGGAAGTCATGGGGTACTTCGTGAGCCAACTGTGCCTCGTTAACAGCAGCGATAAGTCTAGTGTGTAGTTCTTCCACGATGAATCCTTATCAAATCAAGCAAGGAAAAGCACAACAAAAACAAGGAAATAAAGATGCATATGTGGATTGGAGAAATGGCTCAGTGGTTAAGGTGCTTGCCTGAAAAGCCTAATGACATGGGTTCAATTTCCCAGTACCTATGTAAAGCCAGATGCACAAAATAGCACATGTACCTGACATTTGTTTGCAGTGGCTATAGGCCCTTGCATGCCCATTCTCTCTCTCTCTTTTTGCTTGCAAATAAATAAATAAAAAATTTAAAAGATGATCTATCTGTGCTTGGTTTTCTTCAGTGGCAAAACTCGTGTGCCTTGATGTTGGAAATAAATTTGATTTTTCATAATTAAACCTCTTTAGTGGAGCTTATTATTGAATCATAACATTTGATCTAGTTTTTTTGTTTTTTTTTTTAAAATAATTTATCATTTTGTTTATATTATTCTAATTTTGCATTCATATTGGTGACTCCACTATCCTCCTCCCTGTCCTCCCCCCTCCAAAGGGACCCTCATCAATGGGGAATGTGGGTCTGGCACTGTGACATGTGATCTAGTTTGTAAAGTCCTCCACGTCACTGAGTAGTAAAGATCGCCACGTTGCTGGGGCAGAGTTTCGTGCAAAACCCTCCCCACAGCTGGACCAGGAAGATGTGGCATTGACCTTTGGTCCTGCAGGCCCTCTTCCTGTTGGTTCTATCTCAGCATTTGGGAGCAGGGTGCGTGTGTACCATAATTTACATGAGATTCATGTTCTCTGTTTAGTATTGCTTGAAAAAAGAATCAGGTTTCCCAGTATAATACAAACATGAGACACACATACGCATGCATGGGCAAGTTTCAATAGAAAAAACAAGGCATGAACTTACTTCAACATGGAAATGTGTTTTCTTTCTATCTTGTTTTCTGGGCTCTATTATTTTCCACCTTTCCTGTAACAGACCCATCTTGCTAACTCTTAGACTTGGCATTGATGTTGTATCACAGATCTGGGTGGCCAGGCAGAAGACAAATTATTAGGCTTACTCGTTCATTCAAATGTTTTCCCCCTCTAGTACCTGCTGTTTTCCACATAGTGGAGAGAGAGCACAAGTGAGTGAGCCTGGCTGTCTGCACAGGGCTGGGATGCAGACAGAGGAGAGGGTGGAGGCACCTCCTCACTGGCCTTAACCTTGCTGCCTGCCTGTGTTTGGACTGTTTCCTGGAGCTGAATCTGCTTTATACACACACCTCACCGCTGTTGCGTTTCCATGAAGTTCCAGGTTGACTTGGAGGCTCCACATTGGGCCTAATAAGAGGGCCCCAAAGTGTATTCACTAGATAAGTTTAAAAAAAATAATTCAAAAGGATTTAAGAGCTAGGTGTGGTGGAGTGTACCTGAAATTTGGGAGATGGAGGCAGGAGGATATCAAGTTCCAGGATATCAAGCTGGGCTACATGGCAAGACCTTACTTCAAAGAATGTACAAGAACATTGAGAAGGCATCTTTGAGGCATTGCACTGGAGGACCGTGAACTAGCTGACAATCTCTTTGGGTGTGTGTGAGGGGTACTGGGAAACTGACCAATGGTGAGAGCTGCTGAGCAGTAGCCATCCTTGTCGGGCACATGTCTACCTTTGGCAAAGCCTTTTTCTTCTGTGTACCATTGCTACATTGCTACATGATCTTTTGGGCACATAGGAGTGTCTTAGAATTGAAATAGAAGTTGATGGTCTGTGGGAAGGCACTACAGAGCAAACTGTAAATGCTTTATTACGCTTAGGTGTTCCTTATGTGCAGTTTTTACATCCTTTGTATATTGAGGATTGCACGACCATACATTGATACTGTTCACATGCTGGTTTTGAATACTAGCCATTGGGAGGCTACCTGTTTGATACCCTCTTCTGGCACCTGCTCAGTGAGTCAGTGAAGCCCTTCCAGCACCGAACGCAAAGGTGCTCTGGGCTCCATAAGGCTCCTGCAACCAGAGATGGAAACCGTCTCCAAAGTTTCCAGAACACCCAGGCCTCCGGTTGAACCCACTCCTTCATGTAATCCAGCAAGTGTCAGGGAGACATTGGCCCTGGCACCTGTAGCCTGGGAATGCTCTAGACGCAGGTGGGCCTGTGGGTGAGCGTGTCCTTAGATTGCACCTGGCCACAGTGTAATTACAGCAACCTGCAAGAGTCAGGGTGCAGGGCGGGAATTCATATCGTCTTGAGTAGGTTCCTCGTACAAGGACAGGTCCGGAAGCATGCCGCCCTCAACACGAGGACACCGGAGACACCCTGCCTTGTTAGATGGGCTCAGAGCATCAGGCGTCAGCTCAGGGAGATCTCTTTTGGTTGGCCTGTTGTTTCTTCTTGTTGCTGGTGATTGGTGTTGTTTTAGGGACTTTCATGTGCTGGGCAAGACTTCTTCCATGGAGCTGAATCCCCAGCCCTCCTCTTCATACTGCAGCAGTGTTTCACTAGTTGTATAGGCTGGCCTTGAACTCACTCTGAGGCCTTGTATTTATGATCCTTCTGCCTTAGCGTCCTGAGTAGGTTAGGACTGTAGGCCCAGATTTGTTTTTGAAGGTGAAATAACTAGTATTCACGCAATGCAATAATATGGAACATAAAAACAAAGGAATCTCTCTTGTACCAACATGGATGGATCTTTAGAACACGAGCGGCTGGGGCAAACCAGCTACTTACAAACAGAGCACGATTGTCATTGTTACGAATCCCAGAAGCAAACGCGGCCCGTCATTGTTTGAGGTCCTAGCGTTTGTGTCTGGACAAGACACCTGACATCCCCCTGCCTGCTAGGGGCCCTGTGGTGATATATTTTCTTATGTTGGTTGAAAACCTGGTTTGCAGTTCTCCGTTACACTTAAGAACTCCATATGTTTCTTTTTCTTTGAGCCTTTTCTTTTCTTCATAGAAAGGATCTTACTGGGATACCAGGTAGGCCTTGAACTTGTCAACCTCCACAGTGCTGGGATTATAGGCAGGTACAAACAGCAGATTTGTGCTAGATATGTTCCATATATGTAGCAGATATTAAGTGAGCAGTTGTTTGAGGATGTGTTTGAGTCCTTAAGATCATTTCCAGCTCTCAACCCAGAGTTTTTTTTTTTTTTTTCAAAGTAGAGTCTACTCTAGACCAGGCTGACCTGGAAATCACTCCATAGTTCCAGGCTGTGATACTACTACCTCTGCCTCCGCAGAAAGAGAGAGAGAATGAATGGGCAAGCCAGGTCCTCTTGCCACTGCAAACAAACTCCAGATACATGTGCTACATTGTGAATCTGTAGTTATGTGGGTACTGGGGAATTGAACCAAGGGCCGACAGGCTTTGCAAGCAAGCACCTTTAACTGCTGAGCCATCTCTCCAGCCCTCAGCACTGAATTTCGAGCCATGGTGTAGGAACATGTCATACTGTGGGGGGTTTAGTAAGAAGCCTTTTACATCCTGTCAATCAATCAGCTGCTTGTTTCGGAAAGAATTAGGAACTGAAGGGCCAGGTCACTGCATTCTCTTGGGCTGCATCTTAAGATTCCTGTTATGTGTTATCCTCCTAAGGAAACCTACTTTCTTACCCTAGCAAAGGAGTTTTGAGCAGCTGGCATAGAAAACTCACTTCAAAGCTGGGTGTGGTGGTGTGCTTCTGTAATCCCAACACTTGGGAGGTGGCAGGAGGTGGTGGAAGCAGAAAGAATTTGAAGTCTAGGCCAGCTCATGTTACCTAGGGAGACTCTGTCAAAAAAAAAAAAAAAAAAGCCAATCTTCGCTGTGCCAGCGTCTGTATGCCCATTATCACTTCTGTACTATGGGGGTTCATGATTTGTGTCTCACTGATATTCACACATGAATATAATTTTTAAGTTCTTGACAAAAATATTTACCTATTGGAAACAACGGTATGGGTAAAATTCTTAAAGAAAAATAGACTTTTTCCCTCTTTTCTGCTAAAAGGCTTCTGTGTTTATAACGTTCCTTTATCTGAGCCCAGCTGACTCTCTTGGCAGCTGCTAGTTATAGC